>CP139508.1:230871885-231058801 GCA_021014915.2 Artemisia tridentata subsp. tridentata | reverse complement strand
TTTAGGTGGTGCTTGCGTGAACACAACCACTCTTTTCTCCTTAGGTAAACAAACACTGCTTTCGCCAACTTCTTCTTTCCTTTCTAAACCAATCTTAGCTTCATCCAAAATGCTTTCCAACTTCTCCAAAGAATCTCCAGAATCTCTCAACATCTCTTCCAAATGTCTCAAATATTCCGAAACATTGCTTAAACTCTCCATTCTACTTAAGCACTATCATAACATAACCACAAAACAAAAATTCCAAACTATTAGCGTGAGGGTTAGTTATAATCGAACCATATCAAAATATCAAACAAAAATAAGCTAATAAACAACTTCAAATCATCAAAACATCAAAACAACTAAAAATAAAAAAATCATAAAAACTTTTACCGAGGCAACCATCCGATCGGTAACACCTTCCATCCGATCGGATGGGAAAACTGCAAAAGATGAAATCTCACCAACCGAATCGGATGCGGGCGGCCTCCGATCGGTTCGATCGAAATTTTTTTTTTTTTTTTTTTTATAATGATAATAATAATACTAAACTAATTAATGACAAAACTCTTTTAAACTTGTTTTTGTGTTTTTTTTTTATAGAAAAACTAAAAAGAAGAAATAACTAATAACTAAAACTAATTAACATAACCCTACAATTACTTATCAAGCATTAAATTATCTAATTAACTTTTAACTCTTTAACTAATGACCATAAAAACTAATTATAACTCATTCAATAAAAACTATAAAACTACCAAACATAAAATAATAAATAACTAACTTAACTAATATACATAATAAACTTCAATACCCTAATAATTATCTAATTACTACTACTAATTAAACATAACATTAATGAATCATAAAAACTGAAAAATAACAAAAATTACTAAACAAAAATATTAACGAGACCACCAACCATCGATGAAATCCATCCAATTCGTGGTCCAACCAAACTTTTATAAATTTTTTTTTTTTTTTTTTACTTTTTTAACTTTCATTTAAAAAAAAAACTTAAGACTACTAAGCCCAACTACCAAGAAAATCTTAACAATTCCCCGGCAACGGCGCCAAAAACTTGGTGTGCGTGTCGTTGTGTTCAAGTTTTAAAATTTATAAATACGATTTATCCAATTCTCTAATCACACATACGAGCAAGTATACTCGTCCGTGGTAGTAAAGGTGGGTAAGTCGAGATCGTCCCAAGGGAATTGGGGTTGCGGTTTAGTAAATAAGTTTTAGCAAAATGGAGTGTCAATCCAATTTGAAGCAAATTAAAAACAAACAAGCAAGGTTCAATCAATCAAAAACTAATATACTTGTGTGTAGTTTCCATGACAATTGTTTAGAGTAACCAATCAAGTTGGGTGTTACTTGTAATGATGCACAACTTAAAATGAATGATTCTCAATCTATGGTTTTTGTCATGAGAAATCATATCTAAGAATTCAATCTCCTAGTTAACTCCTTTCGGCCATTATTAACTATTACGATAATTCTATTAAGTCCTTTTTGTTGTTTGAAAGCATGTCTTATCTCAAGAATTCCTACGAATCCTTTCGGCCTTTTTCGTGATGAAATCGTTTCCAAATCCATTTTAATGAGTAAAGGTGTTGCTTGTCACACACCACAATCCATACTAATTCGTGCACTAACTTTTTGGAATAAAAACATAAAGAAAACTCCTTTCGGCCTTGTGAATCTTTGAAAATGTTTTTACCAACCAATTAAGCAAGATTAGATTTTATCTCAACAAACTCATAAAATAAGATATGTTTTCATGCATCACTATGATAAGATTACTCCAACAATTGTCAAATCATCCACACACAAGTATAACTAAATTACTCCATAACAATCATAACCAAACACAAATAATTAACCAAACTTTCATTCATCATATAGTAAAAGTAAAGTAGTTCATGATAACTCAACAAGAAATACCTATCAAGGAATTACAAGAACTAGAATTGTGGAACTATAGCAATCCACACTCCTCCAATCGCCTATTATCACAAGTAAACAACTCCACACACGGACGCAACTCTTGAGACTCGAACTCAAGATCTCCTGGACGTTTTCACAGCAACTACAAGCTTTTGGGCAATAATAATAATAATAGTGGTGTAGCTTTCTTAGGTTATGTCACTTCCCCAAAAGAACGCTCTTTGTAAACTAACCAAGGATTCCTTAAATAAGTGAGGAAACCCTTCTTATCCAAGTAAAAACGTCCCATATGATTTAACAGCTGAGAAATGATAAGCCTCAATGATTATGGGGCTTAAATTCACCATTTAATGCAACTTTGTAACTTCAGTGTTGGCCAACCGATCGGTATTTGGATCCTACCGATCGGTTGGAGCTCTCGGTGTTTCCAACTTCACTCCATCCGAATCGGATGCGGGCAGCATCCGATCGGATGGATGATCCTGCCGTGCAGTTTTATTTCTTTTATTCATTTCTCGTTACGTGCTTGATCCTTCGCTGTACCATTGATTTCCTTCATAGAACTTGATCTTTTCTTGATATATTAAGCATAGAAGTCTTGGTCTAATCAATTCTTTGAAGTATCATATGGTTTCTTTCTCGTAATTCTCCTTATGCGCATAATCTCTTCATTTCTTCGTGTTTTCCTCCACTTTTCCTGTACTTGGCTATATTTACTTGCATACACACTTTTTCATCATTTAGCAACAAATACATGCAAATATAACCAAATATGATGCACAAAACTAGCAATAACGCACCTAAAAACATGTTAGATTTAAGCGTTATCATACTAATATACCAATTTTTGTTGGTTCGATGTTAATGTTTTGGTTGTCATGAGCTTAGTGAAATATTAACTGTTTTGTTTTCTATCTATGAATGTGAGATTAATTACCTCACATTACGATTATTGTGTTCAACGATTTAACTAAAACTACAAATTTCACCCAACCATTGTGTTAACTGTTTTAAGCATGTATTTCAAGTCCATAAGGTACGATGACGACACGGAGGAGCATGGAAATTTAGAAGGCTATAAAACTTAATTATCATTCGAAACTTTGTATTATGTAATCCAAAAAACTACTGGGACCTCTATATTTTGTAAACTCTGATGTTTGAATAAATCAAATGATATATATTTTAAAACGACTCAGTTAGAGTTCGTTTTCTGTTATTATAACTGTTATACCATGAGGTAACACCCAGTTTGAATTCCGCTGCATTCACAAAATTGGGGGTGTTACTGATTGGTATCAGAGCTATAGTTATAGATAAACAGGTCCAATTGAGACCAAAACTATAACTACTTTTCAACAAAAACATTTTATAGCTTTCTGCTCTCCATGCCCTAGGCCTTCCGAACGATTATACGATTTCTAAGTATTTTATGCTACACGAATATCTAGTACATTAATGTATACACTCGACACACTTTCGACCATTTTATAACACTCAAATCATTTTTGACATCATAATTCTTATTGTAGACATCATGTATGTACCTCCATCTCCCGATCACATTCCCGCTATACCCGATCACTTACCATTTCTTCCCGAACTCAATGATCCCTATCTTGAAGCACTTGACTATGACAACGAAGAAGAACCTTACGAGGATATAGTCGGTGACGAAGAGGAAGAACTAAAAGAAGATCCGTACGAGTAACCCAAAATAGATACAGACGAGGAAGAAGAAGAGGAACTACCGGTTGCACCACCACTATCACCATTGACATCACCACCTCCTATCTCAATAACCTCTTCCGAATCTAATCATACTACTCCCACTAGAGGTCCGAAGTCCACATACGAGGCCGGTAGATCATCTACAATCACACCTGCATTCATAAATTCTGCCCAATACGACGTGTACTGCTTGAAATAAGGCCTCAACTTAACTCAGCGTAAAGTTCAAGGTATGGCATGGCAAATGGATAACCATGAATCCATAGTTACTGCAGCTAAAACCGAAGCCATTCACGCTCGTCAACGCCTTGATTTATTCATCTTGGATATGAGCTATGTAAGGAAAGACTTGACTCATGTTTAGGATATAGTCTTGGATCCCTTAACCGGCTTAGAAGACGTCAAGGATAGACTTACACGTGCGAAAAGACCTCAAGACCAAGATACGACACAAATTCATGAGCTACGACACCGCCTAACTATAGCAGAGATCCGATTGGACGTTGCTAACTTTGACCGGTATCATCTTGGGAATGAGTTTTATAGTATACAGTCTCAAATGTATGCCATGCAACAAGAGTTATATCAGAGGGAAGACGAAGAAAATCGCCCAAATGATAGCGTGGATGTGCTAGCCACCTATGGAAATATCGATTCGTCCGAACTCTCCAACCAGCAGTAGACTAGTGTTATTGTTATCTTTTGTACTACTAAACTGAGTAGACTCAGTTAGTAAACTCTGTAAAATCCATGTAATAACTAGCAGTAGTAAAACATTGTAATTACTAAACTGAAAGTATCAGTTAGTAAATTTTGAAGAAGCTTGTAACAGGTTTCGATTTTGTAATCAATCGACGTTATATGAATAAAACTCTTTCTTTATGTTATCATGTGTTATGGTTTAAACCTCCAACGTTATTATTTCTATCGTTTCCAATCAAAAATCGTGCTCATTTTAGAACTCTCTACTTACGACATATCTTTTATATAATAATTGAGAGAATCATGGCGCCAAAGAAGAAAACACCACCAGCAATGTCTCAAGCTGCTATTCGTAAATTAGTTAAAGACAGTGTAACTACAGCACTCACAACTGAACGAGCAGCCGTAGCTGCAGCAGCTGCAGCAGCCTTTGAAGCCACCACAGCTGTTGAAGCTACAGCAGCCACTGAAGCCGCCACAGCTGCTAAAACTGCTAGAGCTGCTGAAGCTGCCCGAATTGCCGCAGCTGCCATCAATACTGGAGGACCAAACCCAACTGACCCTCCAGTAATAAATGTTGATCCGGTAACTAAGGGCTGCACAATCAAGGACTATTTGAGCTGCAAACCCACAAATTTCAAGGGTACTGAGAGTGATAAAGCGAAGTCAGTATTTTTCATCAGCAAATGTACCGAGAGTGATAAAGTTCAATATGCCACCAGTACACTGCTGGATGAGGCATTATCATGGTGGAACTTAGTATCTCAACCAATAGGCATCGAAAATGCTTATAGGATTTCTTGGGATAATTTGAAGAAAATGAGGATCAAACAGTACTGCCCCCGCAGTGAAATACAGAAGTTAGAAGTAGAATTCTGGAACCATCTTGTTAAAGGAAATGACATCATGAATTACAACCGTCGATTCCAAGAATTAAGGATACTATGTCCAACAATGGTTTCGACAAATGAGAAATTGTTGGAAAGATATATCTGGGGACTCCCACCAAGCATACAAGGGAACGTGACTTCAGCCGATCCTAAGGAACTTGATGAGGCTATGCGGGTGTCTCGCAACCTCATGGATTAAGTGGTGCGTATAGGAGCTACCCAAAGACAAAACTTCAACAACAACACCACTACCACCAACACCAACTACCGTAACAACAATAACAACAGAAACAACAACAACAAGCGACAATGGGATGACAACCAAAGAAGCAATACCAACAACTACAACAACCAAAACCGCAACGCCAACCACCATCAACAACAACAAAATAAGAGGCAAGAAGCCACAAAGGCTTATGTTGCCACACCAGCTGGAGGCATGGGATATACTGGGAATGCCCCACTATGCAATAAGTGTAAATTCCATCACTCTGGTCCTTGCCCGGCTAAGTGCAGCAACTGTCAAAACACTGGACACCTTGCTAGGGATTGTAGAGGCAAGGCTGTAGCTATGGGTAGCAACATACAACCAATAGCTGTCTGTTTTGGGTGTGGAGAAAAAGGACACTTCAAGAAGAATTTTCCTCAAAACCGTGGCCAACAAAGCGGAGGTACTCGCGGTAGTGCCTATGTCATGGGCAACGGAGAACCTCAACAAGACCCAAATGTGGTCACTGGTACGTTCATACTCAACAACATTCCTGTTAAAGTCTTATTCGATTCCGGTGCCGATATGAGTTTTGTATCTAATGCAATATCACCTTTACTTAATATCACACCAATCATTGTAAACACTAGTTATAGTATTGAACTAGCTAACGGTAACTTAGTAAACACAAATACCATAATCCCAGATTGTACCCTTAAACTCTTAGACCACCCATTCAACATCAACCTTATGCCTATCAAACTCGGAAGTTTCGATGTTGTCATCGACATGGATTAGTTGTCTAAACATCAAGCCAACATTATCTGTGGCGAGAGAGTAGTTCATATTCCTTGCGACAATGAAACTTTGGTCATCTGTGGTGATCAAAGTGGAACTCGAGTAAACATCATCTCATGTATCAAAACCTTGAAGTACATTGAGAAAGGGTGTTATGCCTTCCTCGCACATGTAACCGAAAAGAAATCTGAAGAAAAACATATTGAAGATGTTCCCATTGCACGTGAATTTCCCGAAGACTTACCCGGTCTCCCACCAACTCGGAAATTAGAGTTCCGAATTGATTTAATACCAGGAGCGGCGCCAGTGGCCCGCGCACCTTACAGGCTAGTACCGTCAGAGATGCAAGAACTGTCAAATCAATTACAAGAACTTTCAGACAAGGGATTTATTCGACCCAGTTCCTCACCTTGGGGAGCTCCAGTTCTATTCGTGAAAAAGAAAGATGGCTCGTTAAGGATGTGTATTGACTACCGTGAACTAAACAAGTTGACAATAAAGAACCGATACCCACTACCCAGAATCGACGATCTATTCAACCAATTACAAGGTTCAACCTATTACTCAAAAATTGATCTACGATCATGTTACCACCAAGTTAAGGTTCGCGAGGAAGATATTCCAAAAATGGCCTTCAGAACACGATATGGTCACCACGAGTTCCAAGTAATGCCATTTGGCTTGACTAACACACCGGCAATATTCATGGATCTCATTAATCAAGTGTGTAAGCCATATCTAGACAAGTTTGTGATTATATTAATCGATGATATTCTCATCTACTCCAAAAACGAGGAGGAACACAAACAACACCTAAGAACAATTTTAGGATTACTCAAGGAAGAGAAATTGTATGCGAAATTTTCAAAATGTGAATTTTAGATTTGTTCGGTATAATTCCTTGGGCATGTGATTGACAACACTGGTTTACACGTCGATCCCGCTAAAATTGAAGCTATCAAAGATTGGCCAACACTTACCACACCTACAAAAATTCGCTAATTTCTTGGTCTGGCTGGGTATTACCGAAGGTTTATCGAAGGATTTTCCTCAATAGCCAAACCTTTGACCAAGCTAGCTCAGAAAAACAAGAAGTACTATGATGCATCGCACCAAGGTTTGGGTGCAGTATTAATGCAACGAGAGAAGGTTATGTTGGAATATGTGAATCATACAATTACTATAAACACATAAACATAAAGATCACGCAGCGGAATGGATCTACATAAACATATAATTAATTAAACTAAATAGAAAATGTACCTTATTGATTCCTAGCAAGAACAAGGAATCGAGTGTTTCCAAGAACTAAATATAAACCCTAATTGGTTTATATGGATCGAACTAACCAAACACACAAAATTTAAAATAAACTTGTCACTCGTTCTTGTACACACGTAATGATAGCGTTTCAATGAGAAAAGCTAGGTTCTTGATCACCAATAAACCAAACACTTTATTGCTATACTTGATTCGCCAAATCCTAGTGGATTTAAAAGAGGGTCGAACAAGTATGAGCAAGAGGAAGAGAAGAAGAAGAAGTTTGGCTTAGTTAGGGTTTCAAGATTAGGGAAAAACTAAACACAAGTGAATTGTATTTATAGGCAATCCCTATCTTGCTCCCCAATCTACCCAAACCGAATTCCCTAGCCCATTGGAAAGTTCGGCCGATCCAACCCACAACAAGGGGTTCTAGATCCTTCATTCTTCCTTTTTCATAGTTAGTTCTTTAACGACCGTTATCTCTAACTCCGTTAAGTCCTAACTGTCGTTAAGTGTTTTATTGTGAAATGAATAAATAAATACATAAAATATATTTAATTATTCAATCATTGAAACTCTCACGTTATTGTGTGCAATCCCGAGTCTCGGGTTCGAAACCGGACATACGTATATTAATATTTATACATTAACTCTAACAGCTCCCACTTGGATAACTATTAATATAGTAATGACATGGGCTAGTCTAGCTTAACAGATCCCAATGCCCCCAGCTTGATCCGAGTATGGTTTTCCTGGAAAAACCACGTGATGAATTTAATCATCATACTTATCCTTTTGTTGCTAATACCGCGTTAATATGGATATGGATCTTGGTCATTCCATAATTAACAATAGTTTCTCGTTTATACATAATTGATCAAGATTACCAAAACATCTGAACGTCTTCCAGATAGACTTTGGGCGTGCGCACGAAAACATCTTGTCAATCCTACGAGTGGCCAAGCAGTATTAAACTTCAACACAAAGTTGAAGGAACAAATCCTTTATTGACTACGAGCATAACCCTCGAACTTCGCATCACTTCTGAAAATAGCCCTTATAACTACCTTTTACGGATAGCGTTAGACTACCTTATAGAAAATGAGCTACATCTTCGGCAATTATCTGGCATCTCAAGTCAAAGGATAAATATTCATGATATACTTAATGACTATGATCCATAAAGTAGAATCATGTGGTTGGGATAAGTCCTATATTCAATTTATCCAATATTGAATATCATGTGACATTGGTGTCTCAACCTTATAGTACATTCTATCAATCCTCACATTTTTCTTAGTTCAATAATATTCCCATATTATTAATTGACAACGGACTATTTAGAATAAATTAATTTTTATTCACGGATTTAAACATGCAAATACAGGACACAAATATTAATAATGAGAATAAACGTTATCCGCACTTTATTTCATTAAAATAATAATTGTTTACATGTCCCTATCCAAATATACTAAATCAACAGATTTACATGAAACTTTCTGGCATACGAAGACCAATACCCTGAACATGTTGAGTAAACGTTTCCTTAGGTAATGCCTTCGTGAAAGGATCAGCCAGATTGTCATCTGTGTGAACTTTGAGTACATTGATTTCTCCTTGTTCGACTTGTTCTCGAACATAGTGATACTTTCTTTTAAAGTGTCTGGCGCCCTTCATAACTCCAGGTTCATTGGCGAATGTGATTGCAGCAGAGTTGTCGCAATACACATTTATAGGTAATTTATTTGACGGCATCACTCCAAGATCCAAAATAAATTTCCTTATCCAAACAGCTTCTTATGCAGCTTTTGATGCAGCAATATACTCAGCTTCTGTAGCAGACATGGCCATTGTACTCTGCTTCTTACTCTTCCAGTCTACAGCTCCTCCATTTATGACAAAAACATAACCCGTCTAAGACTTCGTATCATCTTTATCAGTCTGAAAGGACGCATCGCAGAAACCTGTAACATTCAGTTCTACGTCTGGATTTCCCCCGAAAACAAGAAACATATCTTTAGTATTCCTTAAATACTTAAGAATGTTCTTAACAGCATGCCAGTGATCTTTCCCTGGATTTTGCTGATAACGACTGGTTAAATTTTGTGCGAATGCCACATCTGGCCTTGTACATCTAACTGCATACATGATAGATCCTACTGCCGAAGCATACGGAACTTTCTTCATGTATGCCACCTCTTCAGGTGTAGAAGCACACATTTCGCTACTTAAGCCATGCTCTACTTGAATGGGCAAATATCCCTTCTTGGAATTTTGCATAATGAATCGCTTCAATATTTTATCCATGTAAGCACTTTGGCTTAAACCGATCAACTGCTTAGATCTGTCTCTATAGATCTTGATTCTAAGGATATACGCTGCTTCTCCTAAATCCTTCATGGAAAAACATTCACATAGATAAGCCTTAACTTCATCAAGACTAGGTATATGATTTCCCATGATTAATATGTCATCGACATATAGGACAAGAAAAGTAGTGTTACTCCCACTAACTTTGTGGTATACACATGGCTCATCGAAATTTTTAGTAAATCCAAACTTCTTGATTTCCTTATCAAATTTCTTATTCCATTGCCTAGATGCCTGCTTCAATCCATAAATTGATCTCTGAAGCTTGCATACACGCTCAGGAAATTGTGGATTCACAAACCCCTTAGGTTGCGCCATATAGATATCTTCATCTAGGCGACCATTCAAAAAGGCGGTTTTGACATCCATCTGCCAAATCTCATAGTCATAGTAGGCGGCTATGGCTATAAGAATCCTAATAGCTCTAATGTCGGCCACAGGAGAAAATGTCTCCTCATAGTCAACACCATATGTTTGGGTAAAGCCTTTAGCTACCAAACGGGCTTTGTAGGTGTGTACATTGCCATCCATGTCCGTCTTCTTTTTGAAGAGCCACTTACACCCAACTACCTTAGCATTGGGTGGAAGGTCTACTTCAATCCAGACTTTATTGTCTTTCATGGATTGCATTTCCCCATCTATGGCTACCTGCCATTTATCCTTTTCAGGACTATTAATGGCATCCCTATAACTAGTTGGTTCATCAAAATAATCCCCTAGCATGGTTTCCTCATCCTCTATGTTTAAACATAGACGGTCAAGAGCCTTTGTAGATCTTGAAGATCTACGGATGGGTACCATTTCAACTTCAGGTGGAGGACCTAAACTTTCATGTTCCACAGGAAGTGTGTTAGTGTTCTCAGAAGGTGACGTATCTTCATGATCATTTTCAAGATCATATACTCTCCCACTGAATTCTTGAGACAAGAAACTCTCCTCAAGGAATTCACCATATCTAGCCACAATGACTTTATTTTCTAGTGGGAAGTAAAAGTACTAACCCCTTGTTTCCTTAGGGTATCCTACGAAGATACACTTAACAGATCTTTTTTGAAGTTTATCAGGTGAGTCACGTTTAACAAATGCCTCACAACCCCATACCTTTAAGTAAGACAAGTTTGGAGCCTTTCCAGTCCATAATTCATATGGAGTCTTATCAACCTTCTTGGTTGGAACCATATTAAGTATGCGAACAGCACTTTCAAGAGCATAATCCCAAAAGGATAAGGGAAGAGTTGTAAGATTAAACATAGATCGTACCATATCAAGCAAGGTACGATTTCTCCTTTCAGATACACCATTTTGCTGTGGCGTATAAGGAGAAGTGAGTTGCTGGACAATGCCACACTCAGCTAGAAAATCCTTAAACTCTTGGCTTAAATACTCACCACCACGATCGGATCGAAGGGCCTTAATCTTCTTTCCGAGTTGTAATTCTACTTCATTCTTAAAAACCTTGAATGTCTCGAAGACTTCATGTTTGTGTTTAAGTAAATAAACACAACCATAACGACTATAGTCATCCGTAAAGGTTAGGAAGTAGGTAGCACCACGCTTTGACACGTGTCTAAGTGGACCACACACATCCATTTGTATCAATCCAAGTAGATCCGAAGCCTTTTCCATATTGCTATGAAAAGTTTTCTTTGTCATCTTCCTAGATATGCAAGATTCACATTTGTCAAACGAATCATCTTTGACATTTTGTAAAAGCCCATCGTGTTGCAGCCTTTCCATGCGTTTCTTGCCTATGTGAGCAAGACGACAGTGCCATAAATAAGACGAATCCAAGTTAGACTTGATTCTCTTATTTCCGATGCTATACATAGAATCATTTCCGTTGGATGTATGATTACTCATATCAATTTCAAACACACCATCTAATGGAATAGCATTAAAATAAAAAACAAAATTTAAAGAAACAGAAATTCCATTATTATTAAAAGTATGCTCAAAACCATTATCCAACAATAAAGAAACTGAAACGACACCTCTAACAATAGAAGGTGCGTAATGACAATTGTTCAATACTAAAATTAAACCCGAAGGTAACAGTAAATCAAAAGTCCCTATGGCCTCCACTGCTGCACGTATACCGTTGCCGACATACAAGTAGCATTCCCCATAGTTCAGCTTCTTCACTCCTCTAAGCCCCTACGATGTATTACAAATGTAAGTACCACATCCTGTATCATATATCCAGGCATTTTGCTTAGGAGGAAAGGAAAATAATTCAACCATAAAAATACCTGATGTGCTGGCGCCCTGCCCAGCCTTGGCATTCTTATTCTTGCGACACTCCTCAAGAAGCAATGGACAGTCCCTCTTCCAATGTCCAGGAGTGTTACAGTGGTGACAAGCAGCCGCATCCTTTTTAGGATAATCCTTCTTGGGAGGAGGATTCTGCTTCTTGGGCTTCTACTGATGGATCACGACCTGTTTCCCTTTGTCAGCTTTCCCTTTGCCCTTCTTGTTCGCTTTGTGCGGTTTACCGGGCTTAGCAACCCTACCACCTCTAATCGCCATCACAGCAGGTGTAGAAGCTTTCTTAGCGAGTCCTTTCTCATGTTCAATGAGCATTGCATGCAAGTCAGAAAATGTCTTCCCCTTGCAATGCATGTTAAAGTTGCGCACGAAGTCACCGTACAATTCCTCATTAAGGGATTTATTGATGAGGCCGACTTTAACATTTTCCACATACCCGCATCCAAGTGCATCCAGCTGGTCAAGATAACCTTTCATTTCAAGCACATGGGTACTTACGGGTTTTGTTGCTTCCTGTTTGCACTTTTCAATATTGTCAAGTACGTCGTACAACTCAGCCATTGGAGGTTTCTCAAACATACGTCTGAGTTCCTCAATCATTTGCATCAGACCATGATTCTCAAACTGTTTTACCAGCTGAGGATCCATCCCCGATAGCATGAGACAAGCCGCATCATTGTGCTTGTCATAAGCTTCTTTGTACTCTCTAAGTAACTCATTAGTAGAGTTAGCAGGAGGAGCAACCGGAAGAGGCTCACTAAGACAATCATAACGTTTGGCTATCCTAAGGACAAGCCTTAGATTGTGATACCAATCGTTAAAATTTTTAGTCCCAGTCAATTTCTCCTTTTCAATCATCATTTTGAAAGCGGAGGTAATGTTTGGAGTGTTTCCGGGTTGGGCCATTTCTACAGAAAAAGTTCAAAAAATTAGTATTTTTGATAATAAACTTTTCAAGAAAATTAAACACCCATTGGTTAAATAACCATTTAATTTTCACTAAGATCCAAATTGACGTCGTTTCATTACATCAGCTGAGGCTGCTAGCAATGAAAGTACTCAATAAGGTACGGGTCAATCCCAATTGCCAATATCCAATTGCAATTCCTAGAAATCTTGGGACTTACATTATATTGCCAACAACAGTTGCAAAATGTAAGCATGTTTCATCCCCAAATCTTTATGCCTTGGCGCCGTTTCATTATATCAGCTGAGGCTGCTAGTAATGAAAGTGCCCAATTAAGTTAACCAATTTAGAAATGTGTAAATTGACGTCGTTTCATCACATCAACTGAGGCTGCTAGCAATGAAAGTGCTCAATTTACCCCTTTTGACTTCATTCTTTGAAAACCATTACATCAGCTGAGGCTGCTAGCAATGGTAGAATGTCATCTTAGGTGTTTCCGTATTAATTGGTCGGCATATTACTTAAATTTAAAGGGTATAAATTTTGATGTGTAAAATCAAAAAATATGTACAAAGATGTCATGCATTCATCTTTGTATCATATATTTTCTACAAAAAACCGTTTACTCATTCGTAAGCTCAAATCATCAAAGTTTTTAATTGAGGCGTTGAGAAACTTACAACATTGCCTTAAGATGCTTCGTACTTTTTCATGGTGTACTTGGTAAGTCTATTATTGACGCACAGGCGAGCGGAGGGGCAAACGTCCGCCGAAGCTAATTAAAAACGCGCCCCTTTAAGGTCACAATTTAATGCGAACCAACCTTATACCCACTTTATAGTTTGTCAATAATAGGTCCGCCGCTTCGACCACTTTTGTACAGTCACATCAATCGACTTAAAACTTATGATTTTCTTGCTTAAAACTATTTATGTAGTAAGTTATTAATTGCTAGTCTCGCCTGGGAGCAAATTACCGTGCGAAGCGAACCACTATCGGCACATAAGACTTGGCAATTAAATGGTTTACTACAAAGGTTTCATAGTTATTAGGTTCATTTATTTTTATTCTGAAAAATTACCCTCTTTGTTGTTACAATCCATCATAATTTAAACACACAAAGAACAAGTAATTAAAAAAAATAAATAAACACATAATAACACGTATATGATCATTAATCAATATCATATAGCCACATGCAAACCTTTTTGATAAATCCTATTAATTATCTATGTGAATTTTAATGTATCTAATTAACAAAACTCCCATTGGTTTTCGAGCTCATCGTGCCCAATGGTCCACAGACGCCAAATAGCTTGGTCGCGTAAGTTTCAATTAACTAGATACCACATTGCGCATAACCAATTTTAATTAATATATTAGGGTCTTCCCTAATTTAAGATCTATCTTAAAATCATGTGGCAAATAACACACAAAACTTTCCATGACAAAATATGCAAGATTTTGTCATGGATCCCATATTGCACATATAATCATGTAGTCACATATTATCATGTCAATATATATGTACGTAATCTTATTAATTAATGACATCAACTACGGTACTCATTAATTAATCCCTAAAAATTGCATGCAAACCTAGGGTTTCTTCTTAATTTTACAACACTAAAACCCTAAAAATAATTAAATGGGTGTCGACCCACTATTTAAACATTAGGGTTTGTAAAAAAAAATAAAACCTTAGTTAATAAATTGCATGTATCTGTTACAAGATTCAATTTTTAAGGTTTTAGTAATTAATTACATGTTTAAAAACGCGGCTCATGATGCCACTGTTGGAATATGTGAATCATACAATTACTATAAACACATAAACACAAAGATCACGCAGCGGAATGGATCTACATAAACATATAATTAATTAAACTAAATAGAAAACGTACCTTATTGATTCCTAGCAAAAACAACGAATCGAGTGCTTCCAAGAACTAAATATAAACCCTAATTGGTTTATATGGATCGAACTAACCAAACACACACAAGTTAAAATAAACTTGTCACTCGTTCTTGGACACACGTAATGATAGCGTTTCTATGAGAAAAGCTAGGTTCTTGATCACCAATAAACCAAACACTTTATTGCTATACTTGATTCGCCAAATCCTAGTGGATTTAAAAGAGGGTCGAACAAGTATGAGCAAGAGGAAGAGAAGAAGAAGAAGTTTGGCTTAGTTAGGGTTTCAAGATTAGGGAAAAACTAAACATAAGTGAATTATATTTATAGGCAATCCCTATCTTGCTCCCCAATCTACCCAAATCGACTTCCCTAGCCCATTGGGAAGTTCGGCCGATCCAACCCACAACAAGGGGTTCTAGATCCTTCATTCTTCCTTTTTCATAGTTAGTCCTTTAACGACCATTATCTCTAACTCCGTTAAGTCCTAACTGTCGTTAAGTGTTTTATTGGGAAATGAACAAATAAATACATAAAATATATTTAATTATTCAATCATTGAAACTCTCACGTTATTGTGTGCAATCCAGAGTCTCGGGATCAAAACCGGACATACGTATATTAATATTTATACATTAACTCTAACAGGTTATGGCTTATGCTTCATGACAACTCAAGGTTCATGAAGAAAACTACACAACTCATGACTTGGAGTTAGGAGCAGTATTCTTCGCACTAAAAATCTGGAGACATTATTTATACGGTACTAGATGTACTATGTTCACTGACCACAAAAGTCTTCAACACATCTTGAACCAAAAAGAACTAAACATGAGGCAACGTCGATGGTTGGAATTACTAAGAGATTACGACTGCGACATTCGCTATCACCCGGGAAAAGAAAACGTAGTAGCTGACACCCTAAGCCGAAAGGAACGGGTTAAACCGCTTCAAGTCTGAGCACTAGTCATTACCATAAATTTGAACTTTCCCCCTCAAATTCTTCACGCTCAAGCTGAAGCGGTGAAACAAGAAGACATCAAGAAGGAAAAGTTGGACGGTATGATAAAAAATAAATTCGAAACCCGTTCAAACGGAACTCTATACTTCGAAGGTCAAAGTTGGTTACCACTTTATGGTGGCCTATGAGACTTGATCATGCATGAATCCCACAAATTCAAATATTCCGTACACCCAGTATCTGATAAAATATATCCAGATCTTAAACTACTCTATTGGTGGCCAAACATGAAAGCCGACATTGCTACATATGTTGGAAAATGTCTTACATGCTCCAAAGTAAAAGCCGAACACCAAAAACCATCTGGTCTATTGCAACAACCAGAGATTCCTATGTGGAAATGGGAATGAATTACAATGGACTTCATTATCAAGCTTCCAAAGACATCAAGCGGTAATGACTCCATCTAGGTCATAGTTGATCTTCTCACCAAATCTGCACACTTTCTACCAATTAAAGAGACTTACAAGATGGACCAGTTAACCGGCTCTACATCAAAGAAATAGTCTCAAAACACAGTGCACCAATCTCTATCATATCTGACCGAGACGGTAGATTTATCTCAAACTTCTGGCAGTCACTCCAAGACGCCTTCGGAACAAATCTAGACATGAGTACAACGTATCACCCTCACACCGATGGTCAGAGTGATCGAACCATTCAAATGCTGGAAGACATGCTTCGAGCATGTATAATCGACTTTGGAAATGGTTGGGATAATCATTTGCCACTAATCAAATTCTCCTACAATAACAGTTATCACGCCAGTATCAAGGCTGCACCATTCGAGGCACTTTACGGACGAAAGTGTCGGTCGCCTGCTTGTTGGGCCGAAGTGGGAGATGTTTAACTCACTGGTCCAGAACTCATTCGTGAAACAACGGAGAAAATTGTACAAATCAGAAATCGACTTCAAGCCGCAAGAGACCGGCAGAAAAGTTATGCCGATACACTACGCATACCCTTAGAATTCCAAGTCAGAGATAGGGTTTTGCTAAAAGTCTCGCCTTGGAAAGGCTTAATACGATTTGGTAAACGAGGTAAACTAAACCCAAGATACATCGGCCCATTCAAAATTTTAGCAAGGGTTGGTCTAGTGGCATACAGACTTGAGCTTCCGCCAGAACTCAGTAGTGTACATCCCACTTTTCATTTATCTAACATAAAGAAATGTTTGTTGGATGAATCGCTTGTTATTCCTCTCGATGAAATTCAACTCAATGACGATCTACAATTCATCGAAGAACCTATAGAAATCATGGACCGAGAGGTCAAACAACTAAAACAAAGTCGAATCCCAATTATCAAAGTCCGATGGAACTCACGACGTGGTCCAGAATACACATGGGAACGAGAAGACCAGATACGTCAGAAATACCCACACCTTTTTGTCAACAATACTTCAACGTCTAACACAAATTAATCTCCGGGACGGAGCTCTTTTAACGGGTGGAGACTGTAACAATTCGCATTTTCAGGTTACTATCCATTCTCGAATTATTATTTTTTTACTATTCACTATTACTATTCAACTTTACTATTCATCCCATAATTTTTTTTTCATTTAACATGACAAGTAAGTTGATACTCGACGGGTCGTCCTGACGACGTACGTTGAATCCATTCATAACCGATTTCACAAAACCGTGTCTGAGATTTATGTTTACGTTTAAACGTCATTCAAGCATCCCGATATGTCCATTCAACATTATAAACAATAGAAATATGTGTTTCTCACATCTTACAACAATTCCACAAGTTTTGGAATTTTACGTTTTCCAATTCTGCGTTTTACGCGATTTGCTCGTTTTAAACCTACGTTTCTAGTTTTAACAGCGTTTAAGCAACCCGATGAAACTTATCACTCATTGTATATATTAATATGGAGTATAATGATAAGTTTAATCATTTCTAAAAGTTTCATATTTTTACGATACCCAGTTTTACATTTCGTGACTTAACGACTTACAGTTAGTGATTAACGGGACCAAAACTCACTCCGTAAACTAGATAATACCAAGTTTATCCATCTAGTCACCCTATCCACCATATGGCCGACTATAGGGGGGATTTACAAGCCTTGTTGGCTTATGATGATGCCTTGATCACGTAGGATTAGAACATGTGTTCAAGCTTCCTATGTAAGCCTTGAAAAGTCCAACTAACTAACCTCCTCAAGTCACTATAAAACCCCTTGGTTCCTTGTGACCGGGTATAAACACACAAGTTGTGTTGGGGATACTTCGAGTATATACTTGATAGCACGCGGAATTTACTACCAAGTACTTAGAAGAATATGTTTGTGTTTGGTGATTGATTGAATAAGACAATAAGAACAAATAAGAACACAAACGATATCAACCAAACAATCACTTCAATATATATCAAATGATTACAATATGAACGTGAAGAACACTTGATAATTCGTATGAAGGGATATCTATTAGGTATTCTGTATCTCGTATATCAAAACCCTAATCTAAGGATCTCTTTTTATAATGCAAAGAGTCCTATACAAGTAAAACATCTAACCGTATCATTCTATACAAATAAGATATAAACCATATCTTTTCTATATTTATCTTCACACGGTTTCACCTTGATCTCTTAAGCAGTCCTAACTGTTCTTCATCAGCAGTCCTAACTGTTCTTCCATCAGCAGTCCTAACTGTTCTTGTATTCTCCAACCGTACTAACTGCTTAAGTTTAATTCCCAACAATCCTCCCCTAAACTTATGATTTCCATGCAAATCAATAAGTTTCTTGAATTAAACTTCTGATTATGTTGATGGGGTGGATTCTTTCAAACACTTGTCTTATATCTCGAAACACTTGGGAATTTTCTTCACATATCGCACTCTTTTGGTCAACTCCTCAAAAATTACCAAAATTAATTTAATCCCATCAAGGAATTAATTCCTTATACCAACCCAAGAGTTAATTCCTCATATCAACCCCGCATTTAATGTCATTAAACCTTCATTAACTCTATAAAAACTCACATATCCACACAAAATCTTCAACACAAATCTTTAACTTTCCAATCACAATGAATACTTCTCCATCAAACATTATAGAAATCTCATCCGACTCTTCTTCAGATTCTGGAAGTTCAGGTTGGAAAAACTACTTTCCACCAAACTATTCTTCAACTTCAAGAAACAATCTTTCAAAGAAAAAGGCTGAAATAACCTCGTCCGAAGAACCTTCAACAGATGAAATTCCACCTTATGTGGATGATTCATCCTCCTCTTCTGACTCATCTGATGATGATGATCCTCAAAATCTATCAGTCTTAATAACAAAAGAATTTGAAAAGGCTGCATCATCAATGAAGAGGATCCCTGTTCCTGAGAAGAAGCAAGTTCCAAAACCAAGAACAGTAGTGCTGGCACTCCCTTGCAAGAAGGTGTCTGACGTCATGGGTAGCAGAGGAGCCCGCAGCAAAACCATGTCGGATATCCAAGGAAAAGGAAAAGGAAAACTGAAGTAGTAGTGTTGTGTTTTTGTTGTGTAGGTTTTGTTGTTTTTTCTTATGTGAAGCTCTTATGTAATGAATCCTTCTTTAATGAATAAATTTTATGCACCTGTTTACAATCCATCTCTGTCTTCTTAATTCATCTCTGACTTCTTAATTCATCTCTGACTTCTTAATTCCTCCCCTGAATTTCATAATCATCAATGATCTTTAACAGTAACTAGAACAAACTTTAATCCTCCCCTTTTTGGAAGAATCTGCACCATCAGAGGAACTAGAACATATGTTATCCAAGCTCAGCATCCAATAAGACAATTTGTACAAGTTACCATCAATTCAGTTGTTTAGTTTCAAACTGCTCTCAACACTTCCAGATGTATTACCTTTTGAGAGAGGTGTATCACAGAGCATAAACTCAGTAGGAACTAAGTTTGAACAATCAGTACAAACTGGTGAAGCCAGCAGTTCAAACTGTTAACCCTAGCAGTACTAACTGTTAGCAAAAAGTTTTCAGAGATAAAATCAAATTGTAATTTTAATGTGGATTCTAAAACATTTTTGTCCACTTATAGTTTTTAGCAAACTATCAGCTATGAACGGATTTGACATGTCTTTACCAATAGCCGTTTGCTATGGACTAGCCAACTCTTCACACTTAGATTTGGTGAGTTGATAACCAACCAGTTTTTTGTAAACTATCAACCATAAATGGATTTGAGTAGTCTTTACCAGAAACCGTTTGATCTGGACTAGTTGATTCTTATGTTGATTAAACATGGTGAATCAATTACCATTTGTTGTGTGACAAGCATTCACACTTGACAATTCAAACCACCATACTTTTCAAAGCACAATCCAAAGCAAAAAGCTTTTCTTAACCTGAAATGTTAGTCCAAAACCAAAGAAAACACAATACACAATATTCTCTTTTAACAGCTATCACAATGACTAACAAATTCACAAGCAGTACTAAGAATTATCAAGCAGTCTCAACTATACAAATAGCACAACTAGCAGAACAAAAACCAAAACCATTTAGACATTAATCTTTTGAAGGATTAAGCATTCCAATACCTGTTACCAAGTACTGAAATCTGCTTACATCAAAACCTTTTGTTAAGAGATCAGCAAAGTTGTCATCAGTGTGTATTTTAACAACTTGTATTAACTTCTTTTCAGCACAGTCTCTTACAAAATGATGTCTAATTTTAATATGTTTAGTTTTTGAATGTTGAACTTGATTCTTAATGATACACATTGTACTGTTATTGTCTATATGTATAATTGTGTTTAAGAAATTGTACCCATAATCATGCATCTGGTTTTGAATCGATAGAACTTGAGCACAACAACTTGCAGCTGCCATATATTCTGCTTCAGTAGTAGATGTGGCCACCATAGTCTGCTTCTTACACTGCCGAGAGATTAATCTTCGACCTAAGAACTGACAACCACCTGTTGTAGACTTTCTATCCATGCTAGCACCAGCATAATCAGAATCAGA
Organism: Artemisia tridentata subsp. tridentata; assembly: GCA_021014915.2. Taxonomy (NCBI): domain Eukaryota; kingdom Viridiplantae; phylum Streptophyta; class Magnoliopsida; order Asterales; family Asteraceae; genus Artemisia; species Artemisia tridentata. The sequence goes on along the minus strand of CP139508.1, from coordinate 231,037,814 downwards.
GAATGCAACAAGATCAAATGCAGACTCTTTAGGATACCATAGCCCTAAGTTAGGCTGACCTTTAAGGTATCTGAAGATTCTTTTTACTACTGTGAGATGAGACACCTTAGGATTTACTTGGAATCTTGCACAGGCACAAACAGCAAACATAATGTCAGGCCTAGATGATGTAAGGTACATCAGAGACCCAATCATAGATCTATACATGTGCACATCCACATCTTCACCACTGTGATCCTTTAATAACAAATGTGTCTCCTTGTCAATTGGTGTACTAGCAACCTTGGCATCTGTGAATTGAAATTTCCTTAATATTTCACCAACATATTTATCCTGAGAGATAAATATACCATCTGACTTTTGCTGTACTTGAAGACCTAGAAAGAAGGTAAGCTCTCCCATAGAACTTATCTGAAATTGGTCTTTCATCAGCTTTTCAAACTCCTTACACATCTGTTTCTTTGTAGAACCAAAAATGATGTCATCTACATAGACTTGTACCAGTAGAATATCACCCTTGTCCTTTTTAATAAAGAGAGTTTGATCAATTTTCCCTCTATGAAACCCATTCTTCATAAGATATTTAGCAAGAGTTTCATACCAAGCTCTTGGAGCCTGATGCAATCCATATAGAGCTTTCACCACCTTATAAACCTTGTCAGGATGCTCTTGGTCTATAAAACCTGGAGGTTGTGAGACATAGACCTCCTCATCAATAGTACCATACAGAAAGGCACTTTTCACATCCATTTGATAGACCATAAACCCCATAAATGAAGCATAAGCAAGAAATAATCTTATTGCTTCAATCCTAGCAACTAGAGCAAAAACTTCCTCATAATCTATACCCTCTTCCTGAGTATAGCCTTGAGCAACCAATCTTGCTTTGTTCTTTATCACAATGCCCATCTCATCCTTCTTGTTCCTGAATACCCACTTTGTACCAATCACTCTCATTCCCTTTGGTAGATCAACCAGAACCCAAACATTCTAAATTTTGAATTGAAAAAGCTCTTCTTGCATAGCTTCAACCCAACTTGATTCTTCTAAAGCCTTTAGCACATTCTTGGGTTCAATCTGAGATAGAAAACATACAAACATACACTCATGCTCATCTTCATGATGTTTCTCCTCATATACCACACTGAGAAATCCATGATGATCTGGGTCTTGTATTTGCCTTCTGGTCTTGACTCCAGATTGTACATCTCCTATGATATTGGTAAGTGGATGATTCCTATGTACAATAGTATGGGGAGTAGAAGGAGATGCATAGCTGGTAGGCATGTTTTGCAGACCATCTCCAAAGAAATCAAACTCATCAACTTGAGAAGCAGTCTCAACTGGTGAATCAAGATGAGATTGACTTGGTCCAGCAGCATCACTATATTGCTCAGCAGTTGTAACTTGTGGCTGAGCAGTACTAACTCCATTGGTACTGCTCGTTGGATTTTCAGCTTCTTTACCATTCTGACCACTTGTTTCAGCAGCATCTTTCTCTTTGTCTCCACCACTTGATGAAGGAATATCATCTTTCTTTGTAGAAGACTCATTCACAGGACTTTCTTCCATGACTGGTATGAAAATGCAATCATCATCTTCCTCCTCTGAACCTGCATCATTGTTAGTATTTGTACCTGTAACAGGCACATAATTCATGGAATCTGAAAGACTGTCAATATCAAAGATCCAATTTGGACCTACACCTGCAACATTTGGTTTATTCTCCAAAAATTCTATGTGCAGATTTTCTTCTACATACTTGGTGCTTGTATTGTACACCCTAAAAGCCTTACTGGGCAGAGAATAACCAACAAAGAAACCTTCCTCAGATTTCCCATCAAACTTTCCTAGTTGTCTTTGGTATTAAGGATAGTAACATGACAACCAAAAGGTCTCATGAAGCTTAAAGCAGGGGTTCTACCTCTAAGAAGCTCATAAGCAGTCTTATTGTGAGGTTGCACAACTAAAACCCTATTCAATACATAACAAGCAGTGCTAACTGCTTCAGCCCAAAATAAAACTGGTATCTTAGAGTCAGCTAACATTGTCCTAGCTGCCTCTATAAGAGTCTTATTCTTTCTCTCAGCTACACCATTTTGCTGTGGGGTTCTAGCTACACTAAACTCCCTCTTAATACCTTTTTCTCTGCAAAAATCATCCATCACCCTATTCTTAAATTCAGTCCCATTGTCACATCTGATTATTTTAACTTTCTTATCAACTAGGTTTTCTACTTCAACAATGAAGGTCTTAAGGATTTCACACGTTTCATCCTTAGTTTTTATAAAGAATACCCAAGAAAACCTACTATAATCATCAGTGACAACAAGGCAGTATCTCTTAAAGTTCAAGCTATTCACAGAAGTAGGACCAAACAAGTCCAATGAAACATATATAAAGCTTGAGAAATAGAGTTCTGGGTCTTTGGCTTACATGAGGCTCTGTGTTGCTTACTGATTTGTAGCAAAACAATTTATATCTCAAAAGGAAGTCACAAAACGGAAATAATGTGAAAACCCCGGAGTTCGTTTTCCCGTGAGGGTGTGAATGGAATTTCGTGTTTTCGGAACGTGAAACGTGTCGTGAATGTGATAAAAAGTGAGAGATTTTGATTTTTTTTCTACACTACGAATAACGGAATATCAAATAAAAACAGCTAATAAAGCTACGAGTACAAATAATCTAAGCATACGAAATCTAAAACGTAAATAACGTACGTTAAATTTAAATTAAAAACGTACGTTACGAATTAAAAAAAACGTAAATAAAAGTAAATTTCTAAATTCTAAGTCTAAAAATATAAAATATTTTTCTTAAATTCTAAATATAAAAAGAAAACTTTGTAAAAAAGAATTAGATTTTTTTTTTTTTGACTTTTTAATAATTTTTTATAAATTAAAAACTATTTAAACTATTTTAAATTTCTAAAAATACTAAAACTAATTTTAAAAATCTGAAATTTTTTTCTAAAATACTTAATACTAAACTTGAGCTATGAAAAATATAAAAAGTGAAAATGCTTTTTTAAATAAGCCGAAAATAAGCAATAGCTCACAATAAGCTTAAAAAGAAAAAAAAATAAAAGGGTTTTAAATAAAATTTTGTAAAGTTTAACTAAAAAGAGATTAAGAGTGCAGTGGTAAGGTTGCCTGTGTTTGTGCTAACTGTCCTGGGTTCGAACCCCAGGACTGTCAAAATATTTACAATCTATTTTTTTTTTCTTGATTTTCTTTTGCAAATGACTCAAAGCAACAAGAGTACTCTAACTGATGACCCTTTTTTTTTCATTCAAAATAAACAGATAAGCTATAGCTTATCTGAAAACAGATAAGCTAAAAACAAGCTTTAACCCAAGAGAACTCACAACACAAACATTAGAATCTTAACAACAAATCCAAGTCCAACTATAATAAACACAAACACAAACAATAAACACAAACAATAATACTAACGCGAAATAAAAACAACAATTCTACCTAAGTTGTTACTTCATTAAATAAACAGATAAAGAAAAACAAAAACAAGCAATAACAAGTAGAAATAATCATTAACATAAGCGGAAATAAAAACTTAGATAGCAAGAACAAGCAGTAAATCAATAAGCCGAAAAAAATAAACTTAAATTAAACCATGAGTCGATTACAACTGAAAAATAAAAAAGTACAAACCTTAAATTAATTTTTCTAAAATAAACCTATGGAGATCAATAAGCTAGTTTAAAAGCAGATACAGAATATATATCCACAAAACTCAAATTCAATAACAAATACTGAATAAACAAATGACTAAAATGAACTTTCATTAACTAAACTAAATTAAAATTACATCCAACTAAGATTAAAACTACATTTCTCAAAATAAATTACAACTAAAAAAATAAAAACATACCGAAAGCTAAGCTAGTTAAAACCTAGAAAAAAGAAAAAAAAACCTCTCGGCTCCTACTACTATTTATACTAAAAAAAATAAAAACCCTAGAATCGAGTGTGCTTGTTGTGTGAGAGTGTTTCCCTGCGCTACTTGTGACCCTTGGATTATTTTGTGCTCCTCACAACTTCGAATCTTGGCCGTTGATTATCCTTTTGTCCACGGATCGATGAGGTGGAGTGGAGGGGACCAAGAGCAAACCCACGTGAAGGGTTTGGCTGGTAGTGGTGAGGTGGTGAGAGGTAGGATTAGCAAAGGTTATGGTTTAATTGGCGGTGATTTAGGGAAGAAGAAGAAGAGGTGGTGGTGAGTTAGGGATTTTAGTTTTAGGGATTTTGACCAATTTTTGGGGATTTGACCATTACTTTACCCCGTATTAGTTAAAACTAGGGTGGGTCGGTTTTGGTTTTTTTTAGGTAGGATGGGCTTGGGCCGGTTTTGAGTGTTTAAGTAGTATTGGGTCGATTGTTTAGTTTTGGGTTTAGAAGGATAAATGGGTGGATCCGGTTGTATTTTTAGATAGGAGAATTAGTTAAACACAAGGACCATAGGTGTAATTTATGAAACCTCAAGGACCATTTCTGCCCAGTCTTCAAATTTCATCGACGGACCAATTTTGCCAACATTAAATAATCCAAGGGTCATTCTTCAAAAATATTATCTTTGACGAAATTTTCCCGGCTTCGGCTCTATAAATATCTTTTCCACGTCTCGTGCTCATTTTCTCGGATTTTGCTTGATTTTGTCCCTTTTTCATGATATCCGTACCTGCATAGAAACAAACACAAAAACACAATATCTTTGGCATTTATGGTTAGTTTTTGGTCTATTTGGGTCCGGTTTTGGTCAAATAAAAGTATGTGTTTAAGCACATACCAAAATTCCCCCAGACTAAGATATTGACGTGTCCTCACGCAATGTTATAAAAACACGTTTTTGAAACCAAAAATTTCCAATCTCTTTTTACTAACCTTGAGAAGTAGCAAAATTTTCAAAAGAGATTAAGAAATCTTAAGTTCTAAAAACTCCCCGATTTTCCTTTTTATTCTATTTTTGTATTTTCCTCATTTTCATGCGACGGCTTTGTCGACAATCATTATCTAACGATAACTTTTAGGGTCTTCGAGTAGGAAACACGACTCGTAAAGAAGTGACCATACGGATAAAATTCGTCGTTCCTGATTTTTCACGAGTCCCCAAACTAAGCGTAAAAACGAAATCATTGTCTATTTATAAGTTAGATGCCAACACTACCCATGAAAGTTACTTGTGTATTTACCTCATGCTCCCATTTTTCCTAATTTCCTCTATTTATTTTATTTTTGTGAGAAATGAATTTCTTCATATTCTCGTTTTGATAAGTTTTAGTGCCGATAAAGATGCTAAGTTAAGACGCTAAGTAGTTTTCAATCTTCTCTCGAGAACCGTTGCTTTGAAAATGAGGTCCACATCAAGGCTTTTATTTATATTTCTGACTTTTTCTATTTTTCTTTCATCACCTTTTTTTTTTTTTTTTTTTTTTTTTTTTTTACTAACCTTTTTTTTTTCCACTTGCGTACCCTAAACGACGGACCTTCACGGTTTAAATCCAAGACCTTACACTTTTCGGCATAAAGGATCCAAGGGCCGTTACAACGGAGAGTTCCAAGACTCTAGACATTCCTGAAATGAGGATCCAAGGTGGTTAGACCAAGACCTCACACATTCCTGAACTAGAGGTCCAAGGGCCGGTGCAAGAGGGTAGCCAAGACCTAAACGCCTTTTGGAAATAAGGATCCAAGGCCCGATCTCGAATCCGTAGCTTAGAGCACTTAACTTATTATTATTAAACTTATTTATTAAGGAACCTTGATGTGTACCCAATTTTCAAAACAAGAATTCTTTTAAGAAGACTAAGAACTAATCATCGGCAAAACCTAACATCTTTAATTATTCTTACAGATATATTTAGTGAAACAATTTTGTGGGAGCAAAAGGCCACAAGTAGCTTCGATGAGCTCTAAAGAGAACCAACTACTCCACGCTTGGCATTCTAACTTCTAAATAAACTCTATCATTTCTCGTTCTTCGCAAATTTAAAATCTTAAATAATAAGATCCGCGAATGCTTAGCCAAATAATCAAGCCATGCATATATAAAGTCGATACGGGAACTTGCAAACTCTTAAAAAGAATTCGCATTTTATAGCTCCTTGTGTAAAAGACTAGCACGAGCTTATAGATTATAAATGGTTAAGGGGACAAGCTAGGGCTCAACACGCCCGATCAAGTCATAATTTTATTCCTACTCTCACCAGCGGAAAGTCAACAAAAATGTCAAAATTTATTATATTTTTGCAAAAAAATTTTTAAATTTTTCTCATTTTTTTGGATTTTTTCAAATTTTGAGGAAAAACGGGGTTGCGAGAGAAAATGGCAAAAATGCAAGGAAAAAATCAAATCGAAAGATTACCCCCCCAGACTAAAACGAGACATTGTCCTCAATGTCTTAAAGGTAAGGGTTCTCCTACATAAATCTAAGGCCGTTTATGAATTATGCCAAAGATAAACGTAAAACGATAAGATTAAGGATATCGGATGAGCAACGAATGATGAAACTCGAGTGGAGAGAAGGCAGAACCATGAGCACGAGAGTCTTCATCAATCGGGCAATCCTGAACACAGCACAGAAAACCACGAAACACAACAAATGGAAGAGGAAACCCCTCCTCACGTCACTTTATTTGAAAATAGATGGATAAGCATGGGGTGCCTTCCACGAAGCGCTTGTTTAGTATCGAGTCGGAAAGCTTAGACTCGCCCCGAATTCATTTGTCCATAGGGGTGCATGTGGAAAAAGAAATCTCCATCGGACTTTCGTTCAAGATGTTTGGATAAACACTGAAGCATACGAAAGTTCCACTCCGATGAGATACCCGCGGTATTTTTAGAAAGAAGAACCAGAAATGGTAATACCGGGGTCAAAGATGGTATCCTCACTCCCGAAGGAGTGAAGGATGGGAGAAGCCACAGCATATGTGATGAAGAGCATAAAGATTTGGATAATTATCATGAAATACTCTTCATCATCAGCAGAAGTTTTGTCAAGATTCTCGGGCGGGAGGGTCGGGATGAAATCTTCATGAGAAGGTACACCTCCCCCCAGACTAGTATCTTCCTCCAGATCAAAATAGAATTTATCATATTCCGGAGGAGATAACAAAAGAGAGAGTTCATTGGAGAACTCCTCGTGATAGAGATCATTCAATTCGAAGAGAAATGAATCATATTCGGGAGGAGAGATATGAGCATGAGAAGTGGTACTGCCACTTCTCGTCTCCTCCGAATGATCAATATCAAAGTAGAAGGCTTCAAAAGCCGGGATAGAGAAATCAGAATGAGAAGTGGGATTGCCACTACTCTCAGCATCAAATATGAAACTCTCATATTCGGGAAAAGCATCCTTGAGCTCGAGCTCCAAAGGATCTAACGGCTTTTCCTTAACATCTTCTAGGGGAAAGGAAAATTGTTCATCAATTTTCATTTTTAATAACGAAACATCTTCCCCCGGATCACTATCGGTCTCAACAATTTCCGGTGAAATTGGAGCATCATCAAAGAACACCTCGATCTCTTCCCTCGAGATAACACTTCCCTCAATCGGAGGAGAAGGATGGGAAGAGTCGAAAACGTTTGGTTCAGAATTCGGGGTGAGAGGTATAGAATTAATAGTCTCAATTCGATAAACTGTTTTCGGAGATGGGACAAGTGGTGTGCTCTTAGAGCTAGCAATTTCCACCACTTCTGTTGTGGTCTCCGAATCTGATTCATCATCATCAAGAATACTCTTTACATCCGCGGAACAACTCGCAAACCATTTGCTAGAACCGGGTGTAATTTTCATAGCCTTAAGCTCAGCACGTTTTTCAGAAAGACTCTTAACCGTAAATCTGGAAAGAATCGAATCACTTCTTTTGGAAGTAATTACGGGATCAGATTTTTGATTAACCGTAGCAACGTTGCATTTGTCGGTTAGTGGGTTAGAGTTTTGATTTATGTTAAACGTTACTTTTTCATTATCAACTCTTAAGGTTATTTCTTCTCCATACACATCAATCAAAGCCCGCCCGGTCCTCAAAAATGATCTTCCGAGAATTAGAGGAACCCGGGGGTCAGCATCAAAATCAACCACCACAAAATCGGTGGGAAAATGGAACTTCCCCACCTTGACAAAGACATCCTCGGCTACACCCTTAGGAAGGGTTATGGAACGGTCTGCAAGCTCGAGGGTCATGCAAGTGGGGGTAAGTTTTGGCAGAGAAAGTTTTTCCCAAACGGACAACGGCATTAGGTTAATACTAGCACCAAGATCGGCCAAGGCGCAGCATTCAACCATTCCCGGAAATTCACAAGGAATAAGAAATTTTTCGGGATCTCCAAGCTTTTCCGGAAGCTTTTTAAGAATTGCCGCTGAGCAGTTTTCATTAAGAGGAGTTTTTGCCAATTCAAATAATTTTTCTTTGTTGGTCAATAAACCCTTGAGCGTGGAAGCAAACTTAGGCATCAGAAGTAAAGCATCCGCAAAGCTTATATCAAAATGCAAATCTTGGAGGATTTGGTAGAATTTTTCCATTTGATTTGAAGCTTTATCGCGGAGCTTTTGATCATTCATTCTCGATGGATAAGGAAGTTTTGCTTTTATGGGAGCTTCGTCGGGCTCAAGCACAACCTTTTGCTTAGATGGTTGGACAACCGGAGGTTGGACGTCTTCGGTCCTTCCGTTATTAGTAGGAAGTTCCGTGTCCTTTGTCGCCTCGGTCTCACGGGCAACTACCTTGGGAGGAAGAGAAGAATCGGTAGTTGGAGCCGTGGGTCCATCATATGATACACCACTCCTTGTAGTGATCGCCTTAACATCGCCCGTCGGGTTAGCGATCGTATTGCTTGGAAAAGAAGTAGTACCCGAGCCCGAGGGTCGATCATTTAAAGATTTCTTCATTTCAGTCATTTCCTTAATCAAAAACCTAGTTGTTTCTTCTTGGGATTTTTGTTGAAGAACTAGTTGTTTCAACAACTCATCCGTGGGCGACGGAGGTGGAACGAATCCTTGGTTGTAGTTTTGGTTTCCTTGATTAAGGTTTTGCCCACGGTTGTTTTGGTTATGAACTTGATTGGTATTAGGGGGAGGATGGTAATTTCCTGGATTTGGTGGGTGGTAATTTCCTTGGTTGTTACGGTTTTGGTTTGGAACAAATTGATTATTTCTGTTTTGGTTCTGATTCTGATTGTTCGAAGCTGGATTGTTGAAACCTGGTGGTCCAAGATAATTGTTAGAACGGTAGCTGAGAAGATTACGGTCTCCTTGTGGTTGGTAACCATTACCTCCCTGGTTATAGGATCCCGAAGCAGCATAAACGCTCTCTTGAGTGTAGCCACCGGCGGCTGGGCACTCGAAATACGGATGTGGACCACCACAAGTTTCACAACTTTGGTTTACAATATTAACTTGATGATTGTAATGTTGAGGGAAATGGTTTTGATTGTTGTGGAATGGAGAAAGGCCGGGTGGTCCCATTTGGTTATTAGCATTTTGAGGACGGAATCCTTGAATCTGATTGTAGGTTATTGATGCTACGGTAGCATTCGAACCTTGGCCATCGGAGGCTTGACAATCATAATAAGGATGTGGACCACCACAAATTTCACATTTTTGGTTCACAACATTGACGGGCTGAGAAGGTCTTTCTTTATCAATTAAACGCCCGATTTGTTTAGTGAAAGCGGCAAAAGCCTCTTCTTGTTTGCTAAGAGCTCGGGTGAAAGCATCATCTGATTTGTTACTCATATTTGAAACTTGAGCTTTTGTTCTAGAACTCCTCACTCTGGCTTTATTTTCAATGATAGTCAAAGCTTCTTGAGTGTTTCTAGTCAGAAAATTTCCACCCGCAGCGGAATTGAGTGAATCTTGATCAGATGGATTCAACCCATGATAGAAAGTATCAATCTGGAGCAAGGTTGAAAATCCGTGATTAGGACACTTTTTTAACAACTCTTTGAATCTATCCCAAGCTTCGTTGAACGATTCATCGAAAGCTTGCTGAAATCGAGTGATTTGGTTTCTGAGATTCGATGTTTTAGAAGGAGGATAAAAGTAGTTCACGAACTTAGAGGCTAAGTCATCCCAAGTAAAGATTGAATTAGGAGGTTCCTTATCGAGCCATGTCCGGGCTGCTCCTACGAGAGAAAAAGGAAACAGCCTCAATTTAAGCACATTGTGAGGAACGTGATTTAAGTTGAGTGTCTCAGTGATGTCAATGAATTTCTGGACATGGGAATGAGGATCTTCATTTTCGAAGCCGTGAAAAGAAATACCGGTGATGAGATTAAGTAACCCAGTTTTAATTTCAAATTGATTTTGAAACATATTGGGTATCACGATTGCTTTGCCAGCACCATTGAAAGGTGATTGGAGTAATTCCTCCATTGGTCGGAGATCGGGAGCCGGATTAGCATTTTGATCATCCACCGGAGGTTGTTGATTGTTTGGGTCGTCGGCCATTTCCTCAACGGTTGAGTAATGAACACGGTGATTGTGACGGAAAAGTTTTTCGGGATTTGAGAGCGGTGAAAGAAGAGGTTGAGAAGAAGAAGAACGGGTGTGCATACACCAAAAAGAAATAAAAATTTAAAAAAAGAAAAACCAAATTTGAAGATAAAATATTTTTTGGATTTTTAATTTTTAATGAAAATTAATCACAATATTTTTGGTATCGATCCCTCTTCCGATATCGTTTCTCTTACAACTACGCGCAGAGTGGCGGAGAAGTAAAGGTCCGCCGAAGCTAATTAAAAACCCGCCTCTTTCGGTTCGTCAATTTAATGTCGAACCATCCTTAAACCACTTGTATAGGTTGTAGCCGAAAGATAATCCGAAAATCAAATGATTTCACGATTGTTTTGTTGTTTATTCGGAATGGTTTACAACACTTTTCAGAAAAAGTGAGGTTATATTATTTTTGTATTTTTGAAAACACTTTAGGAAAAGTGTTTTATATTTATTTTCTTTTTGTATTATTTTTTTTTTTCTTTTTATAAAAGCAAATAACTTCCGAGGGAAGGATCTTCAAACACGAATCGAGAAACAAATTCACGAATTCACTTCAACCCTCCCCGGCAGCGGCGCCAAAAATTGATTTGTAGCAAAACAATTTATATCTCAAAAGGAAGTCACAAAACGGAAATAATGTGAAAACCCCGGAGTTCGTTTTCCCCTGAGGGTGTGAATGGAATTTCGTGTTTTCGGAACGTGAAACGTGTCGTGAATGTGATAAAAAGTGAGAGATTTTGATTTTTTTTCTACACTACGAATAATGGAATATCAAATAAAAACAGCTAATAAAGCTACGAGTACAAATAATCTAAGCATACGAAATCTAAAACGAAAATTTAAATTAAAAACGTACGTTACGAATTAAAAAAAACGTAAATAAAAGTAAATTTCTAAATTCTAATCTAAAAATATAAAATAATTTTTCTTAAATTCTAAATATAAAAAGAAAACTTTGTAAAAAAGAATTAGATTTTTTTTTTTTTTTTGACTTTTTAATAATTTTTTATAAATTAAAAACTATTTAAACTATTTTAAATTTCTAAAAATACTAAAACTAATTTTAAAAATCTGAATTTTTTTTCTAAAATACTTAATACTAAACTTGAGCTATGAAAAATATAAAAAGTGAAAATGCTTTTTTAAATAAGCCGAAAATAAGCAATAGCTCACAATAAGCTTAAAAAGAAAAAAAAATAAAAGGGTTTTAAATAAAATTTTGTAAAGTTTAACTAAAAAGAGATTAAGAGTGCAGTGGTAAGGTTGCCTGTGTTTGTGCTAACTGTCCTGGGTTCGAACCCCAGGACTGTCAAAATATTTACAATCTATTTTTTTTTTTCTTGATTTTCTTTTGCAAATGACTCAAAGCAACAAGAGTACTCTAACTGATGACCCTTTTTTTTTTCATTCAAAATAAACAGATAAGCTAAAAACAAGCTTTAACCCAAGAGAACTCACAACACAAACATTAGAATCTTAACAACAAATCCAAGTCCAACTATAATAAACACAAACACAAACAATAAACACAAACAATAATACTAACGCGAAATAAAAACAACAATTCTACCTAAGTTGTTACTTCATTAAATAAACAGATAAAGAAAAACAAAAACAAGCAATAACAAGTAGAAATAATCATTAACATAAGCGGAAATAAAAACTTAGATAGCAAGAACAAGCAGTAAATCAATAAGCCGAAAAAAATAAACTTAAATTAAACCATGAGTCGATTACAACTGAAAAATAAAAAAGTACAAACCTTAAATTAATTTTGCTAAAATAAACCTATGGAGATCAATAAGCTAGTTTAAAAGCAGATACAGAATATATATCCACAAAACTCAAATTCAATAACAAATACTGAATAAACAAATGACTAAAATGAACTTTCATTAACTAAACTAAATTAAAATTACATCCGACTAAGATTAAAACTACATTTCTGAAAATAAATTACAACTAAAAAAATAAAAACATACCGAAAGCTAAGCTAGTTAAAACCTAGAAAAAAGAAAAAAAAACCTCTCGGCTCCTACTACTATTTATACTAAAAAAAATAAAAACCCTAGAATCGAGTGTGCTTGTTGTGTGAGAGTGTTTCCCTGCGCTACTTGTGACCCTTGGATTATTTCGTGCTCCTCACAACTTCGAATCTTGGCCGTTGATTATCCTTTTGTCCACGGATCGATGAGGTGGAGTGGAGGGGACCAAGAGCAAACCCACGTGAAGGGTTTGGCTGGTAGTGGTGAGGTGGTGAGAGGTGGGATTAGCAAAGGTTATGGTTTAATTGGCGGTGATTTAGGGAAGAAGAAGAAGAGGTGGTGGTGAGTTAGGGATTTTAGTTTTAGGGATTTTGACCAATTTTTGGGGATTTGACCATTACTTTACCCCGTATTAGTTAAAACTAGGGTGGGTCGGTTTTGGTTTTTTTTAGGTAGGATGGGCTTGGGCCGGTTTTGAGTGTTTAAGTAGTATTGGGTCGATTGTTTAGTTTTGGGTTTAGAAGGATAAATGGGTGGATCCGGTTGTATTTTTAGATAGGAGAATTAGTTAAACACAAGGACCATAGGTGTAATTTATGAAACCTCAAGGACCATTTCTGCCCAGTCTTCAAATTTCATCGACGGACCAATTTTGCCAATATTAAATAATCCAAGGGTCATTCTTCAAAAATATTATCTTTGACGAAATTTTCCCGGCTTCGGCTCTATAAATATCTTTTCCACGTCTCGTGCTCATTTTCTCGGATTTTGCTTGATTTTGTCCCTTTTTCATGATATCCGTACCTGCATAGAAACAAACACAAAAACACAATATCTTTGGCATTTATGGTTAGTTTTTGGTCTATTTGGGTCCGGTTTTGGTCAAATAAAAGTATGTGTTTAAGCACATACCACTTACCTTTAAGACAAGAAACATAAGTTTGGTCATTTAGAAAAATTTTGTTTGGTAAACCTCTTATCAACCCATGTTTAGCAATATTGTTAATGGTTTTAAAATTAACATGACCAAGCCTCATGTGCCACAACATTGATTCTTCCAATGTGGCTTTTGCAACAAGACAAGTAAGTCCAACCTTAGGAACTAGTTTATTCATCTCAATACTGTATGTATTATCCTTTCTAGGGATTTTAAGCAATACTTGACTTTCATCAGGTAGCTTGTAATCAGGAGAAATTATAAGACAATCAGTATCAGTAAATAAAACTTTGTTCTGTTTATCACAAATTTGTGATACACTGAAAAGATTGTACTTAAGTTTTGGTACATAATACACATTTTCAAAATCAAGGTTACCAGTTTTAATTACCCCTTTACCAGTAATCCTTCCTCCAACACCACCACCAAAGACAACTGGTCCTCCATCCAGAGCAATAAAGTATGAAAGATATGAAATGTTGCCTGTCATGTGCCTTGAACATCCACTGTCTGAATATCCTCTATCTTCTTTACCATTTGAGGGATGTTCCTGCACACAAAATAAAGGTGTTAGTTTCCTTTAGGGATCCAAACCATCACTGGTTTGGATCTGCCTTGTGCATCAAGATGAGAAAACTTGTTTGAGGTCTTTGATGCACCATTGGGTTTGGTAGAATGTTTAACCCAATGTGCTGAGGCCTTGACAGCATTGCCCCTTTTTCCCTTAACATTTAAGTGCCTAGCAGTAGGATTTGCTGGTCTAGCAGTTGGAACTGCATGTTTAATCTTAGGCACCCACTTCTGATTAGTCATTGCTGTTTTCTGATAAAAATGCCTTTTAACTGTTTGTGCATGATTTGAAAATTGTTTTGCACTAGAAACTGTTTGCTTGTTATTAAACCACTTATTTTGACTAGCAGTTGAAACTGTTTTGATGCCAGTCTTTAACATAACAGCTTTAGGTGACATCTTATGATTTGCATTAGGATTTGTCAATCTAGTTGGACTATTTTGAGTTACCCTAGCATTGTTATTCCTGTTCACCCTTGCATTCCCAGAAACCCTCTTTTTCCATGGGTTAGAATCATAATAAGCAGCCATATGATCAAAACTTCCACAAACAAAACATACTTTTCTAATCATGGCAAACTTATCATCCAATTTCTTAGATTTTGAGTGATTCCAATTCCTATGACTACTCTCAGAACTTGATGATCTGTTCTTAGTCCTATACATCTCAGCATATCGAACACTTTTCCTAACTGGTTTTATGTTTTCAGTTTTAACCACTTTAGGAGCATGTTTAACTTCTACCTTAACAACATTAGATTTTTACTTAACCTCTACATTCTCATCATCAGATGTCCAATCCTCAATAGTTGGTGCATCTGAGTTCCTATCAGAGGACATCTTTTCCTCAGAAAGAGATTTATTACTAGCACTCACAAAAGAATCTTCTGGCTTAACAAATTTAACAGGATTCTCACTAACCTTAACACCATATCCAGGAAAATCCATATCCTTAAACTCTTCTAAACCTGTATGAGCGAAATTAATTCCAGGTGGAGCAAACATTCCTCTAAAAGGGGGTGCAACTGACTTATAACCTAAACCAGATTTAGCTTTGTTAAGTATTTGACTCTCTACAATCTTTTTAACTCCATTTGAAGTATATTCAAGAGTATCTACACTTAACTGGATGTTTTCTTTTTTCTTTTTAAGCTTCTCTAATTCATATACAAGTCCACTCATTTTATTATCTTTTATTTTCAATTCCCTCTTTAAAATACCTATCTCATCAGAAAAGTTTGACTCATTCTGTTTATAAAACACAATTTGTTCTTCTAGAACAGCTAATCCTCTTTTATGATTTGACAGACTAAAACTTACTTGATTAAATTCAGCTCTAAGATCATCATACTGTTTCTTAACATTTTCATAATCTTTTAAAGCACGACAAGAGTTTGAAAATTTTTCAAGTATATGTACCTCAGAGTCTGAGAAAGCCATCAAACCCAAGTTAGCTGGTTCCTCTTCTTCCTCCATGAAGCTCCAATCAAATCCAGCTCCATCTACAGCTACCATAGCCTTGGAAGAAGGCTCTTCAACATTAACTGTTCTCCTTGTCCCTTGCTGATTCTTAAACCCTTGACTCTAGTTGCTTTGTTGTCTTGGATCCCTGGCAAAGTGCCCCATCTTGTGACAATTAAAGTATTCCACCTTGGACTTATCATACCCAGCAACATCTCTTCCATTGAAGGTAATCTTATTCCCAGTCCTTTGGTAATACTTCTTAGCCCTGATGCTTATCAAAGCCAACTGCCACTTTAAATCCATAGCTTCCATATCATCTTCAGCAATTTGAAGAAGATCTTCATTAAAGATCTTAGACCCACCAGACTATTCTGACATAAATGCATATATGGTCTCTTCAGTCAAGCCAGCAGTACTAGTTTTTACACTAGCAGTGCTAACTGTTGGTTAGCAGTACCAACTGCTTCTTCATCTTCATGAATCGAACTGTTTGAAGAAGATACAAAAGCCATATTCTCTGAACTGGAACTGGTGCTACCACTCTTCTTAACCTTCTGCTCAACAATCTTAAGATTGTTGTAAAGCTCATTCATTGTCATTTTCTCCAGCTCTGGTTTATTGCTCCAAACCACAACATAAGTATTCCATTCAGCAGGTTAACTATTCAGAAACTTCATGTTGAGGTCTTCCTGAGGTAACACAATCTTCAACACAGTAAGTTGACTGATGATCTTTTGAAGCCTATTAAAGATATGGTCCAAAGTTTCATTGCTTGTTGCAGTGAAGTTCTCATAACTTTGCTTAAGTAGGGTTTTCTGTGCCTTCTTGGTAGCTTCATTACCACCAAATCTTTCCACCACCGCTTCAAAAAGAGTTTTGGCCGACTTATAATGGCTAAAATTCAGCACTTGATCATTAGGAATTGCCATTAGTAACAAATTCCTAGCCTTCTGATCATTCTTCTTTTTGATTCTCTCCTCGTTTGTAACTGGCTCAGTGTTAAGCTTTGTGATCTTGGAACCATCTGCACGTGTTTCTTCAATAGGAATTGGTTTGAAGGAATCACCATTGATAATGATATCCCATAATGCATAGTCTTGCACCATGAAATATTGCTCTATTCTGAGCCGCCATAAATCGTATTCATTCTGTTTCAGCATGGGAAGTTTAGCAAGGATTGAGGTTTGAGGTGTCTCCATGTCCATCTTCTTGGTTGCTAGTGAGTAAATACTTCTGGTTCTTCTAAACTCAAAGTATCAGAAACCTGGCTCTGATACCACTTGACCGGATCTAAACACACAAGTTGTGTTGGGGATACTTCGAGTATATACTTGATAGCACGCGGAATTTACTACCAAGTACTTAGAAGAATATGTTTGTGTTTGGTGATTAATTGAATAAGACAATAAGAACAAATAAGAACACAACCGATATCAACCAAACAATCACTTCAATATATATCAAATGATTACAATATGAACGTGAAGAACACTTGATAATTCATATGAAGGGATATCTATTAGGTATTCTGTATCTCGTATATCAAAACCCTAATCTAAGGATCTCTTTTTATAATGCAAAGAGTCCTATACAAGTAAAACATCTAACCGTATCATTCTATACAAATAAGATATATACCATATCTTTTCTATATTTATCTTCACACGGTTTCACCTTGATCTCTTAAGCAGTCCTAACTGTTCTTCATCAGCAGTCCTAACTGTTCTTCCATTAGCAGTCCTAACTATTCTTGTATTCTTCAACCGTACTAACTGCTTAAGTTTAATTCCCAACACCTTTTCTGTTGTCTTCCATCACCACACACAACACACTGTTCATTTACTATTTTTATTCAAGAATTATTCAAGAGAACAAGTCTTGTATCAATTCCAAAGCTCTTGTCAAGCTTTGTTTGATCCAAGTTATAGTTTCTTTCTTCCATTGGTGATCTTCAAGCTACACAAGAAGTGTTTCTAGTAGAAGACTTCAAGTGCTTTCCCAAGTGATCCTAAGTTAGTATCAAGAGGTTGAAGAATTTGGAAGCTAGGGTTCCTAGTTCTTGTTCTAGTTCTTTGATCCTTGATTTCCTTTCTTATAGAAAGCCAAAAGTTGTAAGAAAGTCTAACACACTCTTGCTCAACACCATCTACATGTTTCGTATTTTTAATCTATGCTATATATGGTCATTATATTGTATTCACGATGTGAAAAACCCTTTAAAACAAGTTAAAAGACCTATATGTTAACCTTATGTAAAGTAAACAAGTAAACTAGTGACTTATGCTATGAAAAATGACCAAAATTTAATAGCCATGACCTTGGAAAACTACCTACTGTTAAAGAGGGTTTTATAAGGAAAACATAGCAATTTGAATCGCCCAAAACGAGTAAACGCGTCAAAAGATACGGCCAAATGAAGTTACCAAAACCAAAACTAAAAGCTGGAAAAAGGTTGCTGTAACAGAATCAAAAACACGATTTTCGAGGCACTTCTGTTCCGATTCATCAAAAAGTTAAAACACGAAAGTTGTCCGGAACAACGTTTTCTTAAAAAAAACGTGCACGGGTCCATAAAACGCATAACAAAGGCTATTTTTTACAAACTCTTAACAGCCCTATATAGCCGCACGGCTATACACTTTGTCACACGGCTAAGGCAAACCAAACGGCCTAAATGCCTTAGGCCAAGACCACAACCGCGGCTACGGCCAAGGCTGAGGTCTTAAGGCCATGGTAGCTGAGACCAAAGCCACGGCTAAGGCCTCAAGGCTTTCTAAGCCGAGACCATTAGCCAACGCCTTAGCCTTAGCAAAATAACACAAAACGATTTCATTAAAGGACCTTGTAACACCCCAACCCGACAAGGGTCAAAATGCCACATTATGGTGTCCATCAGAACATACAAACGCAAGCAGAAGACTTATAAACATAATTAATTACAAAGGTATTCTAATATAACAATGAAATACTATCTCTAAACATGATGAGTCCCAAAACTGAAATACAAATCCAAACTAAATCTAACTGAAGCTAAATCCAAGTCTAATCCAGAAGCAAAAGGCATCTATCAACAGGGTAGTCCACTAAGAGCTCCTATGCACTCTTCACTCAATCCCAGCTTCAGTACTAAAACCTGCCGCAGAAAAAGAAATGCGGTTGAGCTTAAAAAGCCCAGTGAACAGATATATATAACAAACGAATAATCAAAACATATATATGTATAGGGAAAAGGAAACATAAACTCCTGCTGAAACGAATATCATCTGTCAAAGAATGAAAGATCAAAGATTAACTGAACAAATATCATAAGTAAAATGAGTCAAATGAAGTGAGAGATCAAGAGACACTACGGATCAGATAATCATAAGGAATCAAACGAATCAAATAGGAATGCCAACGAGGTAAAAACAAATGTCTAAACAAGATACGTGAATAGACCACATAACCACATATACATATCCGTCAAATCAAAGCTCCCAGAAGTGAGGGGGTGCAAGGCACGCGCAACCCAATCACTAAAAAAACGAAACAAAGTGCCTAGGATGCATCCATACGCCCCCTACAAAACAAATCATATATATACCTGTTCTATACAAGTATACACACATAACATAATGGTCAAGTGATCACATATCATATCATATCAAATGGGGACGCCGTGCACTAATCACACTGCCACAGATAGTGTCATGCCATTAGTGCCATCAATGACATGGCCATGGTACCTCCATCGCTAGTTAAATAGCTTGGGCAACAGAACAGAACAAATCATATCATATCATTTCAAGTCATCATATCATATCCAAACAGAACGTATCAAACTGAACTGAATCATATCATAGCAAATGGATAGCAAACGAATATCATAGCAAATGAATAGCAAACGAATATCAAATCAAAGGATCATGTCATAAGGGAATCATAAAAAATGGATCATATCAGACGGAATCATATCAATGAATCGTATCAAATGGATCACAACATAGCAAACGAATCAAAGTCAAGGATCAATACGTCATGAGAAACCTTTACTGAGAAAAGGTAGAATATTTGTTCCTCAAACCGCAAATGAAACCATATCATAAAACACATGGATCGGAAGTTACTCCTTCTTCAGCGAATCTCTTGGTCGGATACAAGACGGATCAAAGCACCAATAAACCCAAAACCTTTCAAATCCAATCACCACACACGATTTACAGCAACGCTTGAATACCCTGAAGTTGATCACCACATTGCTAGAACTCCTTCGTAACTTAATTTTCTTGAGAGAACAAAATAGAAGCTGCCAATTCTTATTTGTGTTTTAGGGTTTTGTGTAAGAAAACTTAAGTGTGTAATCCGTTTGTTACAAGAGAAACGAATGGGGAGTTGAGGGCTGAAAAATGCCGAATATTAGGGGATGAGGGGGAGACCCATTCTCCTCTGAATTTTAAAGTTTATCATACCAAATCTTCACATGATTTTTGTGTACAAGATTTAAATAAAACGGGACCCTATATAGACTTATTAATCGTGTTATAGAACTTAGGAAATTATAGGTTGGTCGAATTTATTGTAGCTTAGGTTAGGAGTTTCTCATTTGTAACTTAACTTTTTAATTCGTAACGTAGTTCAAACTTTAAGTCATATTCGTATTCAATGTTCAAACGTAGTTTGGGATTTTAGGTTGTTATAATTCTTCCCCTCTAAAAAAAATTTCGTCCTCGAAATTTGAAGTCACAAAAGTTAGACGGAGACGTATCAATCACGAAAAGAAATGACCATAACTAGCCTCACGCACGGAGATGTTCTTCCAAAAGCATCTTCACAAACTGAATAGTTTTATTTCTCATGACCTAATCCTGACGCTCCAAAATAGCCTCAGGCTCTTCAACAACAGACAAATCTTAACCAATCTCGATCCAACGAATACGGAACATATACATAACAGATGATAGTTGTAATCTCACTAAGAGATACATGAAACACATATACACATGAGGTAAATACGGAGGTAGTGCTAAACGATAAAACTTCATCAACTCTATCCAGCTTCTGAACGAACTAAGGAACTTGCTAATAATCAGAGAAGCACATACCGAATCATCAAACGTATCAAGAGTTTCATAAAGGGATGGGTAACCTATTCGTACCGATGATCAACTAAGCACATATCAGAGAATCAAAACGTATCATAAGGCATAACGGAATAGGTAGAATAATCTGTTGATATAAATAATGCATAAACACGTTATTAATATTTTTCGATATCTCTAAGTTTTGATAATCACAAAATGTAAAATCATTAATCGGAAAATTATGACGTAAACAAGTATTTAGTTGTAAATTTCTATTTCTACAACTCAAATCACTTAAGGTATGAATGAACTAATGCTTAATGCATTATATGATCAAAGGAACATTTTCTTAAACACTAGATTTTTTATAAAATGTCAAAAACATTTTATATCATTTAGAAAAACATTTTTGGTAATAAATAAAAAGGTTTAATTCATTATAAATTTATGAATTCAAATTTTCAACCAAAATCAGTAAAAATGTTCCAGAAAAACCTTCCCCACAAAAAGACAAAACTGGCCAACGTTCAGCAAGGGCGGCCCCCTTAATTTTACTAGGCGGCCCCCTTAAAATTAAGGGGACCGCCCCCCTATTTAAGGGGCCGGCCACGCTCTAGTAGGCTCCAGCTGTTCAGATTTTTCTCCTATAAATACCAGCCTTCTTCTGGATTTTTACTTACCTTTTGCGCATCCAAACATTCTGTTTTAAATCTTGTAAATCCTTTCAAAAACCCTTTGATCATATTCTCTTAAGCATTGGTTTCTAAGTGATCCAAGCTTCCACCATCAAAGTGCAAAAGAAGAATACTCCTTCAACTAGAGAAGAAGTATTATAGTTTAACTCATATCATCATTATAGTTGTGTAAAGTGTTGTATAGTTGTGATAAGTAGATCTAAGTGTAAGTAACTAGTTGTGTTGTAAAGAAGTAGTGTAGAAGTAGTTGTGAAGTAGTCGTGAAGTAGTCGTGAAAAAGAAGTTGTGAAGAAGTCATGAAGAAGTCGTGAAGAATTCGTGAAGCCGTCGTGAAGAAGTCGTGATTAAGTTGTGTAGAAGTTGTGTACAAGTCGTGAGAATGGTTCTAGGTACGATTAGAACTCAACATCTAGCTTTGTGTCGTTAAGCCGGTGTAAGCTAAAGTTGTGTAAGGTTTTCTCCGCCATAAGGGAGTTTGTTGACATAGTGAAGAAAACTCTCGAGTAGGTGACTCGAGGAGTGGAGTAGGGCAAGGAAGGTGTCCTTGTAGCCGAACCACTATTAATCTCCGTGTTGTGGTTTGATCTTTCCATCTCTTTCTTTCATTTCATTATATTTACTTTACTTGCATTGCTTATCTATATTTGTTTATATTTGTTCATATTGATCAAGAGTTGAATTCACATAAGATAGAATCGAAGTTTTAAAAAGTAAACAAAAGTTTTCATAAATTAAAAAGACGTAAAACTATTCAACCCCCCTCTAGTTTTCCACAATTCGTATCAAGAGCCACGTCAAACAAGATTTTTAAAATAAACTGTATTTTAAAACTTGAAACGATCTATGGAATCTGAAAAATATTTAGAAGGGCAATCTATGCAAAGACCACCACTATTTGAAAGTGATGGATTTTTATATTGGAAAAATCGATTCGAAACTTATGTGAAGTCAAAAGATCTAGATCTTTGGCATGTTATTACTAATGGTGATTTTTTACCTATTCAACATAATCTTGAAACTAAAAAGGATGAAGTTGTACCTTTTGAAAAACAAAGTGATGATTTAAAAAGAAAACTTTCTAAAAATAATGAGGCTAAAATGGTTATTTATAATGCGTTACCACGTAAAGAATACGAAAGAATCTTTATGTGCAAAACCGCAAAAGAAATTTGGAACTCTTTATTAATAACTCACCAAGGTAATAGTCAAGTCAAAGATAATAAAATAGATCTTCTTGTTCAACAATATGAACAATTCACGATTCCGGAAGAGGAATCAATTGATAATGCGTTTGCTAGGTTTAACACAATCATCACAAGTTTAAAGGCACTTGATGAGAGTTTTTCTAGTAAGAATTTTGTCAGGAAATTTCTTAGGGCTCTTCATCCAAAATGGCGAGCTAAAGTTACGGCGATTGAAGAATCGAAGAACTTGTCAACTCTTCAACTTGACGAGTTGATTGGCAACTTGAAAGTCTACGAAGCAATAATCAAGAAAGACTCCGAGATGGTCAAAGGAAAGAAAGAGCAAAGCAAGTCAATCGCGTTGAAAGCTAGGAAAGTATCAAGTGACGAGGATAGCTCAACCTCCGATAGTGATGACGAAGAATATGCCATGGCCGTAAGAGACTTCAAGAAATTTTTCAAAAGACGAGGAAGATTCGTTAGACAACCACATGACGAAAGAAAGACACTCCAAAAGAACAAAGACGACAAAGGTAGCAAGAGCGAGAGGAAGTGCTTCAAATGCGGTGATCCAAATCATCTCATCGAAAGATGTCCTATGATGTCAAAGGAGCAAAACCAAAAGGCGTTCGTTGGAGGAGCATGGAGTGATAGTGACGAAGACGAGAAAGAAACTACAAAGGAAGAGAAATGTCTTATGGCTAAGACATCAAGTGGGGTACATTCCAAAACCGAATACTTTAGTGATGAATATTTATCATTAGATGAAAAGGACTTAGATAGCGAATATAATAAATTATGCAAACTAGGTCAAAAAGTAATGAGTAAAAATAAATCACTAAAACATGTAAATAACCAATTAGAAAAGGAAATACTAGAATTAAAAATTAAACTACATAACTTTGAAAAAGGGAAAGAAATTTTTGAATGTAAAACATGTCAAGAAACTAAAAATGAAAACGAAATACTTAGGAAGGAAATTTGTAAACTTAACAAATTCGAAAATAGTAGTAATTCACTTAGGGAAATAATAAGTATTCAAAGAGTATCAAGTGATAAAACCGGATTAGGATTTAATTCAACTAAGGATTCAAATAGTAAAACTAAAAATGTAAAATTTGAATGTGAAACTAGTGAGCAAAAACCTTTAGAGTCAAAACCTAAGTATATACTTATGAAAGATAGAAAAAGACCCATAGCTAGTGATGAGAAAGTAAAAACCTTTTATAAACCATCTTTAAAAAATGAAGTAGAATACTCTAAACCAAAGTTAAGGTCAAAGACACCACCTCCTCCTAGAAGACCACCTAGTCCTCACCCTCGGCCTAAAACTCCTCAACCTAAAAGAAACCAAAATAGACCAAACCGTCATAATAATAGTTACCCAATGTGGAATTACCCGAATCCACCAAGCTTCAATCCTTGGGGAATACTTCCACCATACATGCATCCTAGTCAACTACAACACATTTTTGGTTCAAATAAATTTGGATCAATGAGACAATGGGGACCAAGTGGCTAAATTGCTGTCTCATTGGATTATTGACTTCTACAAGTCAAAAACGCTTTGAAGCGCTTGAAGACCACATGTTGAAGACTAAAAGGTACGCCCCTCTTTCATGCTCATCATTATATGCGTAGATTAATGAACTAGCCAATTGCATGTCCCCGTAAGTTTTTAATGCCTAGTTTAGTTAGTACTTGTATGTTAGTTAGTAGATAATCCCTTATACATATACATAATATATATATATATATATATATATATATATATATATATATATATATATATATATATATATATATATATATCCATATTACTATATATACTATATACATATATAAATATATCCACACATGACCTAGATACGTCATTTGTTGACTATCTAGAACTAAAAGAAATTGTTCGTCCTCGAACCTTTTCTTCCCCCTTTGCCTCTTTTGAACTTTAACGTTCAACACGAAAATCTTCCGTGTCCACTATCACATAACTCATGGTGATGAAGAGAAGTGAGTTAAGTAGATTAACGTAGAAGTAGCACTTCGACCGTCGCGTCAAGAAAACTATGGATGAAACAAACTCCCGTCGCCGTCAGCACCTATCTCCGTCATTACCTCATCATTTCTCGACTCCATTCAACATCCACGTTTACATACTAATATATATATATATATATATATATATATATATATATATATATATATATATATATATATATATATATATATATATGTATATATATGTATATATATATATGTATATGTATATATATGTATATATATATATATATGTATATATATATATATAGTATATATATGTATATATATATATATATATATATATATATATATATATATATATATATATATATATATATATATATATGCACATTTACTCTCACTCCCTAGAACCCTTGTCGACTTGACATCTTGACTATTTTATCCAAAATTCTCAAGAAATATTTTCTTAACGAAATGTTAATAAAATGTCAAGTATTCCTTCCTCGTGCCTATACAAACCAACGTATTTTTGATATATTATAAATCTATAAATATATGCATTTAAATATTTTGCCGTCAGAAACAAAATCCCAAAATTCCAATTTTTGGCGGGCGGCCCCCTTAATGTTTAAGGGGACCGGCCATCTGATGCAGCCAAAAATCATTTTCCCTCTTGAATTTTAGCCAAACACTCCCTTTTCTCAAAACACCTTCCTCCCTATCTGCTGTGTACGAAAGAACCAACACCAAAACCCTCAAAATCACCCACCAAATCACAAAATCGAGCCAAATTCACAAGGGGCAAACACTTATAACTCGATTAGCAACATATATTGTAAGTTTTTCAATACACATTTCATCTAATTTCTTCTAATTTTGAATCTATTCATGATTAGGTATTTTATTCAAATTTTTAAAATTCGAATTTTTATTGAAATTAAGTCTAGGAATGCCATTGCCAAATGCTCCCCATAGGATTAGAGTGCTTAATACACCTAGAATGTAAGTAATCTAAAACCCTCATGCCAAAATTTTGAAAAACCAAACACTCTCATTCAAAATTTGTTATACATTGTTGAAAAATGCCTTAAACACTTGACTAAACTAACCACATTACAATTTCACAACTTTTAATCCTAAAAATACACTTTTTGAATCATGAAAAACGATTTTATAAACATAAGATGGTGTTTGGATTAGGTCATAAAATAGCCGAAACCAAGTCAAAATCAATTTCACAACTAATGAACAAGTTTATAAACATGTAACTACTCATTGTTAGTCTTCAAGATACATAATTCATATGTATATTGAGAAATGAGTCTGTATTTTTTTTTAAAGGCGCGTTTGGCATAATAAATTAAAACATATTTTTGAGTCAAAATCTATGTTTTCATCTTTTTAATGAGTCACTTAACATAAATACTCGTAAGAAATAGCTAGATATACAATCCAATGTTTATCCAGCCACATTTCAAAGTAGATTATGACGTATGAAGGAGCGTTTGGATGGTTTTGATTCCTTATCTTAATATCCCTATAACTACTCCCTAACATCATAAAATACATTTTAGCGAGTTAAAAATTAAAACCAAGGAACATTGTAAACTACTTCTTAGGACTTAAGTTTTAGATTCGAAGTATGTTTACGTTCCACATAAGTAGCATATATAATATATGCAAGTCATTTTCTTATTTCTCTTTGTTTGTTGCTTTCTTGTATAGGTGAAAATGCCCAAAACTACAGTCGATGATGTCTCAAAAACAAAAGACTACATTCCAAAAGTCTTTGCCACTTCGGGCATTTCTCCCACTATTGCTTGCTTATATCGTCCCATTGAAGATAGAAACATTCATGAGGGGAGAATTATCTATCCATCGTTTTATGAATCCGACTATATCGAACGGATATTCTCCAACGTCAGTCTCGATTGTCTCTACAAAATCAATGAGCCTATCATTCCCAGCTTTGTTCTTGACTTCTATAGCCAAGTGACGGTGCAAACCGATCCCAATGGCTATCTCCTCATATCATTTATGATTCAAAACGAATTCATTACTCTTACTCTAGCTCAATTCGGTCAAATTCTCAAAATTCCTTACAGCGGTCAAGCCGTTTTCTCAAATGAGTGGGATCTTTCATCTCTTGAGCAACATTGACCTCAACAGGGTCCTTATTACTCTGAGATTCCATCTTCCGAAGAAATTTGTCAATATCTTGGGTTAGCTCGTGGTACGACTAGCCGGAAGATCAAGTCAAAAGATGTTGACATCCATGCTAACCAAATCCTCCTCAAGGAGTTACGCCCCGACATGAAGCGTTGGGAAGAACTCATTCGTGAGAATGCGTTCGGTACCGGCGGTCACCGTGATCATGTCACGGCGAGCATAGCTCACATGTTGTATTGTATTGTCGCTGAACAGCCGTACAATTTGGCATATCTCTTTGTCTTCCGCATCATGTCCGCCAAACACACTCATAATGCAAATCTTCCGTATGGCATGTTTCTCACTCATCTCTACAATCATGTCATGGTACACTATCCACATCTTCAGAGTCCAATTTATGAGTCTGTTCAACCGGTCCTTAATCCACTTGTTCGTGTCCGTGCTCGTCTCTCCCGAAGAGACAAGGGAAAATCTCGTAAATCTATATCACGCCCACCTCATGGTTTTACGTCTCATCAAGGAGACGATGATGATGATGATGCGGAGGAGGGCACATCACGTGCTAGTACCCCATCACCTAGGACCTTCGTTGAAAACCTCCCGGATCTTGATTACACCGAGTATCAAGTTCCTTCTTATTCTGAAAGTACAAATGAACTACTCTTCAGAAGACAAACCGAGCTACTCAACACCACACAGCAGATGCACCAAGAAGTACGAGGCGGTTTCAAGTCTATTGGAAAGACACTTGGAAAGATGTTTGGAAAGAAGAAGAAGTAGACATGTTTGATGAGTGTTTAGTTGATATTGTTGATGTTATGACATTTATATGTAGTAATATTATCTTAACATTTGCTTGCCATGAATTTTATTATGTTAGATGTTAAACTTATGTCATGTTAGTACTAAGCTACATATTTAGTTGATATACTATGCCTATGCTTCTAATATATTTTTTTTCTTTCTAGTCTTAAATATGTATACTATTTGTTTAATGTGCTATGGATAATATTTAATCATTCTTGATGTACATGATCCAAATGGAATTTGCTGCAAATACACCCTAAAAATGACCCTTTTCTGGAAAATTTTCAAATTTGGTCGCCTGGGAAAATAGCAGATGGGCGGCCCCCTTAATTCCCTAGGCGGTCCCCTTAATTTTAAGGGGGCCGGCCAGCAATTAAGGGGACCGGCCATCTGGGAAGCTAAATTCACTATTTTCTTTTGCATCATGTGACCCCTTTTATCTAGTCCCAGCTACCATTTCTCCTTATGGACGAACTGGTCTTGGAATCTTCCTACAAAACCTCAAAAATTAACCTAAACCAACCACATTTTCATATTATAAATTCACTCCATATAATCACCTCTCATTCTATCATCCTTCACCATCCAAAACCACCATGTTATCACCAAAATCCTCCATCTCTAAGACTTCAAGGAAGCAAAGACTTGTCATCATACCACCAAAACAACCTTTCATAGACCTAACCCAAGATGACATCAAAACTCCATCACCACCACCTCAATGTTCATCCCCAAGTGCACCAAATGCTCCATCAAAAACACCCTCTACCCATGGAGCATCCTCTTCCTCCATACCATCCACTTCATCCATCAATGACTACATCAACACTCACCTAACATCATCACCAAGAGCATCATCACCACCATCCACTCAAGAACCTTCATACACACAACTTGCCATTTCCTTATCACCCATCACACCTCTTGATGCTCACTTCTCACCATCACCAACACCACAACCATTCTTTCCCATACCTTGGGCATTGCTTGAAGCCCATGGTGACAATTGTCTTTGTTGCTTCCATAACCGGACCATAATCTTTGGTCTTAGAGATGAGATACACTACATGTTTTCATCACTTGAACACATAATTACCAACCCACCACCACCACCAAACTCCACCACCTTCACCCACTACACCACCACCACCTCCATTTTCACCCAATTAAGCATATGCAATGCTTAAAAATAACTTTCAAAACCTTTTTGTGTGCAAGCTCCATGGAAGATCATGTACTCCTAGGACGATTATGTAGTATCATTAGTTGTTTTTGTTTGAATGTTTGTATGCCTTATGTTGTAATCTACTTGGTTGTGTATTTATACACAACACTTTTATTAAATGAATGTTCTTATTCTACATGCTTGCTTATTGTTGTTACATATACTTGTGCTTCTAACATTTTTCTTGCAAGCGTTCCATAGCTCGTTTCCTTGGTGCCCCCTAACGAGGGGGAGTACACATCAAGGGGGAGTTCTCATACGACACTTTTTCACTTAAAACTTGTCGGTTAACCTTTTTGATTCTACAAAAAGTGGGAGAAATAGATGTAAACTCACTAAATACTTGTCTAAAAACTAATTTTTAGATTTAATGAGTTTAGATTTTGTAATCATCAAAAAGGGGGAGATTGTTGATATAAATAATGCCTAAACACGTTATTAATATTTTTCGATATCGCTAAGTTTTGATAATCACAAAATGTAAAATCATTAATCGGAAAATTATGACGTAAACAAGTATTTAGTTGTAAATATCTATTTCTACAACTCAAATCACTTAAGGTATGAATGAACTAATGCTTAATGCATTATATGATCAAAGGAACATTTTCTTCAACACTAGATTTTTTATAAAATGTCAAAAACATTTTATATCTTTTAGAAAAACATTTTTGGTAATAAATAAAAAGGTTTAATTCATTATTAATTTATGAATTCAAATTTTCAACCAAAATCAGTAAAAATGTTCCAGAAAAACCTTCCCCACAAAAAGACAAAACTGGCCAACGTTCAGCAAGGGCGGCCCCCTTAATTTTACTAGGCGGCCCCCTTAAAATTAAGGGGACCGCCCCCCTATTTAAGGGGGCCGGCCACTCTCCAGTAGGCTCCAGCTGTCCAGATTTTTCTCCTATAAATACCAGCCTTCCCCTGGATTTTTACTTACCTTTTGCACACCCAAACATTCTGTTTTAAATCTTGTAAATCCTTTTAAAAACCCTTTGTGGAGTTTGTTAGACTCCTTGGATCGTTTTGAGCATCTAGGGTTAAACAATAACAATGATAATAACATGATACGCAGCGGAATTAAACAATAATCAATTGTTATTGACACAAAGTTTTTCTTTTCACAATCACCTCCAATTATATTTGATCAGAATATAACATGTTACCTAACTGTAACAGGGATCTAAGACATCTCAGACCTTGAAGGATCGAACCAACTTTACAAACCCTAGGCATTTACAAACCTATACGCCTAGGTTACACACACACACACCTTTTGATATCTACATTATGAAAGACAATGATGAAAACCTGTACCTCTAATTTCTTTATATAATAGAAATTAGGGTTTACAAAATACTACGAAGGACTAAAATATAAATCTTCTTTTGCAAGTAAGTCCTTCATGTTTCATTCTTTCTTGTTTCATTCTTTATGTTTTGTATCATCAAATCCATAAACCCAACAATCTTCCCCTATTTGATGATGACAAAACAAACTCGTTCTTGTACGAACTTCCCTAGACGAAGTAGCAGAAGTTGAGATAATTAAATCTCACCATGAATGAAACAATCTTTGTCTTCCCCTTAAACCATGCCATGCCATCACAATATTTCTTCCCCTTTTTGTTATCAACAAATAGAGAATGAATAAACAGTAGAAACTTCCCCTCGAATGATGCATGTACATAAAATGATTCTTCAAATCTGTAGGCTTTATGTATTGTTGAAGAAAAATAATCATTACCAATTTGATGTTGAAGAAGAAGAAACCAACCTTGTGTCCTATGCCTTGTGCTAAATACGACTTCGAACGTATACTTAACGTATAGGGAGACCTCAATCTCTTGACAATAATCACTGTGCACAATAACGTAACTCCTTCAAGTGTTTTGTCAATTCTTAGTCACTTGAACGAACAAACAAGTTACCTCCTCTCAAAAGGTATGCTAAGACACAACCTTGAAAAATTCCACCGCATCATCAAAGAAATAATAAATAATCCTCTCCTCCAATAAGAAAATTAATGCGAGCCTTTAAATCTTTTAAGAACAAATAAACAAACTCCTTGTGTGTGTGAACTTCCCCTGTGTGTGTGTAAACCAATAACCATACTTACTTTCCCTCACTGCTCGTAAATAATGCAACTATCAATCATGTAAACCCAGCAATAACGTAACAGCAGAGAGTAAGTCCAACAGCAGAGTCAATATGCGTATCAGCAGAGTAAATTCACATCGAGCAGCAGAGTCACATAACAAGCAGCAGAGTTATATAACAAACAGCAGAGTTATATTTACCACTAGCAGCAGAGTTATATAAGCGTAGCAGCACTGTGTAATCCCAATTAAATACCAAATACTGATCTGCTACTTCACATGGAATCTTCATTCCTCACGTTTGACCAATGATCGTGCAACCCCACAATAAAATAATATAGCAGTACACATCATGAGTAGTAATAATGTTGACCCTTGTATTCACCATATAATAATCGACACCAGCTCCATATGCAATATAACAAAGACCATAACTCGTTGATCACTGACAATTCAATTAACGTGTTCCACTATCGCACATAAAGTAATGATCTGATTCAATCTTTGACCAACCATATTATAATATCAGTAGTACGAGGTATCCATGTGCAACATCAACCAAATTGGAATAAAATAATAATAATAGAAGCCATCATAAAAACCTCACAGCCGACCAATTAAATACGAGGTATCTTGTTGATCCCAGTTGAGCTTCACGATCTTATTAATTACTTTAGATAAATCTAAGGTAATCGATATAGAAACTGAACTTGAGTTGTATATCAAATATTATGCGGAAACTAATACTTGATCTTAAGAAGAATAAACACAAACGAATTATCAAACAACACTTCAATATTAATACGATTGCTCAATAGCAATAGGGTTACAAAAACCTTGAAGTGTAAACAATACGTATGCTAAGATAATCGATGTCTAACCCTAACCCTAGAACCTCCTTTTATAGCGTAAGGAGTCCTAGTCGGTTTACAAGACTTTCTATACAAGAAAAATATCTTACGTATCTTTTCTATACTTATCCTTAACATACTATACATATCTAATAAGCAGCAGAGTAAATCTTCTAGCAGCAGAGTCTTCGTGAGCTAGCAGCAGAGTTACACTATGCCTATTATCCAAACAGCAGAGTTATCAAAACAGCAGAGTTAATGTACTAATCAGCAGAGTCACATAACTATCCAGCAGAGTTGTGTTTCTCGAATCAGCAGCATTTTAGACCCAACAATCCTCCCCTAAACTTGATATTTTTCTTCAAAAATCATCAAGTTTCTTTCAAACCCAGCTAACCACCAGGAGGATGCTTCCAAACACTTTACTGTTTTGAAACCTTTGATTCCAGTAACTTTTTATATTTCTCAATTAGTTCAAATGCTTGATTATCTGCATCAAATGGTCTTTGTAATATCAACTTACCAGGCTGCAACATTTGATACAGAATAGATGTACTGTTGTTGATGACATAATCCTTCTCCACAAGCATATACACAGTCACACCTATGCATGATAAGAGATGAACCCCACAAGATTGATATAAATACCATTTCTGAACTGTGGAGCTTAGTAACTTCTTCCATTCAATACTTCTCTCATCTGGTTCAAACATGTTCTTCAAGTAGTAATAATTTAGTCTTTCATACACTACCTCTGGTCTAGTATCTCCATACTTCATCTTGTATAAATTCCAGAGTTGAGTAATATCATCCCTATCCATGTAGTGCAACATCTGAGAAAAACTAATATACCCCACACTTGAACCATTTGATCTCTTAATCACCCAGCATACTTGACTATCAGCAAGAACATCATGTGAATAGGAAATGATTGGATATTTTATTGATAAAGGAACTTCATTAAGTAACTCAGGTTCTTCTTGAGGTTCATGAACTGTGAGATTCAAAATCCCTTGCATATCATCTGCAGTCACTTCTTCTTTCCCTGAATCACTCATCACTACTGACTGTGTTCTTCTCTTCTTCCTACCCACCTGCTTTACTTTCCTCCTATATCTCTTTGTACCAGCAGAGGATTCAGTCATAACTTCAGCTTCAACAACAATTTCTTTCTCCTTTTCAACATCAGATACTATGGGCTTTGAAACACTTCCACTCCCAGATGCTTTCATATTGTCAGATCCCATAACTTCTGGATTTCTCTTCTTCTCATAAATTTTTCTTGGATTTAACTTAGCATAAGTTTCATAAAATTCGTTTTCAATTAAGGCATCTGACTTTCCCTTAAAATCCTTCATCTGATAACGTCTTGCATTCTTCAAGTAATACTTCATATCATTAACCACTGCTTTCCTTGAAGGTGACTTAGGTTTGTAACCATGCTTCTGTGCTTCTTTAATCCTCATAATCAACTCTTCCCACTTAGCTAATCCATTCTTTTTTAGTATAAAATCAACAAGCTCTTTTGTCTTTTCACTTCCATCCAACTGCTCATCATTTGTTATCATCCTAGCTTCACCTCTTACAATCATATCAAAATCAATGAAATACAGCAATTGTTCATCTAATTCTTCTTGATTAACTTCTTTAAATGTAGAGCTTTCCATAAGATCAAACTGATTTCTCTCTTCATCAGCTGCAACACTTCTTGCATATTCTTCATCCTGAGCAATCTGAGCTTGTTCATCAACCAACTTTTTCTTTCTTTCAAGCTTTTCAGTAGATTCAGCAGCAGATTGTTGTTGTGATGGTGTGGGTGTTTTAGTTCCTTTGTTCATGTTCAGCAATACTTGAGCTAAAGTCATCTGTTCATCATCTGAATCAGCAGAGTCCTTTACACCAGCAGAGTCCTTTACTCCTGCACTCTTCTCAGTATCATCAGCAGAAACCTTTAACCCATCAGCAGAGTGTTCTGCACCAGCAGAGTCAACCTTGTCACTCTCATCACCAACATTTTCAACAAAATCTTTAACAACCTCCCCTGAACCCATTACACCTTCCTGATCCTGATCATTCACTTGAGCCTCCTGATCATTCCTCCCCTGTTTGGAAGCATCCTCTTCCAAACTTGGTTTGGAACTCTTCTTTAGCCTCCCCTCAAGATGTGTAACCCTTAGCTTAAGCCTTCTTATTTTAGCACCTTGAGTAGCCTTAACTGTCTTTAACTCCTTTCGAAGACCAAGGACCTCCTTTGACAATTTTGTATAGTTATCCGTCAATTCTTTTAATTGTTTCATGATATCCTCACAACTTCGGTCTGTGTAACCTGACCCGAGAGGTTGATCATTGGAATTGGCATTATGTACTGGTGTTTTAACCGTCAAATCCTCAGTGTCATGTTCAATACTAGCATCAACACTTCGACCTGTGTGACCTGGTCCGAGAGGTGTATCATTTGCAATGTCAATTTGTACATCAGTGTCCATCAATTCAATAGTTTCATCTCTGTCCTCATCACTTCGAGATGTGTTACCTTCTCCGAGAGGTGAATCTTGGGACACAAACTCAGTCTCAACCCTAGGTCGAACATCTGAGCCCCCCATAGAAGCCATTTGGCTGGGGTTACCATCAGTTGTATTAAGTTCCTGAGAACCTTCTACAAAAGATGTTGCCATGGTTGAGGTCTTAATTATGTTGACACTGTCCTGCTCAACTACTAAGTTGGAAACAGTAGTGCCAGCCTCTTCCATCATGATACCTCCAACACCTGTATCAGCCTCATCTGCTACCATACTAACATTGGCCTGAGGTAGCACAATGTTCTCATGTGGTGAAGTCCTAGGTGATTGGGTGTTTTGGGTTTCATGTGACACTGATTCATTCAAACTTGTTGATGAGGATGTGTGATGGGAAGCTGTGGGTGTACCAGCCTCTTCATCCTCATTCACTGCAGCCACTATATTCAAGATGTGCGCAGTTAAGGGAGTTATAGTACCAGAAAATCCCTTTCCATTCTTCTTTAGAAATGCAAACATCTTGATTGCCATTCTACTACAGGGCTCAACATTTACATGCCTCAATGGTTCCCTTAGCTATCTGTTAATAATAAGTTGTAGAAACCTTGGGTACAAGTAAAACTTCTTCTTAACAAACTTCTTCATCCCCTCAAATATCATAGCAGAAAAGTCAAAGGGTTGCCCTGTTGCCAAACACACTAAAGCCATAGCTTGTGAAGCACTAAACTCACTCCATCCACCTACTTTGGGAAATAAGCAGTGTTGTAAAGTATGCAACAAAAACTTCCAATGGGGACAGAGATGACCTTTCAAAAATGTGCCACCAGCCTCAGGTCTCTCATATCCTATTTTCTCAAGCTCAGTCATAACAATTTCTGGGGTAATGGTAGGGGGTGTTAGTATGCCTGATAAGCGCAAACTTCTCTTAATTGTTGTTTCACTAACTACAATATTCTCCCCATCTACACTACCTATCAATCGTTCCTCACCATCTAGTACATCCAACTTAACAGTTGACCAAAATTGCTTCATATGAGATTTGTAAATGGTAGGAGCAACTGTTAACGCATACCTTAACTTAGACGAACTCAGAAAATCCATAACCTCATAAAATCCATCAGCTGCAGTAACCTTACTGAGAAATGCTATCTGATTGTGTTCATCCGGAAACGTTCTTCGCGCCATTTGATTTGGGGGTTTTGGGTGAAATGATATGTATTGATGTTCGTGGGTGAAGGTTGAATGTAATTTTGAGCAATTAAAATATAATGAGATCAAATTGGTGAAAGATACCGTTTTGATCAAATTAGGTTTAAGAACGCGCCAAAAGTTTCAGTTTGACCCTTCAACTTTCAAACTCATCAGCAGAGTTGAGATAGTGTTGACCAAAAGTCAACATTCCTAATATCTTCAAAATCACCTCCTTAAATACCATACCAACCCCTCATTGAAGTCTATTAATCCATTAAACTCTTTAACAAATCCCCAATTCACAAACCCTAACTCAAAATCAACAAATCATGAGTTCATCAAAAGCTCCAATTATCGACATTTCCTCAGATTCATCATCAGACGATTCAGAGGGATAGGCAGGTTACTTTCCTCAAGGTTATCTTGCAAGTTCATCATCAGCAAAACCAAAAGGCAAAGCGGTTGTCGAAGAGGAATATTCCGACCCACTTCCATCAACACCATCCTCCTTTGAAGAGTCTGTTGATGATAAAAGAACAAAGATCGATCCTCCACAGCATCCTTTGACCGCTGAGCTTCAAAAACAAATAGAGAATGCTGTCGCCGCCTTTGCAAAGAGTGTCCACCTGCCTCATCCAAAGCCAAGTACGGTTGAGCAGAAACCTCCTGTTCCAAAGAAGAAGAAGCAGCAGAAGAAAGCAGCTCCCTCAACAAGCCAGCAGCAGAGTCCACCACCACGACCAGTAGTACTTGCACTCCCCTGTCCAAGGGTGTTTGAAGCCATGGGTACTAGGGGACCTCGTAGCAAGGTCATGCCTGACTTTGCTAGGATTTAGGTTGTGGATCTTTGTATCTTGTTGTCTTTTGATCTTTCTTTTGAATAGCATGAATGTAAGGAAGCTATATGATGTACTTATGCCTTTTGATCAATGAACTTCCTCTTTTCATGCTTTACTTGATTGTGTATGTATTTGTATCTGCAAAAGGTTAGTAGCAAACAACAAACACAAGCAAGAATATTCCATAATAGCAGCAGAGTAGCATAACAGCAGACAACTAAACAGCAAACAATTTTGACCAAACACCAGATAATGACTAATCAACAGCACAAATCCTCACAAAAATTTACAAAAACATACAGAGATAAGATGATTTAAGATTTAAAGATTGATCATACCAATACTAGCAACTAAAAATTGAAACCTACTTATGTCAAAACTTTTGGTAAGTAGATCAGCAACATTATTGTCAGTATGTATTTTAACCACTTGAATTAGTTTTTTCTCATAACAATCTCTAATAAAATGATGTCTTATCTCTATGTGTTTTGTTTTAGAATGAAAAACAGGATTTTTGATAATACACATTGTGCTGTTGTTGTCAATAAAAATTTTTGTGTTCATAAAATTGTACCCATAATCCAGCAATTGGTTCTGAATCCAGAGCACTTGTCCACAGCAGCTAGAGGCAGCAACATATTCTGCTTTAGTTGTCGAATTAGCCACCACTGTTTGTTTCTTACATTTCCAAGAGATCAGCCTGTGTCCAAGGTACTGACAACCTCCAGTGGTTGACTTTCTATCCATAGTAGCACCAGCATAGTCACTATCTGAGTATGCTATCAAGTCAAATGGTGAATTATTAGGATACCAAAGACCCAATTTTGGTTGACCCTTTAGGTACCTAAAAATTCTTTTGACTACTTCCAAGTGTGAAACTTTTGGGGACACTTGAAATCTAGCACAAGCACACACAGAAAACATGATATCTGGCCTTGAAGCAGTCAGATACATCAATGAACCAATCATTGATCTATACAAATGTACATCAACCTCTACCCCATCTTCATCCTTGAGCAAAGGTTTGTTTTTGTCCATTGGTGTCTTAGCTGCCTTCACATCTTTGAAACCAAATTTCTTTAACATATCAGCCACATACTTGTCTTGGCTAATAAAAATCCCATCTGACTTCTGCTTTACTTGAAGCCCTAAAAAGAAAGTCAGTTCTCCCATAGAACTCATCTCAAACCTGCTGTGCATAAGCTTCTCAAATCCTTCACATAACACCTTATTTGTAGACCCAAAAATGATATCATCTACATAAACCTGAACAAGTAGGATATCCTTTTTGTCTTTCTTAATGAACAAAGTTTTATCAATGGTTCCTCTGCAAAAACCATTGTGTAACAAATACTGTGATAAGGTGTCATACCAAGCTCTAGGAGCTTGATGTAGTCCGTACAGTGCTTTCTTCACCTTGTAGACCCTATCAGGATACTTAGGATCTTCAAACCCAGGTGGTTGCATCACATAAACCTCTTCAGGTATCTTTCCATACAAGAAAGCACTTTTCACATCCATTTGATACACAGGAAAATTCTTGTATGAGGCATATGCCAAGAAAAGTCTGATAGCCTCCAGTCTTGCAACTAGAGCAAATACCTCATCATAGTCTATCCCTTCTTTCTGAGTGTATCCCTGAGCCACCAATCTAGCCTTGTTTCTGATAAAAATACCTCTTTCATCTCTTTTACATCTGAACACCCATTTTGTACCAATTGCCCTTTTTCCATTAGGCAAATCAACTAATGTCCAGACCTCCTGAAGCTTGAACTGCAGCAACTCCTCTTGCATAGCTTCAACCCAACTTTCATCCTTCAAAGCCTTGTGAATGGTCTTGGGTTCTTCTTGAGATAAGAAACAGGCAAACATGCAATTCTGTAAATCCTTGTGGCTATTTCTCTTCTTAAGTGTTTGGGCAAACATTCCTTGATCAAGCAAATCACTCAACCCTTTTGATTTACTTCTAGTCTGAACAGCAGAGTGAACATCACCAATTATCTGCTCCTTTGGATGATTCTTGTGGATTCTGGTTGTAGGAGTGGGACTAACAGGTATATCAGTCTCCAAATTGGATAAATCACCTTCAGCACCAAAAACATCAACAACTTCATCATCAGTATCCACATATACTTCTTGTAATTCAGGCATCTCATCAGCAGAATCATCATCAGAATCACCATTTCTATCAGTAGAGTCTATTGGCATAGCAGCAGAGTTACCAAACCTAACAACAGAGTGTTTGGGCCTAACAGCAGAGTGTTTTGGCTTATCAGCAGAGTGTTTTGGCCTGGCAGCAGAGTTTAGAGAACTGCTGCTATGGTTATTCCCTTGTTGCCCATCAACTTCTGATTCTTTATTCCTTTCCTTATCATCATTCTTGACATCATGAGAAGGTTCATCAACACCTTCTACATCAACCTTTGGAACTTCCTTATTAACAGCATCACCATCTGAACTCACTTTCTCTTTATCAGTTGGAGAGAAGTAATGATCAAATGTGCTCCTTTCAATCAAAACAAACTCCTCTGCAGATCCATCCATCTTTGCTTGTGTACCTGCATTGGGGTTAGTTTGTGTATCTGTAGACATGTTAGTAGTACCTTGATGAAGCGAAAAGTGTACCGCTTTTAAGGGGTCATTTAAGCCTTAAATCGTATTTATTTGATCAAATATTGCCCTAAATCGTTCCTTTTGTCATTTTAGGTACTTTTGAGGAGAAATCTGGAAAAGGAGGCATTTTGGACGTTTTTGGAGCATAAAAGTGAAGAAAACGGCAAAGTCTCAAAAATCGGCTAAAAGTTACCTTTGACGGCGTCACAATTTACTCTAGACGGCGTCATGCTTTGGCAAGAAAAGTTGGACGTGAAATTTACTCATGATGAGCCAGTGAAAATAGCATGTAAATTCTGACGGCGTCACGCTTTAACTTGATCAAGGGCGTCACGGCTTAAATCATAAGGGGACGGCGTCACGTACAAGTTCTGACGGCGTCAAGCCTTGATAAGCCAGAATGGATTTTTGAAGAGCTAAAGAGGGACGGCGTCAAGAAGGTCATCCGGGAACCCTAGAAGCGGCGAGGTGACGGCGTCACAATCCATAAGGTGACGCCGTCAGATGCAAAAGTCTATATATAGTTTTCTAATTTTTTGTCATAAAGGAGAGCTTAGTGTGTGGAATTTTGGGAGAAAACCCTAGGACGAATTTAGCTTCTTTTTCAAGGCTTTTTGCCTTGAGATCTTCCATGTTACATTGAAGATAAGTTATCAATTAATCATTCAATATGTCTATGTGTTGTTTGATTTTATCTTATTCTTGTCTTTTGATTAACATGTTAGGCTAAATTTATCTTGTGTTTGCTTAGATCTAATGAAACCTAGCTATTGATTATTGGTTATTAGTGTGTTATTAGTTGTATTGGATGATTGTTTATCTATGTTAGGCTTAAGAAAACTGGCTAACTTCCTATTCGGTAACTTGCTTGAACGTCTTAAGAAACATGAACCAAATGCGTACTAAAGGTTTTTATGGTTGTATTTAATGCACAAGCGAATTCTAGTGATCCCATGTTAGGAGCTTCCTAGCCGGCTCGACATAGGAGTGAAGTAGGAGCTTGTAGAGTTGGGGAAG
This sequence comes from Artemisia tridentata subsp. tridentata, assembly GCA_021014915.2. Taxonomy (NCBI): domain Eukaryota; kingdom Viridiplantae; phylum Streptophyta; class Magnoliopsida; order Asterales; family Asteraceae; genus Artemisia; species Artemisia tridentata. Next base: position 230,998,074 of record CP139508.1, on the reverse strand, counting down.
TAAGTACGCCACCCCACGAATGGTATTAAGGAATACACCCGTCATCCACGCGACTAATACACACTAATTAACCGGTAAAAGATAGTTAGGGAGTAAGGAAATCTAAGTAAACACATTTCTCTACACATAAGTTTCTCACCACATTTTATTTTCAGTTATTTTATTTTATTTGCATTTGTAGTAATTTGGGTTAGTTGACTAGCAACTAATTCCGCCCACTCCTTAAAACCCGAGATTTTACTTGCTTTCATAAAAAAATATAAAAACATAAAAAGAATCTTCCTCAACCCTTAGACCTATTAGAGTAGCCTTTCATACCTAACGAACACTATTCCCTGTGGAGAACGATCAATCCCCCGTACTTACCACTACACTATACTACATCGGTCAGGTACACTGCCTGGTGGGGTTGTAAGCCTCTTGAGATCCCTCGAGAGGTAAAACCTGTTGTAAGGTTGCAAAACCCATGCATCAAGTTTTTGGCGCCGCTGCCGGGGAATAGTTATTGTTTAGGTTGAATTTTTATTTCTATTAGGTCTACTCACTAGATTCCTTTCTAGTGAGATTTTTATTTTATTTTTTCTAGGTTTTCTTTAGTCTATCTTTTTCTTTGTGTGTTTGTTCGTAATTTCCATTGACTCTTCCGTTCACCATTATGGAGTACGCGAATCCACCATACCACCAACCACAAAGGCCATTCTACCCTATTGACATCTCGAATTTCAAACAATATCGAGATGAACCCATATATGATGCATGGACTCGTTTTAGAAATTTACTCCGAAAATTCCCTCATCATAGTTTCGCTTTAGCATCCCTAACCCGAACCTTTTACTATCGTGTTGGCCAATATGACCAAATGCGCATTGAGGATTTTGCCAATGGGGACTTTAGGGAATTAAGTGCTGAAGAAGCATGGGATGCCATAGAAGATTGTGCCCAATATTATTATAGGGTAGACAACCCAACAAACGTTAGTACAAGTCAATTGAATATAAATTTCCTGGATCATGAAACAAGTTTGTTTGGGGGTGAATACATTAGTGTTGAGATACCTAAGTGGTTGTCATGTAATGCCATAGTACAAAACAAACACATAGGTGACCTTGATGTGACGGAGGATTTAGCCGAACATGATCACATTGATCAAAAAGACCTAGGTTTTGTGATTGATGACGTTGAATCTCAAGAAACACATGATGAATCTTTTAGGCAATTTGAATATAGCAGTCAGAATATTAAGGATGATCCTTATGATTCGGACATAGAAGTTGAGATGCCTAGAGAAGCACTTGAGATACTTGGGAAAATGTTAGGGTTAGATCCTACTAAAACACATGATGAGGATATAGGTGATCTTGACATAAGGAATGATGAGGTAAGTAACATAAGCCCACCAAGTACCCCACAAGTCCTACCATCATTTGAGGCACACACACCGCCCATGACTTACCCGGAAGAAGTAGAAGAGACTATAGGAACCCCAATAGAGGTAGAGCCCTTGGACCAAGAAAAACTAGAAGAAATAGGTTTGAATACTTGTAGTCATAACCTTTCTTTTAGTTCTATGGAAGTTCCTAGTTTTGATGAACCGGAGCCTAAACCAAAACCGTTACCTAATCTTCCATCCTTAGATGTGAATTTAGGAAATGAAAAAGGTCCCGATCCACCCATCAAACCATATAGTCCAGGTAGTTTTACGTTGGAGGTAGCAGACTCTAAGCCTTGTAGAGAAGAAGTTGACATAGGAGTGAACCATAACCTTTCATACTTACATCACCCATTCATGATTAATCACAAGAAACACTATGGGTTTAAACCGGGTTTATTAGGTCAAGATGGATTCCCAACTAGGAGTCTCTCGAAGTTGATAGAAGATGATCCCTTTCTAGGAGAAAACTTCAATTCACCCATTCACCCAATTGAACTAAGTAAGGTTATGATGATTGGATCCCACATCTTTGAGCATATAATTCATCCACCACTCTTTCCTCATGTGGCATACTCATACCGAGCTGGTGTGTATCGCTACTATCACCCGCACTTAATCCTAAGTGTAGGGAAAACCTCTCCTTTATCCATTAAATAAGGGTAGAGTCAGGCTCATGACTCGAACAAAAACAAGCGCTTCTTGGGAGGCAACCCAAGCTTTATTTGTTTTATTTGCTTTGTGTGTTTATTTGTTTGTTTGTTTGTTTTTATTTGTTTCCGTATGTGTGTTTAATTTTTATTAGTATTGATTCATGTTCAAAAGTAAATTGTGAAAATGCTTTATTTTGTTTTTAACTTCGTCTTAACTACATATAAAGGTATTTTACAAAAGATAAGTGTAAGGGAAATCTAAATTGGTTTATTAGAACACAAATGAACATGAATCGTAATAATATTAAATTAACATACATATTCGTATTTGTTTGAGTCAAATGCTTGTATCGAGTCATAATGATGTTTTGCAGGATTTCCAGGAAGTAAGGTAAAGGTTTTTCCAGAAATTTTCCGGAAACTTAAAATGAGAATTTTTGTCAGGTCATTTCTGACGGCGTCAAGGTTTATAACCTGACGGCGTCAGATTTAATTTTCAGAAATTTTTGAAAGTTTTGTTTTTAAAAAAGTTTTTATTAAAATCTCCAACTTATAATCTCCAGGAATCTGCAAAATTATCATTCCACAAGCATTATATCCTTATATATAGATTTGTCCCGCCGATGTTATGCAGGTTTTCGTGTTTGTTTTCTCAGGTTCAACAGGTTATTTTGGACAAGGAAATGTTTTGAATCAAGCTTGTGGCGATGCATTAGTCATGGAGCTTCAACATTCTCTTTGGAGGAAGATCTAACCGTGTAATTTCATTATCCACCAAGCGAATCAGGGGAGTATTTGATTTCATTCTTTTACTTTTTTCTTTTACATCTTGTTATTTGAACATTGGGGACAATGTTCATCTTAAGTGTAAGGGGGGGTAAAAGTACGATTTTAGAGAATACAATTACGCTTGACTTTTGTTTGTTTAATAGTGGATGTGTAATAAAACTGAGAGAAATACCTGTTAGGGTAATTTTAGTGCCAAATTTAAAATTTTTTACAACATATAGGAGTGAAACTTTGATCTTAATGAGCGTCTCACGGATAGGAGTTATATGACTAGCACAAAAACCGTACCACTAAAAAAAATTTCCACCCCAAATATGTGAGGTTCGCCCCTAGAATTGGTAGGAAAAGCATTTATGCTATGATGTGTGTACCGGTAGCACTTAGATTCTAGAACTTGCGTTAGGACCATTCCAAGGCCACAAGTGAGACTACATTCGTGTAGTTAGATTTGCTACATGATAAGAGGCATTAGGATTAACCCATTGTTTTACACCTGTGTTTTTGTTATAATTACTTTGGCTACATTGGTCAAGTAATTCTCCCACACCCTTTGCGTTGTACTCATTTTTAGTACACGATACCCCTAGTACACCCCTCAGAGCCTATCTTTTCGTTTCGACCTTTAAGCATTTAACTTAAAGGAAGAATTTGTTACACCCCACTTAAATGTACACCCAAATCGCCTTAGCCTACCTTGTATGCACTCATTTTTAGTGCATTATTGTTACAACATTTGTTTAAACCCAAGTTAATTATCTAGTTGATTACATGGTTGCTAAGTCGAGTCATATCCTTGTACATATTGTTTTGGGACGATTAGGACTCATGGGTAAAGTACTAGTGTAATGGAGTAATGGGGAAGAACATCATTTATTACCCCCATATGTGCTAAATGTTTTAAAAGTACTCCAAGTTTTTCAATTATCTTAATTCGAGTCATTAGATTAGTATTTGTAAAGTTATGTAAAAATTCAAGTGTAAGGGGAATGCAATGCCCCTATGATGTATTATTTTGGATGGTTGGGCAAAAGTGTATGCAAAAAAAAAAATCAAAAAAAAAATCAAAAAAAAAAATCAAAAAAAAAAAAAACACAAAAAAATGAGAAAATGAAAAATAGAAAAAACATACGGACTACCATCCCGTTTCATTTTATGTTTATTTTATGTTTGTTTTATGTTTTTGTTATTTTCTTTCATTAGCTTAAGATCGAGTCTAGTCTTGGCTTAGCAACATTGTATAGTACATGTAATTGATCAAGATCTTTAACTAGCCACCAGTAAAATATCCCTTATCCAACAAAACCGTGTTTTCCTTTTCCCTACACCTAACGTTATAACCCATTTAAAAGCCCTCTTTGATAGTTTATCTTTGGTGCTTACGCCTAGTGGAGGAGGTTTTCGATCCTTTCCCAAGCCTATGGTAATCTATTTGCTATGACAGGTAGTGAGAGATATTATCCGTTTTCATTTATGAGATTTATTTTGATGACACTTGAGAGATGTGAGTATCTAAACACTACTTGTGAGGTGCTAGTTTGTAATCTCCGTGCTTATTATGATTAGAGTGGAACGATTATTTGTTGTAATTACTTTTATGTTTGCATTAAATGACCCCTAACTGGTATTTTGATTAGAATAAAAGCGCATTTGCTTGAGGACAAGCAAATCTCAAGTGTAAGGGTATTTGATGAAGCGAAAAGTGTACCGCTTTTAAGGGGTCATTTAAGCCTTAAATCGTATTTATTTGATCAAATATTGCCCTAAATCGTTCCTTTTGTCATTTTAGGTACTTTTGAGGAGAAATCTGGAAAAGGAGGCATTTTGGACGTTTTTGGAGCATAAAAGTGAAGAAAACGGCAAAGTCTCAAAAATCGGCTAAAAGTTACCTTTGACGGCGTCACAATTTACTCTAGACGGCGTCATGCTTTGGCAAGAAAAGTTGGACGTGAAATTTACTCATGATGAGCCAGTGAAAATAGCATGTAAATTCTGACGGCGTCACGCTTTAACTTGATCAAGGGCGTCACGGCTTAAATCATAAGGGGACGGCGTCACGTACAAGTTCTGACGGCGTCAAGCCTTGATAAGCCAGAATGGATTTTTGAAGAGCTAAAGAGGGACGGCGTCAAGAAGGTCATCCGGGAACCCTAGAAGCGGCGAGGTGACGGCGTCACAATCCATAAGGTGACGGCGTCACAATCCATAAGGTGACGCCGTCAGATGCAAAAGTCTATATATAGTTTTCTAATTTTTTGTCATAAAGGAGAGCTTAGTGTGTGGAATTTTGGGAGAAAACCCTAGGACGAATTTAGCTTCTTTTTCAAGGCTTTTTGCCTTGAGATCTTCCATGTTATATTGAAGATAAGTTATCAATTAATCATTCAATATGTCTATGTGTTGTTTGATTTTATCTTATTCTTGTCTTTCGATTAACATGTTAGGCTAAATTTATCTTGTGTTTGCTTAGATCTAATGAAACCTAGCTATTGATTATTGGTTATTAGTGTGTTATTAGTTGTATTGGATGATTGTTTATCTATGTTAGGCTTAAGAAAACTGGCTAACTTCCTATTCGGTAACTTGCTTGAACGTCTTAAGAAACATGAACCAAATGCGTACTAAAGGTTTTTATGGTTGTATTTAATGCACAAGCGAATTCTAGTGATCCCATGTTAGGAGCTTCCTAGCCGGCTCGACATAGGAGTGAAGTAGGAGCTTGTAGAGTTGGGGAAGTAAGTACGCCACCCCACGAATGGTATTAAGGAATACACCCATCATCCACGCGACTAATACACACTAATTAACCGGTAAAAGATAGTTAGGGAGTAAGGAAATCTAAGTAAACACATTTCTCTACACATAAGTTTCTCACCACATTTTATTTTCAGTTATTTTATTTTATTTGCATTTGTAGTAATTTGGGTTAGTTGACTAGCAACTAATTCCGCCCACTCCTTAAAACCCGAGATTTTACTTGCTTTCATAAAAAAATATAAAAACATAAAAAGAATCTTCCTCAACCCTTAGACCTATTAGAGTAGCCTTTCATACCTAACGAACACTATTTCCTGTGGAGAACGATCAATCCCCCGTACTTACCACTACACTATACTACATCGGTCAGGTAAACTGCCTGGTGGGGTTGTAAGCCTCTTGAGATCCCTCGAGAGGTAAAACCTGTTGTAAGGTTGCAAAACCCACGCATCATACCTGCAATGACTGGTTGATAATTCATACTCTTGGTTAAAGAATCAATATCAAACATCCACTCAGGACCTTTTCCATCAACATTAGGTGTGGTTTCTCTAATTCTAACATGCAAATTTTCCACCACATGCCCAGTTCTTTGATTGAAAACCCTAAAAGCCTTACTTTCAGTAGAGTATCCAACAAAGTAACCTATGTCTGCTTTCTCACTAAACTTGCCTAAGTGGTCAATGGTGTTTAAGATAGTGACAGGACACCCAAATGGTCTAAAGAAATCTATCAGAGGTTTCCTACCATGCAATAACTCATAAGGGGTCTTATTGTGAGGTTTAACTATCTTAGTTCTATTTTGCACATAACAAGCAGTGTTGACTGCTTCAGCCCAAAAGATAGTGGGTAACTTAGACTCTGACAACATAGTCCTAGCAGCCTCAATTAATGTTCTATTTCTCCTCTCAGCCACACCATTTTGCTGAGGAGTTCTAGCCACACTAAATTGTCTAGTTATCCCTTTTTCCTCACAGAACTGATTCATCACTTGATTCTTAAATTCAGTTCCATTGTCACATCTGATGATTTTAACCTTGTGATTAAATAGGTTTTCTATCCTTGTAATAAAAGTCTTAAGAATGCCAGGGGTCTCATTCTTAGTAGCTAAGAAGAATACCCAAGTAAACCTACTGAAATCATCAGTGACCACTAAGCCATACATCTTTTTGTTCAAACTATTCACATAAGTGGGTCCAAATAGGTCCATGTGTAACATAAACAAAGGTTCAGTTATAGAATTCACCAATTTGGACTTACAAGATGCTCTATGTTGCTTTCCCATTTGGCAAGCAACACATACTTCAGGATTCTCAAAAACCTTTGAAGGTAATCCTCTGACCAAGTTCCCTTTCACCAACTTGTTGATAGCCTTGTAGTTCAGATGTCCAAGCCTTCTGTGCCAAAGTTTGGATTCATCAATAGTGGCTTTGGCAAACAGACAAGTTAAATCTCTTTTGGGAATAATGTTCTTTATGTCCACACTGTATATGTTGTCATTTCTAGGGACTTTAAGAAGAACCAATTTATCATCAGGTATCTTATAGTTAGGAGACAAGACAAGACATTCAGTATCGGTAAAAAGAACAAAATTCTTCCTGTCACACATTTGTGAGACACTAAAAAGATTAAACTTGAGACCATTCACCAAATACACCTTCTCAAAATCCAATTTTCCAGTTCTGATGATGCCTTTACCAACGATTTTACCTCCTTTAGGATCATTCCCAAAGGCCACATAACCACCATCCAAAGCTTCAAAATTCTCCAAGTTGCTTTGGTCTCCAGTCATATGTGAAGAGCATCCACTATCAAAAATACATTTGTCCTTTAGCTCCTTTTGTAGATTGCCCTGCACAAAAAGTAAGAGAATTAGTTTCTCTTTGGGACCCAAGCCATTACTGACTTGGATCTACCTTGTGCATCAAAGTAGTCAAATTTCTTCAACTGCATTGGTGCACTGCTGTGTCTGAGAACATGATCCAAAACTTTAACTTTAGGTTTCCAGACCCAGCAAGCTGAGGCTTTAACAGCATAAAAATGATTGCCCACAACAGTATCAGTAACAACTTTAGGCAAAACAGCAGAGTCTGCCTTAACAGCAGAGTTTGCCTTAACAGCAGAATCAACTATATCCTTCTTTATGGGCACTGTTGGTGCAATAGGAGAGATAACTCTAGAAGTACCATCTCTCATCAAGACTTCCCTAGGAACCATGTTTCTTTTGGGATGAGGGTGAGTCTTTCTAGCAAAGTTTCTATTGTCCACCCTTGAGTATTGGTTCCAAGCTGGTTTCTTATAGCACCCATCTTGTAGATGTTCAAAACTACCACAACAATAACATGCCTTCTTAAGTAATTGAAAATCAGTACCTAATTTATGTGAAACTAGGTTGTTCCAATTTCTCTGATTTCCCCTAGGCAAGTTATTTGTTCTTTTAGGATATACTCTAGGTGTGTTTTCATACTCAGCCATCTTCCTAGAGATACCTTTACCAAACCTAGGCTTAACAAAATTAACCTTTTTAGCCCTAGGAACTTTTGATTCAACAACAGTAGGAATTTCTTCCTTTTTGTTCTTAGAGGTTGAATCAGATTCTACTTCATCATCATCACTGTCAGACACCCAATCTTCAATCAGGGGTGCTTGTTCATACTTCTCAACCTTAGGTGACTCTATTTCTTTTTCACTAGTTTCAACTACAGGTTTACTAGTTTCACCTACAGGTTTAGCCCCAGACTCAGATATGAAAGTCAATGTCCTAGTAGGAGGGGCATTGGCACTAAGTTTCTCAGGGTGAGCAACAGCATTATATCCTATACCATTAAAGTGTCTTCCTAATGGTTTACTGAGAATGTCAGTGGCAAATTGTTGTTTTTCCACCCTAACAATGTGTTTTTCAGTTTCACTCTTAGCTAAGTCTCTAGCCTGTTCAGCCTCTCCTACTTTTTCCATAAGAACCTTAATCTCATCATCTTTCTTGATAATTTCATTTTTCAGGATAGTGATATGATCAAGGTATTCAATTTCAGCCTTTTTATAAAATTCTAGCTTCTCTTCTAAATTCTTTAAACCATATGCATAACTAAGATTATCTAGCTTAAGTGTTTCATTTTCCATTTTAAGGTTTCCATTGCTAGACTTAAGAATCTCAATTGTATCAGAACATGATTTAAATGAACAAGATGATTCATTGGATACCTCAGAGTCTGATCCAGAAGAAGAATAGGCCATGAGAGCAAAATGTTGTACTTCAGGTTCCTCTTCAGCTATCAATGCACAATTTGGACCATCCTCAGCAAGATCACTCCAATCAAAGTCACCTAACCCATCACATGATACCATAGCAGTAGTAGAATTTGGCTCTTCATCAGCAGACTTCTTGAAATTCTCATTGCTTCTTTTTGGTGCTTTGCATTCTCTTGCAAAGTGTCCCTTCTTTCTGCAGTTAAAACATTCAGCCTTTGACTTTTCAAATCCCACACTCTTGTTCCTTCTGAACTTCATCTCTTTTCTAGTTCGCTTAAGAAACCTTCTTGCCCTCATAGTAAGCATTGCAAACTGCCATTGCATATCAATCTCCTCAACATCATCAGGATCAAGTTCATCCAGATCTTGAGGCATGACTGAAGTACTTGTAGTAAGTTCAGCCAAATAAGCACAAATTGCAGCATCACTGATAGTGTTGGTGTTAGAAGAGTCAGCAGCAGAGACATGTGAGCCAACAGCAGGAGCAAAATCACCAGCAGCAGAGAGCTGTTCTTGATGTCTACCAGTATTCTTGCTGTTTGAGGAAACAAAAGCAAGATTATTTGTGGTAGAAGATGAGCTTGACAATCCTTTAACTTCAGATTCATACACCTTCAAGTTGTTATACAGATCATCCAATGTCATAGTATCAAAATCTTCCTTATGTCTCCAAACCACTGTATGAGTGTTCCATTCAGAAGATAGACTTCTCAGAAACTTTAGATTGACATCCTCTTGAGATGGCTCAATCTTCAAAAGAGCCATCTGACTGGTTAGCTTATGAAGTTGATCATAAGTTCCCTCAATGTCCTCAGAACTTAAAGCAGTGAAAGTTTCAAACTGATGCTTCAGTAGATTCTTTCTTGATTTCTTGGTAGCTTCATTCCCACCAAATCGAAGTTCGATTGCTTCCCATAACTCCTTAGCAGACTCAATATGATTAAAGCTCAACTGATAATCATTAGGTATTCCCATCATGAGAATACTGTGAGCCTTAATCTCCAATCTTCTCTGTGCTTTCTCCTCACTTGTCTTGAGAGTCAAGACTGATCCAGTAGCAGTCTTGGTTTGCACACTGTCGCCATGAAGAATAACTTCCCAAAGTGAGTAATCAACCATTCTTATGTACTGTTGAATCCTCATCTTCCAGATCTCATACTCTCCAGTCTTGAGCATGGGAACCCTTGATGCAGTAACCATGTGTGTAGAGTCGGAATCCATTGCTTACTGTGATGATTAGCAAATCTTGTATTCAAAAATTCTTCTTGGTACCAGTTTCTAGATCACAAGCTCTGATACCACTTGTTGATCCCAGTTGAGCTTCACGATCTTATTAATTACTTTAGATAAATCTAAGGTAATCGATATAGAAACTGAACTTGAGTTGTATATCAAATATTATGCGGAAACTAATACTTGATCTTAAGAAGAATAAACACAAACGAATTATCAAACAACACTTCAATATTAATACGATTGCTCAATAGCAATAGGGTTACAAAAACCTTGAAGTGTAAACAATACGTATGCTAAGATAATCGATGTCTAACCCTAACCCTAGAACCTCCTTTTATAGCGTAAGGAGTCCTAGTCGGTTTACAAGACTTTCTATACAAGAAAAATATCTTACGTATCTTTTCTATACTTATCCTTAACATACTATACATATCTAATAAGCAGCAGAGTAAATCTTCTAGCAGCAGAGTCTTCGTGAGCTAGCAGCAGAGTTACACTATGCCTATTATCCAAACAACAGAGTTATCAAAACAGTAGAGTTAATGTACTAATCAGCAGAGTTGTGTTTCTCGAATCAGCAGCATTTTAGACCCAACACCCTTTGATCATATTCTCTTAAGCATTGGTTTCTAAGTGATCCAAGCTTCCACCATCAAAGTGCAAAAGAAGAATACTCCTTCAACTAGAGAAGAAGTATTATAGTTTAACTCATATCATCATTATAGTTGTGTAAAGTGTTGTATAGTTGTGATAAGTAGATCTAAGTGTAAGTAACTAGTTGTGTTGTAAAGAAGTAGTGTAGAAGTAGTTGTGAAGTAGTCGTGAAGTAGTCGTGAAGAAGAAGTCATGAAGAAGTCGTGAAGAAGTCGTGAAGCCATCGTGAAGCCGTCGTGAAGAAGTCGTGATTAAGTTGTGTAGAAGTTGTGTACAAGTGGTGAGATTGGTTCTAGCTACGATTAGAACTCGACATCTAGCTTTGTGTCGTTAAGCCGGTGTAAGCTAAAGTTGTGTAAGGTTTTCTCCGCCATAAGGGAGTTTGTTGACATAGTGAAGAAAAATCTCGAGTAGGTGACTCGAGGAGTGGAGTAGGGCAAGGAAGGTGTCCTTGTAGCAGAACCACTATAAATTTCCGTGTTGTGGTTTGATCTTTCCATCTCTTTCTTTCATATCATTATATTTACTTTACTTGCATTGCTTATCTATATTTGTTTATATTTGTTCATATTGATCAAGAGTTGAATTCACATAAGATAGAATCGAAGTTTTAAAAAGTAAATAAAAGTTTTAATAAATTAAAAAGATGTAAAACTATTCAACCCCCCTTCTAGTTTTCCACATAATCGTACGGATAAGAATGAATCTAAGGTCTAACGTATCGCGAACTAAACCTTCCTTATATGCCAAAACGTCTAACTCTTCTGTACGAAAACATCACACAAATTCCCGATCTAAAGTTTCAAAATTTCCCTTCCACAATGGTAACTAATCCATTAGTCACTGTAATCAACTCCGGACCTTCAATAAACAGCTCACCGACCTAATTTAACTAAAAGGTGTTCGTAATCTCTATTCATACAAAACTCTAAAAGAAAAATCCTTGTCACTTGCGAGCCATCTAATCATAGTGAGCAAACACAACCAGAACTAACACTTGTCAAGTTCCTGCTCAACACATCTTCCAAGTTTAGATAGTTGTTCTGCTTATCCATCGGTTTGGAGGTGCAAAACATTACTAAACTTGAATCTAGTTCCTCAAGCCTTCAGTAGCTCTTCCTAGGAATGTGAAGTAGGAATGCGAATCTCTGACACGATCACTGCAGGTACGCCATGTAGCTTGAATAATCTTCTGCCGAAAGAAATCTCTGCCAATCTTCCAAGTGAGCCGACCTAGTCAAACGATCCACTATAGCTCAATTCGTATCGTCCTTCCTAAATGTCCGTGGAAATGCCATTGCAAAATCCATGAGGTTTAATCTCACTTCCATATAAGAACATCCAAAGATAAAGAAAACCACTTGTACGCTGATGCTAAATCTTAACTTGTTGACACGCTAAACACTTCTCCTCCAATGTAGTCACAATCATCTTCATACCATTCCATCAAGATTCTGCTTCAAGTCTCTATGCATAATAGTACAACTAAGATGAATAAAGCAAATAGAACTGTGTGCTTCAATCAAAACCGCTTCCTTCAACTCTTCTGACATAGGACATATTCCACCGTCTTGCTCCTGAGCTTCTTCATGTTTGTCACAAATCACTCCCAACTCATGCGTAGGATAGTTCACCTCCTACGGTTCTAGATGTACTGATGCATAACCGATAATCTTCCCGTGTTGCATAAGGACATAACTAAGTTTGCTTCTTAAGTAGGAACAAATCTCTTTTCAGCTTTTCTAAATTCTCCTCTCATTCTTCATCCCAACCAAACTTACTCTTCGAACATATTACATAGAGCTTCTTCTGACGTAGAAATTACAACACAAAATACGAAGATGATTCCCGTGTTTTCTCTTTCGTCTCTGAATATACCAATATGTCATACTATGACAAATTGTCTCAATATTCGTGAAAGACACGATTTATCAAGTCCATATGAACAGTCGGAGCAGTAACCAATACGATTGGCATCACCAATACTCATGAAGACCATAATGAATACGAAAGGCAATTCTAGGAGCATCTTGCTCCTTTACACGAAACTGAAAATAATCGGATCTCAAATCAATCATAGCGAAAACTTCACACCTAAAGTTGATTAAACAAATCGTTGATTCGAAGGAAAGGATGACGGTCCAAACAGTAATATGATTCAACTTCCAGAAATCAACATATAACCTTATGCTAACATCATTTTTCTTCACAAGCACAACACGGAGACACACTTAGACGAATAAACCACTTCCTAGAAGTTGGTCCTTCAACTCTTACCATTCAACTGATGTCGTTCAATACGGAGTTTCAGAATTAGGCAAAGCGTCGCTCTTATACGGATAGAGTTCTAACTCAACCAACTTACTGTTCTCAGGTACTTCTCAAGACATCCTATGATTCCAATAAGTTCAAGTTATATGATGCAACAATTATCACGTTGGTCAGGCTTCATAATACTTGCATCATATACACATGCCTTTATTGCAATCACATTCTACCTCGAGTCGTGACTAAACAAATTCTCATAACCAGATCAAAACATCTTCTCATTCAGATGGTAATCTTGGTAGTTCATTAAGGAATACATCGCGAACATTTCAAACAACTGAATAACTCTCGATGCTCAGTCAACAAATCCATATCCAGAATAATATCGAATCAAATATTCCCAAAGGAAACAAATTAACATAACGAAACTTATCTTCAAATATCTTCAAAACGTACTGGACAATTCCGATACTCGTGACGGATAATCACAAGATTTCTCATAGAGATGGAACTAGGTATAGCAAATTCTAATAGTGTAGAGGGGACCTTAATATGCTTAGCAATAGCAAGAGAAACCACAGAATGTGTCGAACACATCGGATTCATACATATACAAATTCTCTGAAAGAATGAAAAGGTATCTAAACGAATCACAAACGAATCAAAGATCGAAGTTCAAAAGAATGTGATAACCTTAGAAATTGAAACCAGTAGGGCATTACAAAAAAAAATTCAAAGCATTCTAAACTTATTTGATCACTAAACTTATGTTGTGTATATTGCTAAATTTCTAAATCTCCGAAACGAATGATCTTATAAGGGCTTAGCTAAAAAAAGAGGCACGAATCAGAGTGATGCGGAAGCAAGAATCCTTACCGGTAATAACTGAAGTTCCTACGGGGATAAACCTAAAGCAAATTCTTCAAAGGTTATTCCATAAGCTCCTACAGTGCAAACCTAAGGCTCTAAATCTTCACAGGCCATAACTTATATGCTACAAGTCGAAACCTGGCTCTGATACCATAATTGTAACACCCCAACTCGACAAGGGTCAAAATGCCACATTATGGTGTCCATCAGAAAATACAAACGCAAGCGGAAGACTTACAAACATAATGAATTACAAAGGTATTCTAAGATAACAATAAAATACTAACTCTAAATATGATGAGTCCCAAAACTGAAATACAAATCCAAACTAAATCTAACTTAAGCTAAATCCAAGTCTAATCCAGAAGTAAAAGGCATCTATCAATAGGGTAGTCCACTAAGAGCTCCTATGCACTTTTCACTCAATCCCAGCTTCCGAACTAAAACCTACCACAGGAAAAGAAATGCGGCTGAGCTTAAAAAGCCCAGTGAACAGATATATATAACAAACGAATAATCAAAACATATATAAGTATAGGGAAAAGGAAACATAAGCTCCTGCTGAAACAAATATCATCTGTCAAATAATGAAAGATCAAAGATCAACTGAACAAATATCATAAGTCAAATGAGTCAAATGAAGTGAGAGATCAAGAGACACTACGGATCAGATGATCATAAGGAATCAAACAAATCATATAGGAATGCCCACGAGCTCAAAACAAATGTCTAAACATGATACATGAATAGAACACATACCACATATACATATCCGTCAAATCATAAGTGAACAAGAAGGGGAGACCTCTTAAGTACCAAATGGAGTAGCTAACTCCCAGAAGTGAGGGGGTACAAGGCACGCACAACCCAATCACTAACAAAACGAAACAAAGTGCCTAGGATGCATCCACACGCCCCCTACAAAACAAATCATATATATACACCTGTTCTAGACAAGTATACACACATATCATAATGGCCAAGTGATCACATATCATATCATATCAAATGGGGACGCCGTTGACTAATCACACCACCACAGACAGTGTCATGCCATTAGTACCATTAATGACATGGCCATGGTACTTCCATGGCTAGTTAAATAGCTCGGGAAACAGAACAGAACAAATCATATCATATCATATCAAGTCATCATATCATATCCAAACAAAACGTATCAAACTGAACTGAATCATATCATAGCAAATGGATAGCAAACGAATATCATAGAAAACAAATATCAAATCAAAGGATCATGTCATAAGGGAATCATAACAAATGGATCATATCAAACGGAATCATATCAACGAATCGTATCAAATAGATCACAACATAGCAAACGAATCAAAGTCAATGATCGATAAGTCATGAGAAACCTTTACTGAGAAAAGGTAGAATATCTGTACCTCAAACCGTAAATGAAACCATAGCCGAAAACACATGGATTGGAAGTTACTCCTTCTTCAACGAATCTCTTGGTCGTATATAAGACGGATCAAAGTACCAATAAACCCAAAACCTTTCGAACCCAATCACCAGACACGATTTACACCAACGCTTGAATACCCTGAAGTTGATCACCACCTTGCTAGAACTCCTTCGTAACTTAATTTTCTTGAGAGAACAAAACAGAGGCTGCCGATTCTTATTTGTGTTTTAGGGTTTTGTGTGAGAAAACTTAAGTGTGTAATCCGTTTGTTACAAGGGAAATGAATTGGGAGTTGAGGGCTGGAAAATGCCAAATATTAGAGGATGAGGGGGAGACCCATTCTCTTTTGAATTTTCAAGTTTATCATACCAAATCTTCACATGATTGTTGTGTACAAGATTTAAATAAAACCGAACCCTATATAGACTTATTAATCGTGTGATAGAACTTAGGAAATTATAGGTTGTTCGAATTTATTGTAGCTTAGGTTAGGAGTTTCTCATTTGTGACTTAACTTTTTTCATTCGTAACGTAGTTCAAACTTTAAGTCATATTCGTATTCAATGTTCAAACGTCGTTTCGGATTTTAGGTTGTTATAGTCCTACTCCCGACCTCGATAACCCATGAAACTTCACAAATATCATCAAATACTAACAAATATTGAGTTCATCAAATAACATCATATACTCATACTATGGAATGACTATTTTTGTAACTGACGGAAACATATAAACAAACCAAAAATATATATTTTCCATATTGAGCACTACAATAGTAGGGAGCTTCATGTGAGGGGTTTCATTTTGGTAAATCGTATCGACAAGTTGCTGGATTTATGAATTAAAGTGTCCTAGCTCCTCGAACGTTTACTACATGACCTCTGAATTATGATGGCCCGAACGGTAGTACAAGATATATAGACTATATATGTTTCATAAACCATTTCTATAAGACGACATACACAAACTACCATATAAAGCATAATGATCAATATAAAGGACATATATAGACTCGTATGTTTTCCACAAACTAAGACACAATACCGTATTATAGGTTGCTCGTAGAGACTTTCACGACTCGACTACCATTTTCACTACTCACTACACATCAATAACTCACGGTGAGTTCGTAGCCCTACTTTCTATTGTTTAACTATTTTACAAACCCGTGGGGGGATACATGCTACTATTTTTCTACTCGAACACAATGCTTTCTACTGTATGCTTACCCGACTATGTTTTATTGTCACTAAGTAGCGATTGCCATGTTCAAAGTCCCTATATCATGAACCATTAGCCACTAGCTTAGTGAGCACGAATATTGTGAATAGGCCTATTGGGATTGACGAATCCTGTTTGTATTGACCGGTTAGGCAATCGAACACACTATATTTGAGATCTAGAGGTATAATGGCAAATTACCTTGGTAGGGCTTCTATGTTACTAATATACCAATTTTTGTTGGTTCGATGTTAATGTTTTGGTTGTCATGAGCTTAGTGAAATATTAACTGTTTTGTTTTCTATCTATGAATGTGAGATTAATTACCTCACATTACGATTATTGTGTTCAACGATTTAACTAAACCTACGAATTCCACTCAACCTTTGTGTTGACTGTTTTAAGCATGTATTTCAGGTCCATAAGGTACGATGACGGCATGGAGGAGCATGGAAATTTAGAAGGCTATAAAACTTTAATTATCATTCGAAACTTTGTATTATGTAATCCACAAAACTACTGGGACCTCTATATTTTGTAAACTCTGATGTTTGAATAAATCGAATGATAAGTATTTTAAAACGACTCAGTTAGAGTTCGTTTTCTGTTATTATAATTGTTATACCATGTGGTAACACTCAGTTTGAATTCCGCTGCATTCACGAAATTAGGGGTGTTACAATACGTGCCCCAAAGGTTTCCTACAGGGATGATCCTTGCACTTTTGTAAGGTTTGGGACGAAACATGCAATTTCGCCAAACTTTAGGGACGATTTATGCAATTTACTCTTAAATTTTTGAATGATAGTTTATAATTTTTAGTATAATTAGGTGCAATACGTTAAACTTACTACATTATTCACAATTATATTTGCAAGTGGATAATAATCTATACTATCTATAAAACAAAAATAGTGAAAGTGAAAAATGAAAAGTGAAAAGTCAAAGAAATTGAATTATTGAAAAAATTAAAAATGAAATGTTGAAACAATTAATTATGAGTAAATGAAAAGTTGAAACTAAAAAAGTAAATGTTGAAAAAAATATATGTTTCAAAAGGAAACTATTAATAGACATCGAAAACCGGGTCAACCCGGGTTGCTTCAAACCCAGCGGGTTGACCCGGTTTAATTTGACCCATTTTTTCGACCGGAATGGTTCAATCGGTTGAACCACCCGGGTCGAACCGGGTTTCAAAACATTATGTTTAATCCCAAAATCCTCAAAATTTTATTATTTTTCGTTTATAACCCATAAACTTTTTTTATTACTAAAACTATCTGCCGCTATAAAATCTCATTGCTATACACGGGCACTCATTTAGTTTTAAAACAACACAAAATGAAAAGATGGACTATTAATTTAAAATGAAAAGAGTACATCTTTCACAAAAATGGGAAATTTGTTGAAATCAATGATTGAATTCTTATATCCTAAATTCAACGTTATTGGTCACCAAAAGGTTGAATCGTCGTGTAATTTTTCTTCATATTTATTAGGGGACTTCCAACGGTTCACGCGCAAGTGCGTTAAAGGGCAAAATTGCATGAGTTAACGCGGGTTAAACGTTGAATGTGTGATGCGTTAACGCAGCGTTAAGGGGTTCGTTAACCCCTTTAACGTTGCGTTAAGGGTAGATTGTGTAAAAAAAATATATATATATTTTCACTTCGCCCCCTCCCAACTTCTCTTTAGCCCTTTGAATTCAAAAAAAAAATCAAAATGCCCCTTGCGTTTTTAACCGTTACAAAAGGCTATAATATAAAAAAATAATAATAAAATAAAATAATAATAAAATAAAATAAATAATAAATAAATAAATAAATAAAATAAATTAAAAAAAAATCAAAACCACTTTCACTCCCCAATAAATACCCAATTAACACCACATTTTTTTAACACTTCCACAAATCAATCTAAATACATCATATACTTCCATCTTCATTCTTCAAAAAAAAAAAAAAAAAAAAATTGTTCATTCACAATGGATCCGAATCAAAGTCCCAAAGAATTTAGAAATTGTTCAGATGTAGATGTCGAAACTGACATTGAGTTTATGACAGTCGCGTACAAATATCAGCTGTAGATGGAACAAGCAGCAGCTCGACCTCCGATAGCACGTTGTCATATCTTTCGTGAACGTGAGCTTGCTGATGAACGTTTGCGTGCTGACTATTTCGATCTCAATTGTAAGTATCCGCATTAGTATTTTCGAAGAAGATTTCGTATGAGCCGAAAACTATTTCTACAAATAGTCGAAGGTATTCAATCTTATACCTCCGATTTTCTTTCGGGTCATTTTAAGTTTTTTTCTCAATCAATCGATGCTACGGGTCGAATGAGTAAAAGTGCTCTTTTGAAGTGTACATCTGCCATACGCCAATTGGAGTACGGCACGTCACCCGATGCGTTTGATGAGTATTTGCAAATGGGTTCGAGTACTTCACATGAATGTCTTGATAATTTTAACAAGTATGTTATTGATTTGTTTATGCCGGAATATTTAAAAAATCCAACATGGACCGACATTCAAAGTATTTATGAAAGACGTGAGGGGCACCATGGTTTTCCGGGAATGCTTGGTAGCATTGATTGCATGCATTAGGAGTGGAAAAATTATCGGGTTGCTTGGCAAGGGCAATTTGGTAGGGGTAATAAAAAATACCCAACTATAATGCTTGAAGCAGTTGCTTCACAAGATTTATGGATTTGGCATGCATTTTTTGGGATGGTGGGGGCGAATAACGATATTAATGTTTTGGATAACTCTCCGTTATTCGACGACATTCTTAATGACGTCGCCCCTGCAGCACCTTATATGATAAATGGAACGAGGTATGAAAAGGGGTATTACTTAGCTGACGGAATTTACCCACAGTGGGCTACGTTCGTCAAATCCTTCTCGGCAACAATTGACGAGAAACATGGTTACTTTAAAAGGAAACAAGAAAGTGCACGAAATGATGTCGAACGTGCTTTTGGTGTGCTTCAAGGACGTTGGGGTATACTACAACAACCAGCACGTCAAATGAAACTTGTGAAGATACGTAGAATCATGTATTGTTGCATTATTTTGCATAATATGATTTTGAAAGATTAAAAGTTTGCACTACGTGAGTTTAACGATATGTGGGTGGATCCGTCAGCACGTATGAGGAGAGACAGGTGAGTCAAAAGATGCGATGTCCAACGTCGAAGGGCAAAAGAAATACGCGACAGAGAAACGCATACTCAACTCCAACGAGACCTTATGGAGCATCTTTTGCAGAACCACATTCAACATCAACATCAACAACAAGAATATTCCGAATACGATGAATAATTATTTATTTCGTTATCATTTTATTTTTTTAATTTCATTGTATTTTTTTTATTAAGTATGTAATGTAGTATGTTTTTTTAATGAATGTTATGTTTTTTTAAAAATGAAGTATTATTATAAGTTTAGGTGTTGAATTTGAAAATATTTGATTTAAAGGTGAGTTAAGGTTGAAGGTGTTTTTTTTTTTTTTTTATTTAAAGGTGAAAGGGTTAAAGCTGACATGACAATGTGTTAAAGTTTAACCATGTATTAGGGTTGGGAGTGCTCTTAGAGCATATCCAACGGTAACGCAAGGGTGCGTTATAGCTGCGTTATAGACCAAAAATGGTGTCTTAAAATGGCGTTAAGCATTGGGACCATGCTGCGTTAACGCAGCGTTAATGTGTTGAGTTAAACCCTTAACACTGCGTTAAGGGTATTTCTTGGAAAAAAAAAAAAAAAAAAAAAAAAAAAAAAAAAACTTCTGGCCCCTTATAAATCGTCTTTCGTATCTAAATTGAAGAAGAAAGAAGCCGGAGAAAATGAAGCTTAGATTTGCAAATTGTGAAGAAGAAAGAAGCCGGAGAAGATGAATTAATAAAATATTACTAAATAATTTCATTGTCTAAGAGAAAAGTGGTAAAGTTATATATGGGAATTGTAAATATCGTACATAGCTGTCAAAGCTTATTTTAATTACCATTGGCTATTTGCTGTTGGTATGTTATTGTCTTTCTAGTACAGTAATATTTTTCTTTATACGTGTCTCCTAAAAATTTCACTATTTTTATGTTGTAGATACCAAAAAATTTCACTCTTTTTATGTTGTAGGTTTTTTTTTTTTTTTTTTTTTTTTTTTTTTTTAATTTCGTTGTAAATTTTTTTTATTAAGTATGTAATGTTATGTTTTTTTTAATGAATGTTATGTTTTTAAAAAATGAAGTATTTATAAGTTTAGGGGTTGAATTTAATAATATTTGATATAAAGGTGAGTTAAGATGTGTTAAAAGTGAGTTATGGTTGGGTGTGTTAAAGATGAGTGTGTTAAAGCTGACGTGACAGTGTGTTAAAGTTTAAAGCTGTGTTACGGTTTGGAGTGCCCTTAGTCTACTCCCAACAATAACTCAGCTTTAAACTTTAACACGCTACCACGTCAGCTTTAACACACTCACCTTTAACTCAGCTTTAACACACCCAATAATAACTCATCTTAACTCACCTATAAATCAAATATTTTTTTTACACAAACTACCCCTAAGAGGGGCGAAAGTGATTTTTTTTTTTACAGAAAATACCATTAACGCAGCGTTAAGGGTTTAACGCTGCCCTTAACGCTGCGTTAACGCAGCTGATAGTGGTTATATTTGGTCAAAGTAATCACAAGTCAAACTTCTCACGAAGAAAAGTCAACTTGAAACCATTAACGCAAAAACAACCAATTGTAATATACCGGATAAGCGTGTACCCGGGTCGTTCTCCCTGCGAGGCGTGAATCGAGGACATCGTTTCGGTTTGGTATTAAAATGCTTGAAAATACGAGGTTTTGTTTGGTTACTAAAATCTATTAAAACGAAAATTAAATAACGTAAACGTTAAACTACGAACGAGTAAAAACGTAAAATATTTGAAAAACTAATCCTACATGTATCAAAATAATTTTCCTAAGTCCTAAATATAGAAAGAAAATTTTGGAAAAAAGAAAAATATTTTTTTGAGTTTTTAATAATTTATTATAAATTAAAAACTATTTAAAAGAAAATAATTGATTAAAAATACTAAATGGACAAAGAAAATTCTGAAATTTTTTTCTAAAATACTTAATACTATTGGAAAGTTGAGAAAAATGTAAAAAACGAAAAAGCTTTTGGAAACAAGCTGAAAAATAAGCTAAACGATTCAAATAAGCTTATAAAGGAAAAAGAAAAAAGTAAAAGGGTTTTAAATTAAATTTTGCAAGGTTTAATTAAAAAGAGTGAAGAGTGCAGTGGTTGGGATTCTTGTGTTTGTGCTAACTGTCCTGGGTTCGAACCCCAGGACTGTCAAATTTTTTGCTATTTATATTTTTTTCTTGATTTAAAACTTTAAACTTTGAATTAGATTCCTCTGATAACAAACTAACAACTAATTTTATCAAGAAAATGAAATTTCTACAAACTCAAAACACAAACATTAGAACCTTAACAACCAAATCCAAATCCAACTATAATAAACACAAACACAAACAATAAACACAAACAAAATGCAAATAAACAAAATGCACAAAACCAACAACAGGCAAATGACTGATTTTTAAGCTACTTAAAAGCTGACCTAACCTAACAGCTACACTACCAAAACCAACAACAGGCAACTAAATGCACAAAATCCTACTGATGCACAAAATTATACTGATGCAATAAGCACAAAATGCAATAATCCTACTGAACTACTAAAACTCTTTTTAAATCCAAAACAAGCTTCAAGTACATCAACAAACTTTAACAAACTTAAAATCATAAACTCAGAACACAAACATAAAGGGCTCAAAATTTACTAACAGATAACTAAAACAGCTTATCATGCTTGAAATAAGCTTAAACTAAACTCAACAAGGTGCAAATAAATAGTGTTCTAACTATATATATATATATATATATATATATATATATATATATATATATATATATATATATATATATATATATATATATATATATATATATATTTTTTTTTTTTTTTTTTTTTTTTTTTCTACAATAAGCTCAAACAAACAGCCTTTATACTAGGCTTTATACTAAAAACTTAAACTGAGATCATTCTAAGTAAGCTAACCAAGTATCTACTACATATCAAAATTCAAATAAGCAGAAAAAAAGATGAGCAAAAATAAGCACTTACTAAAACAATATATTTAAACTGAAAATTGAAATTATATTAAATAAAAAAAAAACAAATTACAACTGAAAATGAAAATTACAAAATACCTTAAAATAAAATGCTAAAATAAACCTCAGAAAAGAAGAAAAACGACTCGGCTCTCCTACAATATTTATACTAAAACTATGAAAAACCCTAGAATGAGTGTGTTTCTTTTGTGTGTGTGTTCCTCTCTATGCTTCTTTGCTTCTTTTGTGACCCTTGGATCATTTCTTGTTCACCACAACATTAATCCTTGATCGTTGATCTTCTTTGTAGCCCTCGGATTGATGAGGTGGAGGGGAGGGGACCAAAGACAAGGTCATGTGATGGTTTGGCTTGTAGTGGTCATGAAAGGGATGGGGAGATTAGCGGCTAATGGTGGGAGGTTGAAGATGGTAAATAGTGGTTAGGGTTCGATCGATTGGGATATTGACCGGATGGATTGGGGATTTGACTCACAACCCGTGTTTTATTATTACTCGTATTAGTTAGTGGGAGGTGGGTCGGGTTTTAGGTGGATTGTGGGTTTTGTTTTAGTTTGATGGGCTTTGGGCCGGTGGGTATGAAAGGTGTGGGGTTTAGTTTTAGTGGATTGTGGGTTGGTTTAATGATTAGGTGGGTTGTGTTTTGTTTTAGTGGATCCGGATATTAGTATAGATAGAAAGGTTTTAGCTTAAGGACCATAGTTGTAAAAGTGGAAACTTCAAGGTCCAAATCTGCCACATCTTCAAAGTTAATCCAGGGACCATTTTTGCCAAATAAATATAATCCAAGGGTCATTTTGATATTTTTGAGCTTGAATCAAATCCGCATGAAAAACGACTTTCCCGGCTTCGGTTTTTTACTCTTTTCCAAATCAAGCTCGGTTTTGTCCGTGTTTGCCCTATTTTCAATCCTTTTGTACCTGAAACACACAAAACGCAATCTAATGATATTTGTAACATTATATGGTCCATTTGGGTGTTTTTGGTCGTTTTTGTGAGGTTTTCCGGGTATAAAATGATGAGTAAAAGGCCACTCATCAGCAGCCACTCCCAACAACTAACGCGAGTTTAACGCATGTTTTTGTGCCTTTAACGTGCATTTGCCCTCTCCCATTGGGAGTGGTCTTAGAAGACAAAAATGTCAATGTTTTTCATTGAATGTTTTCTGTACCGCCCTTTTTCTAAAAACCTAAGCTACAAGATTTGTTTTTGCTAAGACTATATACACAATCAACTAACGAAAAATAATTTTTAATTTTAATTTTATTTTATTTTATTATTTATTTATTTATTTATTTGTAATAAATTTCTACTTCTTTAAACAAAAAATCAGTTTAGAATAATATATTCACTTGAGTTACTACTGTATTAAATAGAATTCTTATAATTCACGTGATCTCAACCTTTTTATTATCCACATCAATGTTAACTTAGAATCCAATTGAAAAGGGTTTTGGTTGATGAATAAAACGTTAAGATGAATGGCGCTAAAGAATGTCGAATTTTAATAAAAGTGAACTCATGATAACTAGTCGGTTCAAATAGGCCCGTAAATACTAAAAGTGAACGCATGATTATTAGTCGATCGGTACAAATAGGACCAAAATTGACAGGATTCGCAATGTTGAATGCCCTACATGTCCGGCATATATTATGGCGTACGCACATGCTAAGTGATCGATCATAAAGCAAAAGTCTCAATCACATAAAAATGATGAGATAATGGACCTCTCGTAAGTAAAGCATGAACCGTGTACATACAGTTTGTCAGCTTATGAAGAGATGATAGTTTGATGGGTTTTTCTAACTTTTGGGTAAATGAGATTACCTCGGTAAAATAGGGATTTTTTTAATTGTGCAACTTAAGCACACCAAAAGGACTCAGGAAATCACGGAAAATTACTCAGGGATTCACATAAAAGTACAGAAAATTATACCTTTTTGTGGGTCCCTGAGTCATTTTTCGTGAGTCCCTGAGTCTTTTTGGTGTGCTTAACGAAATGTGACCCTAAGTCACAAGTTAGAAAAATTCTAGTTTGATTGATGAAAATTTTCTTCTCTGATTTAATATGAAACACGCAATACATCATACATGGAAACATGAAGTCATAAAATTGTGCATCCTAAGAGCGTATCCAATGGAGGTTGCAAAAGGGTTGAAGATGGATTAGAGATTGGTTGACGCGTTGGAGTTAAAGCTTGAAAATGACTTATCTAACCACAAGGTTAATATCGCTCGACACGACAATATTCGACACAATCGGAAGGGACTTTTTTAAGCCTTCGACGGGGACATGTCCCCGCCAATATCTTTCAGAGGGACATGTCCCTACCGAAACATCCCTGCAAAACCCCCCTCGCTCATACTTTTGGCGGGGACAGGTGGGTCCCACAGCCTTTGGGCTGGTCAAACAATGTCCAGCGTGACACTTCTTTTGGCGGGGACACGTCCCCACTAAAAGTAGTATCCACTGTTGAGATTATTATAATTAAAAATAATTAAGTTAATTAATCACCTCTTTTGGCGAAGACATGAGGTATCCACTGTTGAGATCAACTCTTTTGGCGGGGACGTGTCCCCGCTAAAAGAGTTATCAACTGTTGTGATCAACTCTTTTGGCGGGGACGTGTTCCCGCTAAAAGAGTAAACCATATTAAACTCTTTTATCACGTCTCCGCCAAAAGCCTCTGACCCATTTTGCAACAAATTGCTGCAAAATGGGTAATTTTCATATTTTTTTCGGAATTTTTCGAGAAAAAATCTGCACAATAACAACTTGGTAATAGAACCTGTTTTATGCTACAACAT
The DNA here is from genome assembly GCA_021014915.2 of Artemisia tridentata subsp. tridentata. Taxonomy (NCBI): domain Eukaryota; kingdom Viridiplantae; phylum Streptophyta; class Magnoliopsida; order Asterales; family Asteraceae; genus Artemisia; species Artemisia tridentata. Next base: position 230,972,530 of record CP139508.1, on the reverse strand, counting down.
CGCCAAATTCGCTAAACATAATATCATATATAACCAAATTCGCTAAACATAATCATATGTATCCAAATTCGCCAAAACGGTTCAAAAACCGTGATCACAAGATTATCCGCAAATGGTTCTACAAAAGTATACATGACCTAGCTATCCGCAAATGGTCCAAAACTATACGCGTAATCCATTTAGCGGGAACCCTAACACATAATCTAAATAAACACATAATAATCCATGAAATCTCCACAAATTTGTCCATAACCACTACAACACATATAAACCGACCCATGGGACCCAAACAACCCATATGCTACTCCCGAGTCTCCCCACTCCCCCACTACCCCCACTCCCCTCCCCGGTACCTCGAGACTCACCTTGTGAAGCCTGATGTGATCCCGATGTCCCCGGCATGCCACTCGCTAGCTGATCGTGAAAACCTGGTTGACTCCTTGCCCACTCCATCAACAGATCTGTGGAAAACTAGAAGGGGGGTTGAATAGTTTTTACCGTTTTTCAAGTTTTATTTGCTTTGTTACTATATGTTAATTTCAACGGAAACAATCACAGATAAATAATCACACAATGTAAACAAAAGATAAAGAGAGGAAAGATCAAACCACACGACACTGTTGTTTATAGTGGTTCGGCTACAAGGACTCTCTTCCTTGCCCTACTCCACTCCCCGAGTTTCCTACTCGAGAGTTTATCTTTCACTAAGAAACAAACTCCTTTTCTAGGCGGAGAAAACCTTTACACGTCGCTTACTTCCTTTTCCGGTACTAAGCTAAACACCGGGTTCTTTCACAAGGTAGAACCAACCTGACGTCGCCTATTTACTTTACCGACACTAAGCTAGATGTCGAGTTCTTTACACGGGTACAACTACTCCCTACACTCTTTGTGCTTTAAAGACTAAAGCACTAACCACACTCACTGATTACAAATGATAGATATGATGTGTGAAACAAACTACAATATCACACAGTAATGCAACTAAAGGATTATGGTTCTGTAGATACTTGTATGCTTGATCTCGTTTCTACAAAATGAAAGATCAAAGTGAAATGCAACTATGAATGATGTTAGTAAGATATGTACTGAATGAATATGTGTGTTAAAGCTATATGAGTGATGAGAAGGCCAAATGATCAGCTTGCTATTTATAGGCAAGCTGATCTTCAGCTCACGGATCCCACGGATCCCTCAGAAGGGATCCGTCCTTCATTACACTTGGATCCGTAGGAGGTGACAGCTAAGGTTTAGTTGTCTCTTACCATATCTTACCAAATCATCCAAGATCCTCAAATGTCAACTATGTATCTTGCAAATCTAAACAAGATATATCAAAGATATTGTATGTGATGTATGCAATGATGTCATGGAATGATTTTAGAATTAAAGTTTCCTTTTAAGGAAACAAGTTACTAAATAAGCAAACTTGTAATTCTTGGTTATTATGTGAAGTGTAAAATGTGTACTTAAGAGACTTAAGCTAGTATTTATTATTTGCTAAAAGATATTCCTTTTATTTGTCATTAACAAAACTAATGAAAGATCAAAGAATATAAATAACGTTTTTGAGACGCTATTTGTATTAACAATCTCCCCCTTTTTGTTGATGACAAAACATAAGGTATATTTTTGAGCAAGAGAATAAATATAGCATGAGTTCTTAAAAATATATATTAAGTTTGTTTATTAAAGAAAAGTTTTGTAAAAAATGTATGTACTGTGATGAATCACAGTTGATGCAAACTTTGTCCTTTCTCCCCCTTTTTGTCGAAACAAAAAGAGTAGTGTAGCGGAATGCGATTTTGAGAACTTTAAAGCTCCCCCTTGTTTTATACTCCCCCTAGATGGAGTAATCAAGGAAATGATGCATGAATCTACAAAACAAACGGTTAGTATATGAAATGCTTATGAGATGCTCCCCCTCGATGTATACTCCTCACTTCTCGAGTACCAACGTATACTTTGAAGGGTATGATATGCTGCAAATGAAGTGTTAGTAATGAATGACTTCAATGAAGAAGTAGAATGCTTGTGAAGTATTCTTCCAAACAAGCCTTTTAATATGTATTGACTTTTAAAAGTCAAAACTAAGTGTCTGATCATTATTTTTACCTAAAGCAATCATAATCAAGGTATAATATAGGTTAGATAATGATGTTAGTTCACAATGATAATGAGAATATGAAATATGTTGATCACTCATAAGCATAAAACATCACATTCATAGATATTGAAATTTTTGTGACAAAAGTCACCATGATGAAATGATGTTACAAGTACAATAAAAAGACATCCTAGAAAGAAAATAAAAACTCCTAAATCAACAATTTAAAAGGTCCTAACAACTAGTCTAGAAAGCTCCTATTGAGGAGGATGAGAGATGGCGTTTAAACGTTCAAGAACATGGTTCAAGATGAACCTCATCTCATTTTGAAGCTCATGGACCAAGATGTTGGTCCTTTGGGCCAAGTGAGCCGTTCTCTCACAATGTGCGCAATCATGACTTGAGAAGCCGGGAGGAAGACTAGGCTCCAAGTTTGGTGGTGGTGGTGGTGATGGTGGTTGGTTGTTGTTGTTGTTTGATGGTTGTTGTGGTGTTTGGAGGGAGTTCATAAGGATGTTTTGAATGTCCATTGCTTCATGAAGGCGATGGTCAACCATACCCGAGAGAGTATAGAGTTGTGTTAACTCCGCACTTATCTCCTCTTGTGTTTGAGGAATGTTGCTCCACATTGCTTCATCAATGGCGATGAGTGTTGAAGTTGGTGATAGTGGTGGTATTTGTGGACGAGGTTGTGGTGCTTCTCGGTATAGAGGACCATGAATCTCCGGATGGAGAGGATGAAATAACATAGGTTCTAAGTTTTCAAGACTTATTGGTGGAGGATTGGTTGATGTAGGTGAAAGATCTTCTAACTCTTCAAGATATGGTTATGGAGATGTTGGTGGTGTCCTAAATAGTTCCATGGGTTGGAGTTTTGGTGAGGATGGTGATGAGGCAGACTTCTCAGACTGTGATGGAGCGGGAGCGGGAGCGGGAGGCGGGTGGTGGTGTGGTTGCTACAGGAGTAATAGTAGGAGGTGGTGTTTTTATGACTACATGTGAGGGAGTTGGAGTGGATAAAGTAAGGAAGTTTTCACTAGCAATGGGTGAGGATATGTTTAGTGGTGATGATTCTTCAGAGGATGAGTTGTGAATGTTGATGAAACAACAATGTTTCACACTCATACGGGCTGTTCGTTTTAGTGGCTTGGATGTGGAGGAGTTGTTTGATTTTTTCATTGAGACTTTTTGATGAAGTATAATAGCTAAAATGTACAGGAGAAGAGATGTTTGTGATGTGAACTGAAGATCCTAAAGTGCTAATTTATAGACAGAAGGTTTGTGAGTCTGTGTGTTTGGATTTGATGTGAATCCAATAGAGAATGTTGGTTTCTAATGATTTGGAACAAAAATTTATGCAGGTCATATCAAGGAAGTCAATCCATTGAGCTTTGGTTGAGTAATGTGTTGTGGATTTGCAGTTAATACAAGGAGATAGTGGAAAATCTGATGATTTGATATTTCCACGGATTTGACGGATCCCTAAAAAGGGTTCCTTCTTTGTATTGGTTTGGTAACTCACACCTAAAGTTCAAAAATTTAAATTTTGGTGGGAAATTTTGTTCCTAAGTTTCTAAGAATTCCTAGACCTTACTTAACATCTAATATGTATAGTAAAACAACTAAATATGATAACATTAACACATGATTGCACATAGTTTAATCCGTTCTTAGAAACTTACCGTTTTAGGTGTTATGCCAAACATAGGCTATAACCCGGAAAATTGATAACCATGATGGTTATCTACCTGCAAATGTTAGTTATTACACATACACAATAAGTATTATCAGATAAATTCGAGACACATAGAAGTTTAACATCACAATATCCAACATTGTTCAAAACCAAACACTCCATCAACTAAGCTTCTTCTTCAACTTCTTCATCCCCTTGTGCAATTTCATCATCCAACGACCAAGATTCTTCACCTTTCCTTTGATGTTTCGATACTCAGCGGATTCATTTTGAATTGGAGGAAGATGGCTCAAGTATTCGGGTGGAGGAATCCTAGAATTTGGCAAACCATGATCTTCACTCATTGAAGATGATGAGGATGATGTTAGTACACGAGGACGTTTGCCCTTATCAACACTAACCCTAAAGTCGCTCAAAGGAACGAAGGTATGTTCAATTTCATTGTAATCCGGAACAAAGCCTAAGTGGTTTGGATGAGCGGGTGCAAAGGCTCTATAGAGTCGGGTTAAGAGCATACCATAAGGCATTGCAATCTTGCTTTGAACTGGAATGTCACACATTCTTTTGGCAACATAATAAGCAAGATTGAAGGGTTGATGAGTAGAGATGTTGTACATCATATGACACAAACAAGCATTGATGTGATCATGGTTTCCTATGGTGCACATCACATTAGCCCTTAAGACATCTTCCATCTTCTTGAATTCGGGTTTGAGTTCATTAAGCTCCATTGCAAATGGATCTCTAGCAACTTCACGACCACGATACATTCTTGTGGGGTTGTTCTTAGGAATGAAGAGATGTTCCCTAATCACTTCTTTTGATTCGAGAGGAGTGACATATGATGCCGTCCTATCGAGATTGGATTCTAAGATTGTTAAGGACCATTTGTCCGAGTAAATACATGTCCCTTGGTTTGGAATGCCTAAGACCTCACCAAATTGATCAAGAGGGATGTTGACAAGATTTCCATTTAGAGTGAAATGAAGACTTAAGTAACCTTGGTCACTCGAACTAAGACCTACACTAGCATAGAACTCAAGTATGAACCTAGGAATAATTGGTTCATCTATATCTAAAAGAGAATCAAATCGAATTGCGGCTAATTATTCCCTAAGTTGAGTTCCTTCATAGAACGATGAATCTACGACTCTACCCTCATGGACATACTTTTTCTCTAAGGCTTTGAAAATTTCGATTTGGGCATTGGTTAGACCTTTGGTTTTGTGGACATTGGGTAAGTAGTTAACGGTTCTTTTGTGATCGTAGTTGGTTGCGGGAGGCATGATTTTCCTAAGTACAAAAGTTACATAGTTTTAGTTAAAATGATCAAAGTAAGTGTAAAATTCTTAGTGTGTGTCTACATGAGGACAATGTGGAGGTGCGGTTATCTCGACTCCTTTTGATGCAAGAAAAATTAGTTTATGCAAGTTTTGTTTATAAACGAGAGATAACCCAAACGCTCCTATTTCAATGTAGCTACGGTTGAATGTACCCGAAAATACATATTAATTATGTATTCCCTTTAGCATTCAAGAGACATTATGCAAGTGAAGTCTAAAAGATAACGTTTTTGCATTTGTATGAACAATGTTAAAAAAAATCATTTTACCTAGTCGTTAGAAGATTTTAGTGAAAATTTTTCATGGGGTTTTTGTTAAATTAAGACAATGTGCTATGAGATGCAATTCCTTACTAAGAAAAACATGTTTTTAAGTATAATGCAATAAATATGCTTCATGATTTTTCAAGAATTATGCATATACCCCAAGTTTATGTTTTGTGCATGAAATGGAAATCCTAGACGCAGATCAGAAGTATAAATATGATAAGAATACTTACAGTGATGTTAGAAGCACAAATTTGTGGAAGAAAATGGTCTAAATTGTGATGGAGATTAAGTGTGTGTCGAGTATAGTAAGGTGATATGTTTTGGAGTGAGGAATGAATAGTAGTTGTTCTTGTTTATTTAATAATAAACTGAACTCAGCATGCGACGGATCCGGCGGATCCAAAACAAAGGATCCGTCCTTGTTGTCGATTGGATCCGCGGATCAGAACACATGTTTTGGTTTAGTGTCGTGTGTGGCTAAACTAATGTTTATACTTATGTTTCACCTAATCACTAGGTTCCATTAATCCTAATCCAAGTCTAAGATAGTTGAAAGGTTCTCGTTTAATTGGTTTTGTGAGAATATCGGCAATGTTGTCCTCTGAGGAAACTTTCTCAATTGAGATGATTCCCTTCTGTACATTGTCGTGAAGGAAGTGATGGCGTATTTCAATATGTTTGGTTCTAGCGTGTTGGACTGGATTTTTGCTTAGATCGATAGCACCTTTGTTGTCGCAAAGAATGGGAATGTTGTTGAGTTCAATTCCATAGTCGACGAGAGCTTGTTTCATCCACAGTGCTTGTTGACACGCCTTTCCTGCAGACACATACTCTGCCTCTGTTGTTGAGATTGCGAGGGCAGTTTGTTTCTTAGCGAACCATGATGTTAGACAATATCCTACAAAAGTACAAATACCGCTAGTACTTTTCCTATCAACATAATCACCTGCGTGATCTGAGTCAGTATACACTATGGTTTCTACACCCGTTCCTTTGGGATACCATAATCCTAAGTGTGTAGTACCTTTGATGTACTTAAATATTCTTTTAACGGCTTCAAGATGGGACGTTTTTGGATTTTCTTGAAAACGTGCACATAGACAAACACTAAACATAATGTCAGGCCTACTAGCCGTAAGATAGAGTAAACTACCAATCATTCCTCTATATTTAGTGCTATCTACGGATTCATTTTCTTCATCCTTAGTAAGTTTGGTTTCGGAGGACATGGGTGTTCTCATGGGTTTTGAGTCTTCAAGACCAAACTTCTTAAGCATATCTTTGATATACTTTGATTGGTTGAAGAATATCCCATCTTCTAATTGTTTAATTTGGAGACCTAAGAAAAAGTTTAGTTCCCCCATCATACTCATTTCAAACACGTCATGCATGATTTTTGAGAAATCGTCGCATAACTCTTGACAAGTTGAACCGAATATAATGTCATCCACATATATTTGGACTATGATAATATGTGATCCCTTTTTCTTGGTGAAGAGAGTATTATCTACTAGGCCCATGGTATACTTATGGTCAACTAGGAAAGTCTTAAGTCGATCATACCAAGCCTTTGGTGCTTGCTTAAGTCCGTATGAAGCTTTCTTAAGTTTGAAAACATAATTTGGTTTTTCAAAGTCAGCAAAGCCGGGAGGTTGTGCAACATATACTTCTTCATTTATAAGACCATTTAAGAAAGCACTTTTGACATCCATTTGAAATAACTTAAAATCATGTGCACATGCATATGCAAGTAATATTCTAATAGACTCAAGTCTAGCTACGGGTGCAAAGGTTTCATCGTAATCTATACCTTCTTGTTGATTGTAACCTTGAGCTACTAGCCTAGCTTTATTTCTAGATATAATACCTTTTTCATCCATTTTATTTCTAAAGACCCATTTGGTGCCTATTATGGTTTGGTTTTTAGGTGGAGGGACCAATGTCCAAACATCATTTCTAATAAATTGATTAAGTTCTTCTTGCATAGCAATTACCCAAGATTCATCTTGTATTGCCTCGTCTATATTTTTAGGTTTAATAGTTGAAATAAAACAAAAATAATTACTTTCATTTTGAGCTTTGGATCTTAATGTTCTTTCATTAAGTTTTCCTATGACGTTTTCTAATGGATGACTTTTAGTTTCTTTAATATTGACTATTTCTCCTTTTACGGGTTCATTGTCATTTTCAATGTTTTCTATATCATTAACCATTTGACTTTCAACTAAGTCATCATCTACCAAAGGTGATGTCTTAGAGGGAGGTGGACTTTCGTTGAATGTTACGTTCAACGATTCCTCGACTCTTGATGTTTCCTTGTTTAATACAATGTATGCTTTACTGTTTTGTGAGTACCCAAGAAATACACCTTCATACGACTTTGGGTCGAACTTAGTGAGATAATCCTTTGTGTTTAAAATGAAGCACTTGCTTTCAAAAACTCTAAAATATCCTAATGTAGGCTTTTTGCCTCGATAAATTTCATAAGGAGTTTTATTTAAAAATTATCTAATTAAAACTCTATTTAGGATATATGTAGAAGTATCTACAGCGTGACACCAAAACTTTTGTGGTATGTTTTGTTCATTTAACATAGTTCTACTCATTTCTTGAATTGTTCTATTTTTACGTTCTACTACACCATTAGATTGAGGTGTACGAGGAGCCGAGAAATTATGAGTTATTCCATTATTATCACAAAAATTTCCAAATTGAATTTCATTGTCAAATTCTCGACCATGGTCAGTTCTAATAGATACTATATTACTTCCTATTTGATTTTGAATTTTCTTGCTTAGAATTTCAAATTTGTCGAATGCCTCATTTTTAGTTTTCAAAAACTTTGTCCATGTATATCTAGAGTAATCATCTACTATGACTAAAGTGTAAAAATTTCCTCCATAACTTTGTATAGCTGACGGGCCAAACAAATCCATATGTAATAATTCTAGGCATCTAGATGTAGATACCATGTTTTTAGCCTTATGGCTATTATGTACTTGTTTCCCAATTTTGCAAGCATCACAAAAGTGTTGGTCATATTTCAACTTGGGTAGGTTCCTAACGAGTTCTTTGGATGACAAAGATTGAATAAGCCTCATATTAGCATGACCTAAGCGTCGATGCCATAGAGTTGAGTTTTCGTCCAAGGAGGTAAGACATAACTTATCTTTAGGTGTTTTATCTAATTTCATAACATAGACATTATTCTTTAAAACACCTTTTCCTACGGTTATGCCATCTTTAAGTATTTTACTTCCATTTTCACTGAAAAGGACGTTATACTTTTTGCGGCACAATTGACTTATACTAAGTAAATTAAATCCTAAATTATCTACATGAGCAACATCGTCAATAGATAGAGAGTCATGAGAGATTGTACCTTTTTCGATGATTTTCCTTTTAAGCTTGCTACCGAATGTGACATTACCTCCGTCATACACTTGATAGGTTGAGAAAAGATTTTTGTTACCCGTCATGTGTCTTGAGCACCCACTATCTTTGATCCACTCATCAGGTTCAAGATCAACTTTCAAGCATACCTAAGTTCATAAAAGACTCAAGCATTTGGTCCCCAATATCTCATGGGTCCGTTTGGGTTAAACATGACATTATCATGGTTTATGTATGTAAATGGTGGACAATTGTTCCATGACATATAACTAGGACCATGAAAGTTTCTAGGTATGTTTTGGTTCCAATTATTTTGATAAGTATGTTGTGGATTAACTATACTCTTTGGAAAGGGGTGTTTGGGAAAACTCATTTGAGATCTCTGTTGATCCGTTTTAACTCTATATTCATTTCTAGCTTGTCCTCTTCCTAAAGATACTGCTGGTTTATGTTTATTATTGGTTATACAACTGTTAGGTTTCTTAGTAACTTTAACAAACTCGGAACGGTCGACTTTGTGAACCTTCTATTCAACTTCTGTACTCGCGGATCCTTTGGATACACTTGGCGGATCCAAATTTTTGGATCCGTCGGATCCGTGAGTGTCCAACTTGGTTGAATCAGTTTTATTCACAGTCTGTTCCTTATAATCACTTAAGGTTCCTAGTTTTATAAAGCCTAGTCCTGTTTTATCATGAGGTAGCTTTTGCATTTTCATTATTTCATCTGCACAACTTATGTTTTTATCAAACCTTTTAAACTTTGAATTTTGTTTGATCAAATCTTCCTGTGTGGTTTTTAAGGTTTCTAATTCAAGTTTTAGTTCTTGACAAGACACACACGTTTCTTTACTATCTTTACCTTTTTCAATTCGTATTGCTTTTTCTTTAAGCCAAAATACTTCATTTTCTAAAAGTGTTGTCTTTGTTTTCAAAAACTTGTTTTTGTTTATGATTTTTAAAGTAACGTCACACAGTTTGTTATATTCTACTTCTAAGGTTTCGTCATCTATAGAGGAGTATGAATCAGAATGTACCTCTTCTGTGTCATTAGCCATAAGTGCCATTTCGTTGTTCTTAGGCTCATCATCATCATCATCTCCTTCACTATCGCTCCAAGATCCACTAACGAAGGCTCTTTGAGACTTGGTCTTTGGAGGCTTTGGACATTCTCCTATTAAGTGACTGGAGTCACCACACCTATAGCATTTCCTATCAACCTTACCTTTCTTATCGTCACGATCTTTCCGAGAGGATTTCTTTTCATCACGAGGTGGTTTTACAAACTTTCCTCGTCTCCTGAAGAATTTCTTGAAATCCCTCACGGCCATGGCATACTCTTCATCATCACTGTTTGAACAAGACTCATCATCATCACTTGACTCGACTTTGGCTTTCAAGGCAATAGACTTAATCTTCTCCTTTTTGCCTTTGACAATTTCCGAGTCTTTTTCCATAATCATTTCATGAACTTTTAGGTTTCCTATGAGCTCATCTAGTGTCATGCTTGAGAGATCTTTAGATTCTTCAATAGCTGTCACCTTTGCTCTCCATTTTGGATGGAGTGCTCTTAGAAATTTCCTGACAAAATTCTTACTAGAAAAAGATTTATCAAGTGCTTTAAGTGATGTAATAATAGTATTGAACTTAGCAAACGCACTATCAATGGTCTCATCTTCAGAGATAACAAATTGTTCGTATTGTTGGACAAGAAGATCAATTTTGTTATCTTTTACTTGTGAGTTCCCTTGATGTGTGATAATAAGAGATTGCCAAATATCCTTAGCCGTTTTACACATAAAAACTCTTTCATATTCTTTCTTAGGTAAGGCATTATAAAGCATCATTTTGGCTTCATTATTTTTGGCAATTAGTTTCTTTTGCTCATCACTGTGACGAGTAAGAGAAGCTCCTTCATCCCGACCACCCGAAATATTATTACTAATAGGTTTGTAATCACCATCAACTATAATATACCATAGATCTATGTCCTTTGACTTTACATAAGTCTCAAAGCGATTTTTCCAATAAATAAAACAATTTGGTTCAAATACAGGTGGCCTCTGCATAGATTGCCATTCTTTAAAGTTTTCAAAATCCATGGATCGTTTTAAGTTTTAAAATACAATATATTTTAAAGATCTTAAGTAACGTAGCTCTTGATACCAATTGTGGAAAACTAGAAGGGGGGGGGGGGTTGAATAGTTTTTACCGTTTTTCAAGTTTTATTTGCTTTGTTACTATATGTTAATTTCAACGGAAACAATCATAAATAAATAATCACACAATGTAAACAAAAGATAAAGAGAGGAAAGATCAAACCACACGACACTGTTGTTTATAGTGGTTCGGCTACAAAGACTCTCTTCCTTGCCCTACTCCACTCCCCGAGTTTCCTACTCGAGAGTTTATCTTTCGCTAAGAAACAAACTCCTTTTCTAGGCGGAGAAAACCTTTACACGTCGCTTACTTCCTTTTCCGGTACTAAGCTAAACACCGGGTTCTTTCACAAGGTAGAACCAACCTGACGTCGCCTATTTACTTTACCGACACTAAGCTAGATGTCGAGTTCTTTACACGGGTACAACTACTCCCTACACTCTTTGTGCTTTAAGGACTAAAGCACTAACCACACTCACTGATTACAAATGATAGATATGATGTGTGAAACAAACTACAATATCACACAGTAATGCAACTAAAGGATTACGGTTCTGTAGATCCTTGTATGCTTGATCTCGTTTCTACAAAATGAAAGATCAAAGTGAAATGCAACTATGAATGATGTTAGTAAGATAAGTACTGAATGAATATGTGTGTTAAAGCTATATGAGTGATGAGAAGGCCAAATGATCAGCTTGCTATTTATAGGCAAGCTGATCTTCAGCTCACGGATCCCACGGATCCCTCAGAAGGGATCCGTCCTTCATTACACTTGGATCCGTGGGAGGTGACAGCTAAGGTTTAGTTGTCTCTTACCATATCTTACCAAATCATCCAAGATCCTCAAATGTCAACTATGTATCTTGCAAATCTAAACAAGATATATCAAAGATATTGTATGTGATGTATGCAATGATGTCATGGAATGATTTTAGAATTAAAGTTTCCTTTTAAGGAAACAAGTTACTAAATAAGCAAACTTGTAATTCTTGGTTATTATGTGAAGTGTAAAATGTGTACTTAAGAGACTTAAGCTAGTATTTATTATTTGCTAAAAGATATTCCTTTTATTTGTCATTAAAAAAACTAATGAAAGATCAAAGAATATAAATAACGTTTTTGAGACGCTATTTGTATTAACAAGATCAAGTTGTGTCCTTTGCGTGGAGTGCTCCTCGGATTGCTTCTGCACGGTTTCCTGCAGCGAGGATGAGGAGGCATGCTTGCGGGCTCGTGAGGCGCTAAGGGTCATCTGTTGACCACCGCCGGGTAACAATTGACCTACGCCAGGAATATGACCGCGCTGCTTACCACCGTTCACGTGGCGCATAATATCAAGGTCAGATATAGTCGCCCCGCGGAGGTGCTCTCTGTCCGCATCCGGATCATCTCATTCTGTTTAGTTACAAAAAAAAAAGAAAATTAATATATAAGTCGTGATTTATTATATTGCATTAATGTGGGTAAGTTTTCAGAAATAAATTATACTTACGTATCTAGCCTCGGACACTGGAGACTCAAAGACGTCGCCTCTCGTATGGTTGTGTCTGTAAAGCTCGATCAAGTCTCTACCATCCATGGAGTCGGTGGGGTGGCTCAACTGTTTATAAATAAAACCAATAACGACTCACCCAACACTATATATATAAATAAAATAATTGAAAAGTGTCTTACGAAGTTATCGCGTATAACAACTAACGAATGGGATGCATGAAGGCTAGAACTCGTATTCGCCAGCCGGTTTTGAATGTTGGTCGCCCCGATCCTCAACTTCTTTGGGTCTGACCAGTGCTTCACCTGCTTATTATAAATAATAAAAACTATTATATAAATGAATTATTGTTATTATTATTATTATTATTATTATTATTATTATTATTATTATTATTATTATTATTATTATTATTATTATTATTATTATTATTATTATTATTATTATTATTATTATTATTATTATTATTATTATTATTATTATTATTATTATTATTATTATTATTATTATTATTATTATTATTATTATTATTATGGAGGTCGAGATACTAACTGGGCCCCTACTCCTTTAGCTATAGAAAAGCTAATCCTACTAAAAATATGAGCAGCAACACGTGCTCCAATGTCTTGAGTCATCGAGAATTTTCGAATTCGCTTCAGTAAGGTCATTGCATCCTTCTCAAGTTCCCCAAAAGAAGAGAAAGAGAAGGGGAGGAACCCATATCCAATATTTGCGCACTTAGCCTCATACTTTATGCGTTTACGTTGTGCAGCCTCAATCACCGCACGACCCGGCACAAAATCAACCATACCAGTTTGCGTCAAGGGCGATGATCCAGTCAAATCAACACACACATCAAGACCTCCGTCCCACGAGTAGAGCAACATATCAGTTGGGCGTAAGGAGTTGTCCCTTTCACCACAAAGCCCAATATCAACCTCTTTACGAACCGAAACCCCTGACCGAGAACATATGTCAACAAGAACATCACGTACCATGTTATGCCGATGTTTAATACCAATAATACCAGCACAAGATATAGCATGGTCCCCATAAATATCCCCAGTAAAGACCCTGGAACAAGCTGAACACGGCATTTGAACAGAGAATAGGGGAACACCGAGCCGAAAACATAATACGCACTTATAGGTCCTAGCATTCATAGTCTGTCCCAAGCCAGATATCGAAACCACCCTAAGCCAGTCCGAAGTGTAGTCCTCCATTTGCGATTTCCATAATGCCATCTGTCGAGTAGATAAAGAAATGTAGATTCGGCTGTTTGGGTAACATGTGTGAAATATATATCTGCCAGTTTCTTCATGAGTTTGGGGGCAGCGATTTCACATGGATTACTCAAAAGGTCAATCTCCATTTTCGCATTAAAAGCACACAAGGCATCATCAAAGGAAGACCCATAAGTTACGATACCAGAACATCGAAGCAACTTAGTCTGCAAGCTAGCAGATTGAAGTCTAGATGCAAGAAAAGCATAGTTCATGACGTCACCTGCAGAGTAAACACCAAGCCCCCCGAAAGCAAAAGGTAGTGTAGCAAGTCTCCATTTCCAATTGCCAAAACCAGGTCCAGAAGCAGTGACAATACGCTCTACAGAAGAACGAAGAGCAACATCAAAAGAAATCTGAGCACGCTTAAAGACCCGGGGAGAGCAAGTGCGCATAGCAAAATATTATTATTATTATTATTATTATTATTATTATTATTATTATTATTATTATTATTATTATTATTATTATTATTATTATTATTATTAATAATAATAATAATAATAATAATAATAATAATAATAATAATAATAATAATAATAATAATAATAATAATAATAATAATAATAATAATAATAATAATAATAATTTATAGGTCCTAGTTTAGCTTCAACACAAGATATAACAACTACTATAAACTACTAACAATCGTATAACATGTAAGTGAAAGAGAGATCAAGTAGAAGAGAAAGTAAGATGGAAGATTTCATTCACTCATATGAATCGGCAATAGTTTAGCTACAATGAGAATAAAACCAACAAGTAAAATGCATGCATATGTCTTCTATTTATGGAGAAAACTAGGGCGACATATGCATGGCTATTTCTAGAAACTATTCATTGGATCCCATGGCCCATGGACTCCTAATGAGCCTTGGGCTTTACACTAACATAGAGTTTAATACATAAGCAACTAAATAAAGACATGACCAAGACTTGGAAATAAATGAAACGTGTTCCCAACAATCTCCCCCTAAGGCTTGGTCATCTTGGTTGCTCGATGTCATCTTTGCTTCTTTGGCTTTTGACGTCTTTAGAATCTTTGTTCTTCATTCTTGTTGTGATATGATATGGTATTGTCTCGATCTGCCTTCCACCGACGTTCTTTCATCTTGATGTCTTTACGTCTTTTCCACCATGCTCATATGTCTTAGAGAGTGGATGTACTTTGACTTTTCTTTAACTTCTTTGAACTTTTGTTCTCTCTAAGTCTTGGTGAGAACTTTATCTTCAGGATATGAGCATGATGGAAAATGGCGGTGGTGGAACTCCCGGTCTCCATGATTACCTGCAGTGTAAACAGTTAGTAATAAATCATCCGGCGCTTATAGATTCGGACTTCGAGATCGTCAAAAACATAGTGTGAAGACTTTCTCTAATCCTAGCCCAGGCCGTTCTGAATTGGATACCCTCGAAAGGGATTACACAGATACACCGAAGTGCATCAATGATTCAGTGAGCCGCTGAAGTATACTGAAGTATCACTACACGACTGTACACCATTTTAGAGCTAACACTAAGCGTAATCCACAAGGGATTACCGAAGTGACCTGCTGTTAGGGTTGTTTGATGTTGACCCAAGCAGGATTTCCATTCAATCACTGAGAATCATAATTAATGAATTCTCTCATGAATGTTCTCGGCAGATTGCTAAGATCTGCGAAGGACACTCTTATAATTTACAACTGGTGTTCCTTTTGCTGAACAACCAGTGTAGAAATACTAAGTGTACCTATGAGATCTTTGATGTATCTCGTGGCTCTAGATACGATAAAGTGCCTATTGGTTTTTAGTGGTCGAAGGCATGGAGCAGATTGCCTCCTTTTCAATATCAACACATCTCAGAGTGAGAGGTTGATAGATAATGAAGGGTTCTCCGTGAGAAATGAATCAAGTGTCTTTTGAGAGACACCTGAGTGGCTAGAAGGTTTAGTGCAGTGCGTCACTAGGTCCATGACGGTTTAATCTTCAATACCGGTGTTACCGTAGTAACAACCAGTAGCATATGTATGGGGTGTCTACCCTAAGGTTGATCAAATAGAGGGCTATTTCTTTTCACCCCTTTCCTTTACTTTCTTTTTCATTCTTCAACCCTTTCTTTCTCCTTTAATTTTTTTTCTCCTTTTTTTCATCATACCTAAGACTTTCTTATACTAAACTATTGGTATTGTCCTTGGGTAGATCCCTCCGGCACTGGCGGATCATAGGACGGTTTTTCCTAACCTTAGTCACCTTATATCTCCATGACTATCCTACTGTTTCCATAAACCAAACTTTCTGAAAAATCTCTCAAAGTGCTTATGATTGTAAAAACATATTTTGTTAACACTTTGAGAGTTTTGAGATTTTCAGAAATACTCCCCCTTAACATGTGCTCATAAGTATTTAATGTAAATTTGCACATGTCGGGTAGAGTTAGCACTTTTGAATTGATTGATTTTCAATGAACATGATTGTTGCGAGACACGTTTACATCACTAGTAGACCTAGCTTGAAATTATTACCCATCCAGATCATATTCAAGGAAAATCTCTTGAAATTGGTACATTCTACTCAGACACGTTTACATCACCGGATAAACCGGCTTGAAATTATTACCCGTCCTGGACATGTCTTTTCGATTACTGACTTTTGATATCGTCAATTCGAGGGTTCAATTCTTAGTCAAGCTCATACGCGATTTCAACTTTTTATTATCATATTTTAATCATATCTTTATTCTCCCCCTCAAAAATAGCATATTCATGTTGTTTTCGATAAACTTTCGATTAAAATATGCTTTTTGAGGTTTATGGGAAGAATTTCCAGAACTTTTGTATTTCAGAACAAAGATTTTGTTATTCAAATACTCCCCCTTGACAAGGGAATACTTGTTCTATTGAGCAAAATTTTTAAAAAAACTTCAAAAATTTTGGTTAATTCTACTCAATAGTAAGAAGCTTTCGCTCCTTATATGAGGATTGTGGCACTGAAGCGTACCACAGGGTCCTTTCATTACAAGTACAGGTTGTGCACTGTGATGTGTACACAAGCCATAATCAACAGTCAATCAAGCAATATTAATCAAAGAATGTATTTAACTCTTACATCATTCCTAATTTCTGAATTCAGTGTAGATTGGATCAGGTCTCTGAAAGTTCCTGATCGGGAATGATGCTCTTGCTCCAACATAGCTCTCGAACCTCCTCATTTTGTCACTATGAAACAACCTTCGCTCAATCTTCAGTACATACTGACGGATTTGTCTTAGCTGAGCTCCTGACCATCTTCTTGACTTGTGCAACTCCTGATCTCGTACACGTATAACCAACCCATCACGAACCTTTTTCAGTGTGTGATCGCAGAACTTATGAACCTCGTTATACGCCATGAAGCAGTTGATTGTAAGATCACTCTTGTAAACGAACCCGAAGGTAGGTTCTTTCTTCATGGTGTATTGAGCCTCATTGCTGATTCCGGGAAGAAGTAGATTTGGTGCAGTTAGATTTATTTTCTTCTGGTAGCTCTTGACCCCAAGTTGCAGGTCTTCTACACGTTCTTTGATGATCTTCCTTCTGATGAAGTGGAGTATGGAAGTGCTGAAAAGGTATTGAAGATCAGGTGTGACATGTTGCAGCTTCCCTTGAACTTTTGTCAGATACATATCTTCAAGGTCATTTAGACTCAAATCCTGGAAATCAGCCTCAGAGAACGTGTAGAGCTGCTAGTCATGCCTTCTAACTTTGATTTCGGACAAGAAGGTGTAATCATATTTCTTCTCCCCCGTTAGACTCACCACAGCAATAATCCTGAGGTCACTTTTCACTGAGGTAGGATACTTCTTGGTAAGTTTACTCTTGTACCATGTCTTCCTCTTCTCGAACCAGTGATAATGCCTAGCTGTGCATCTTGGTCATACTGCACCTTTTGGGAAATGTAGAGTTGAGTGGCAGTTTCCTCGATGGCAGATTTTGTGTAACTTGCTGCTGGTGTCAAAGTTATCGAGGTTGCATATTTTGGTTGACAATTACTTCCATGCACGAGTAATTCTAGGTCGTTGTTGAAGAAGAATTGGTAAGGGATGGAAGGTTGATCGTGGACTCTTATTACTGGTAGTGGCTTTGTCCAGTCTGTGATGTGTGGTTGGTTTTTACCATCGGTGCTACCAACCATAAACACATCTGGATTGGTCCAGCTGAACTCACTGGACATTGCTCTGGCAATGTTTTCTAGATGATACTCGAGTTCAGCTGCACTGGATGATCTTTCCTTGAACAGATTGAATGCATCGTTCTTGATGCGACGAAGTTCCTCTTTGGTCATTTTCTTGACTCGTTGGACACGTTTAAGCCTTTAAGCGAACTCAAACGTGCTATCTTCAATTACTGAATCTTCATCCATCTGAGTTTGAGCGGTTACTAGTTGATCAAACCACTCGTTTCCCTGTGTAGTGTCATCATCTAACCAAGAAACAACATTCGACCTTCTGGAAGTCTTTTTGCTGGATGATGTTGCCTTGGTCTTGGGAGGTGAAGGTGGTGGATCATCGTACTGTTGAAATTCTCTTTCTTCAGTCTGCTCGAACTGATGCTCCATATCTGTAGGACCATATCCCGAAGCCTTTGGTGTTGGAGTTGCTGTAGCTGTTGATGGACCGAAGGGTTCTTTGGGTTGTGATCCAGATCCTTCGACACCTTTTTGTTTCTTTGCTTGGGTGTTTGGATCCTGGTCTTCGTCCTCTCTCGGACGCTTACCTTTATCAGCCTCAACTTTACACGACTCCTTCTTTGCCATGTCTGTTTTGATAGCCTCCATGATGGCTATTTCTTCTTCAGTAGGAGATGAGAGGTTCACTAAGGCAGTGAGGTGTTGAAGTTGGATTTCTTCAAGGGTTAGCTCCTTAGGCTGTGTTGGTTAGGTTGTTAAGACAAGAGGAATCGAGGCTACAATATTCTTGACTTTGTCCACGAGGTTGGAGTCGACATACTCTTCGATGTTTGACATAACCTTGGGCAAATACTTCTTGACATACGCCTTGGTATTGCCCTTGACTTCTTTGAGCAGTCGATCTTTTACATCGTCTTCAATAAATTCGTCCATACGAACTTTGGTTTCTTGAAACTCTTTTACTTGTGTGGCAAGGCCTTTGACCATATTTGTTAAGTCTTTTACTTGGTCACTGACCTGGTTGTCTTTCTTTGCTCGCGCCAGCTTTGCGCCCTTTTTCAACATTTTAGATGTAGGTGAGATTACTTCAACCCGCGTCAGCCTAAGGATCTTCTTCATTTTCTTTCTTTTCATGACTGCTTTTCCATTTTCTTCTTTTGTTGCTGCTTCTTTAGGTGGTGATGGTGGTGGTGGTGATGATGGGTGTGTTGATGATTCTGGAGGTGTTATAGCCTTTGGAAGTAAAGCATTCCGAGACTCTGGAGGTGTTTGAGTCTTTGGTGGTGAAGCATGCTGAGACTCTGGAGGTGTTTGAGCCTTTGGAGGTGTAAGTGTTGAATGTGGAGGAGTGACTGGTGGTGTTTTGATGTAGTTGTCTGCTTCTTTTTTAGCTATCTTTTGTTCTTCCTCCTTCTTCTTTCGTTCTTCCTCCTCCTTTGCTTCTGATTCTAGTTCTTCAGCAGCCTTTGTAAACTCATCCTCATCAGTTAATGACTTATCTTCATCGGTATCTTCCCAATCATCAATGTTTTCTTCATCTGATAACACCTTTTCACTTTCTTCCTCTTCTTCCATATCGGCATCCTTCATCTTCTCTTCTTCCTCTTTTTCTTCGTCATTGCCGGGTTGATTAACCGGACTTGGCAGAGGTGGGATGACATCAGTATGAGACTCAGATCTTTCGGGTTGATTAACCGAATGAGGCTGAGGTGGTGTAGTTTCTTTAACAGCACCAGACCCTCCGGGTTGATTAACCGGATCAGGGTGAGGAGGCATTACTTCTTTAACTATCCCAGACCCACCGGTTTGATTAACCGGATCAACATAGGTCTGGGATCCCCCAGCTCCTTTATGTTGTTGTTCGATTCTCATTTGCTCGTCAAACCTTAACTTTGCTCTTCTTTCCTCATCAACCTTGAGTGTCTTTCGGCTTTCTTCCTTTGCCATCTGAGCATCATGTTCTTCATTATAGAAAAGAATTTCTTCATCAGTATCTGTCTCAGAGTCGGATTCCTCTTCAGCAATAATCTTTCCTTCCTCAGGTTCTGGCTTAGGAATTGTAACCGGAACTCTTCTTTTGACGAATGTAGGTGCGGAAGGTTTGATCTTCTTGGATGCACTAGAAGCACTTTCAGTCTTACTACTTCCTATTGAACGAGTCTTAGTGGATCCAGACTCTTCATCATGCTTGGAAAACCTGACGTGACCTTGACTGAACGCACTATCATAATCTCGGTAAGCTTTAGTTTTCTTTACTTTTTCTGTTAGCAGATATTCTGGTAGTCTTATCCCTTGCTTTTGTGTGCTTCCTTTGAGAATGTAGACTGAAGTGATAGTCTTGTCCATTTTATACAGATGTGTGTCTCTGTCTTCAGGACGTGGAGAGATGTTTGTATTATCGTCAAGTAGAAGACTGATGAGTAGTTTGGTATACCGAACAAATGGGATTTTGGTTAACAGCTTCTGATAGTGACTTTGGATTTGAAAAACAATGTCTTCCCAGATAAGTTGTGCATAGTCAATCTTTTTTTGATTGACCATACCCCAGATGATTTGAAGATGTGACAAACGAGGGTGCCCGTGACCACTTTCCCTCCCTGAGATTGAACGGACCAGAATGTAATATATGGTTCTCCAGGGTTATGGAATGTTCTTGGCATTAACCTTTGAGATTTTTGTCAATGGTATATCCGGTTGCACATCATAGCCAATGTCTACAAAGAATTTGAGGACTTCTTCTTCAGTGGGTGTAGGGTAGAATCTGTTTGCCGGTTCAGGTGCTTCTGGTAACATCAAGGCTTTGTAAAGGTAGTTTGGATTGACTTTAACTTCTTTACGATCCAGCTTGCATGTAAAATACCTTTCTCCCATGTCCAGCTTTATAGTATTCCACATTTGATGAATGTACAATTCAGGAATACTATCTGATCTGTCTAGCAAGCTCCTGCATTTGTGTCGCTTGAGTACCTCAATTGCAATTTGACAGCTTGGTTCAGCACACTTGATTCTTTCAAATTCTACCCTTGCGTTGTTGTTGCCAATCTCCGCCTTATAGCCTTGTGGTAAAACATCAGCTTTTGTGAGCATCGGGAGTGGTTGTTGTTGTGGTGCAGCCATTTGAGATTTCTGAAACATCATTCAAGCATAAATATGCAGGATACATGATAGCTATCAAATAGTTAAACTTGATGTTTCACATGTGATCCTTTTGTTGCTTAGTTTGATTTTACAAGTTTAAACATAGCACTTTGTTTCAACAAGCAAATTTCTATAGTTTTCAACTTATGTGAATTTCAACAGTTATCAAATTTACCAATTTTACCAATTTCTATAGAATTTGTCCAATTTTGATAGAATTGGCAATTTCTATGGAATTTGTCCATTTGCGATAGAAATGGCATTTGCGATAGAAATGGAATTTGCGATAGCAATGACAATTTTGATAGAAATGACAATTTCGATAGAAATGAAAATTTCGATAATCTCTTATACAAGAAATTTCGATAACTACTGTTCATCAGATTATCGCAATTTATCAAAACTTGTTAAATGTTTGCACAATTTGTTCCAATCTCTTCACATGATGTTCCTGAGTCTTATGACCAAGTCCTAACATATTTTAACCACAGATTCAAAAGTTAGACCTTATACGTGTTCTTCATAAACCCTAGTTATCTAAATTACATCAGATGTGTTTCTGGGTTCAATCCAAAAGTTAAAACATGCAATTAGACTTATAAGAACTCTATTTCAACAGCTTAATCATACTACAACACACTTGTACGTTTTTCCCCAAATCGCATCATAAACCCTAAAACTCAATCAAGCATCAATTGTGTTTCTGGGTTCAATTAATCATACATAACATGTTTAGGAACTCATTCTGACTAAAACTGACTAAACAATTTCAATTTTAACACACATAATCAAAAAATACGATATCGCATAAACCCTAAGTTTAAAACATTTGATTCTGACATATTGAACCGTTGGATCGTTAAATCCTTCAACACTGTTGTTTATAATCATGCAATAATCATATTTTCACTCACAAAATTGAAGAAACTTGAACGGATTTGCAGGTTTGATTCTGGCCGTGGATTGCGGTGGTTGTAAAACTTTAATGGAAGTGGGTGAAAGAGTTATGACTGCGCAGAGTTGCAGTAAATGCTTTTCACCTTTTTGTTAAAATTTTAAACTTTCCCTCTTTTACGCATTTAGTCCCTAAACCATGTATCTTAACATTCTAAGTCCTAACTCACAAATTTTAGCTTTTTGGCTTAACATGCTTTTGGCACTAACAACTTTAATACTCCCCCTCGACTTATGAGTATTTGAAAATACTTTTAAGATCAAGGAGGGTATTACGCAGATGAATTTACCACCATTTGATGAAGCAACATTTTTTAAAGAAATTATGCAAGTACAAATTTTAAAATTTGAATTTCTTTATCCCCCTCAACACTTGTTCAGAAATAATTGTTAATGTTTTGAAATGAACAATGTGTTGATGAAGATTTTGTACTTTTTTTTTTTTTTTTTTTTTTTTTTTTTTTTTTTTTAAGATGAAATATTTAAAGTGAAAATCTTTTTGTGTTTTTGATATAATTATTTACAAAGATAGTTTTGATGTTTGACTTGGTTAATTGTTTTTAAGAAAATTTTCCAAGTCATCTGGAGTCAAACATCTCATACCAATCTGGTGAAGTAATTCCACAAATCTTGCATGAGGCAAGGCTTTGGTGAATAAGTCAGCCAGTTGGTGTTCTGTACCCACGAAATAAAGTTCAATTGTACCCTGTTCCACGTGCTCTTTGGTGACGTGATAACGTAGAGCAATATGCTTGGATTTTGAATGATGTACTGTGTTGCACGAGATAACAATGGCACTCTTGTAATCGCAGTACATTGGAATCTTGTTGAAGACGTAACCATAGTCCATCAGTTGTGATCTCATCCAGATGACTTGAGCACAACATGCTGACATGGCCACGTATTCAGATTCCGTTGATGACAGTGATGTACAATCCTGCTTCTTTGATTGCCAAGATACGAGCTTGTCACCTAAAAATTGTACTCCCCCAGATGTACTTTTCCTTGTGTCTAAGCATCCTGCATGGTCAGCGTCTGAAAAGGCAATAAGTTCAAAAATAGAATCCTTCGGATACCAAATCCCCAAATTAATGGATCCCTTTATGTATCGAAGGATCCTCTTAACCTCAGGGAGGTGTCTTTCAGTTGGTCTAGACTGATAGCGGGAGCAAAGATATGTGGCAAATACTATGTCTTGTCTACTGGCTGTTAGAGACATGAGTGACCCAATCATACTACGGTATTTTGTAGGGTCAATGGGAGTCCCATGTAAATCAGCATCTAGTTTAGGAGATGATGAAGACATTGGTGTATTATAGGTGTCACAGCTTGTCATGCCATGTTTTTTCAAAATCTCTTGAGCATATTTGGACTGATTAAAGAAAATTCCACGGGGTGATTGATGAACTTGCAGTCCTAAGAAGAACTTCAGTTAACCTATCATGGACATTTCAAAGTTTTGTTTCATTAATTTAGCAAAAGCATTTGAGTACTTTTTATGGGTAGAACCAAAAATGATGTCATCCACATAAATTTAAACAATGAGAATGTCCTCCCCATGTTTTTGTATAAACAATGTTGGGTCAACTGATCCTTTTGTGAAATGATTAGCAATTAGAAATGCAGATAGCTAATCGTACCATGCCCTCGGGTCTTGCTTAAGGCCATAGAGGGCTTTCTTGAGCCGGTACACGTGATTCGGATATTCTGGGTCAATGAATCCTTCTGGTTGTATGACGTACACCTCTTCATGGAATTGTCCATTTAAGAATGCCGTCTTCACGTCCATTTGATATACGGTGATATTCTTGTGAGCAGCGTATGCCAGAAAAATTCGAATGGCCTTAAGTCTTGCCACTGGTGCGAAAGATTCCTCAAAGTCGATACCTTCTTCTTGACTGAAACCTTTAGCAACCAACCGAGATTTTTTCTGAATAATCATACCATCATCATCTAACTTGTTCTTCCAGATCCATTTCAGTCCGACAATGTATACTCCATCTGGTCTTTCTACCAGTTCCCAAACTTCCAAACGCTTGAATTGATCAAGTTCTTCTTGCATTGACTCAATCCAATTGTCGTAAGTAAGGGCTTCTTTAATGTTCTTCGGTTCTGCTTGACAAACGGTGAGTGCATAAATGCAAGTTTCACCGTCTGTGTGGAGTCTTTTTCGTGTCATGACCAGGTTGTCTGGATTACCAATGATGTTCACTAAAGAGTGATCCTTAGTCCACTTGTGGGTTGAATGGTAGTGTTGAAAATTTTGGTGCATATTTGACAGATCCAAATTGCTCGTTGAAGACTCGGCAATATCTGGAATGGTGGGAGCCAGAGCAAATGGATTGAAGAATGCGTTTCCATCATAATTTGTGGGTGTGGGTACTTCAAAAGATAGAGAGGGATCAACAGCTACAATCACAGTATTTGAAGATGTTTGTTCTACTGATGATGATGTTTCGGTTGGTGGTGCATCTTCAGCAACTGATGTTGTAGTAGTTACTGTTGTATCAGGTGCTTGAATGTTGACGGGTTGTGCAGTGGAACTGGTGGATACTTCAGAAGCATGATCAGGGAAGTTTAGACGGTTAGAATAGGGTCCTAAGCTGTTTTGCTCAGAAGCCATTTTCGTAAGTTCATCAAAATGAGCCTTCATGGTCTCTTGAATTTCTCGGGTTCGACGGTTCCAGATTCGAAATCCTTTCAAATTTTCACAGTATCCAACAAAAATCCCTATATCAACTTTGGCTTTTAACTTTCCAAGGTCATCACGATCATTATTTGGGTAGCAGAGAGCCCCAAATACATGAAAGTAATTTATGTTCGGTTTTCTTCGGTGAACAAGTTCATATGGGGTTTTGTTGTGCCGTTTGGTGATCATACATCGGTTTTGGGTGTAGCAGGCGGTGGAGACAGCTTCAGCCCAGAGGTAATCCGGTAATTGAGCATTTATCAACATCGTTCTTGCGGCTTCCACTAACGTTCGGTTTCGTCTTTCGACCACTCCGTTCTGCTCTGGGCTGCGTGCAATTGATGTTTGGTGTTCAATCCTTACTTTCTAAAAGAACTCACGAAGAGTGTGTGTAGAATCGAGTTCTTCGAGCTTGATTGAGCTTGGTTAAACAAGAACCTCTGTATGGAATACAAGTGTTTATGCGGAAACTAAACAACAAGTATAATAAAGAAGAAAGCTAATGATCCTCTATGGATCAGACTATGAACTAAGAAAGGTGTTATTGAATATTGAAATCGTTAAAAGTATATCAAACATATGGACGGGATGTTTCTTTTATAACAATAAGAAACCCTAACCCTAACCCATCTTACAAGAAAACGTGTGAAGAGATAAAGAATCTCTTCTAAAAATAAATCTAACAAACTTTCTAAACCTACGGATAACAAATAGTAACTATCCGCAGCAATAAGCCTCATCGGCAGAAACAAAACAATACTATCGGCAGGAACCAACCGCAGTAGCAATGCAACACTATCGGCAGGAACCAGTCTTCACTATCGGCAGCAATGAGAAACTCCTTATTTCTCATATCCCAACAATCCTCCCATCACTGAGAAACTCTTATTTCCCAGAGATCCTAACAATCCTCCCCTAATCTTGAGGTTGACTAGGTTAACCTGCAAGATTCCAATGTGATAGAGCTTTAACTTCTCAGGCTTGAGGACTGCGACTTAGCAGCAGCAATAAGTAGTAACCAGCAGCAACATCCATAACTTGCAAGATTCCAACTTCTATAGCATCCAGCAGCAACTTCAAGAGTTCAGCAGGAATATGAAATCTTCTTCAAAACATATATACTGGTCACCATGATATTCACTTGAACTTGGCTGCTACTTATGACAATATGTACATCAAATCACTTAAGTTTCATACTATTCTCATCACATCCAGGTGTGTTAACTCCTGTGAGAGGTGAATCATTGAAAATTAATGGATTTGATGTCTTTTTACCAATAGCCATCACTACTGGAGTAGCCAATGTTTAGGTGTGTTAGACCATGGTACATTGATAACCATCTGATTTAGTAGCAAATCAGCAACTATAAACGGATTTGACTTGTCTTTACCTGTAGCCGTTTGCTCAGGACTAGCCAATTCATAGGTTTCAACTGAACCTTGGTGAATTGAATACCAAATATGGATACCAAATGTCTTTACCACAAACCATACTTTTGTGGACTAGCCAATCCTTTGGATCCCATAGAGGGTTACATCCATGGTGAATTGAGAACCATTTTCAACTCTCAGGAATGAACCATGGGTGAGTTGAAGTACCCTATAGCTTTGAGCAAGCTATTACAGCTATCAACGGATTTGATTATCACACCAGAGTCGTACCCTCATGGTGAGCCAACTCTTTCTTGTCTGTAAGACATGGTGAGTTGAGCACCATTTTTTGTGCAGGTGTAAACACCAATACTGTACCTGCAAGGTGTTGCTCAAAACCAACTTATTAGCACACAAAATATACACAATAATTTTTTTTTTTTTTTTTTTTTTTTTTTTTTTTTTTTTTTTTTTTTTTTTTTTTAACTAAGAAAAAGAAATCAGAAACACACCATGAAAGAAAATAAGAAAAGAAACCAAAAGAAAGAAAGATAGAAAAATATACAACAACAACAAGAACAATCCTCCCCTTGAGCTTCATCCTCCCCTTAATCTGCAATCCTTCCCTTAAGCTGATTAGCTAGGGATTTACCATCCCAATATGGACCACCAAATGTTTAAACCTTGGTCCATCAAAAGCCTTGGTTAGCAAATCAGCCACATTATCATCTGTGTGAATCTTGACCACCTGAATAAGATGCTTCTCATAAGCATCTCTTATAAAATGGTGTCGAATCTCAATATGCTTTGTTCTTTGATGATAAACAGGATTCTTAACAATACACATAGTACTTTGATTATCAATAAAGATCTTAGTGTTCATGAAGTTGAACCCATAATCCAACAGCTGATTTTGCATCCAAAGAACCTGTCCACAGCAACTAGCAGCAGCAACATACTCTGCCTCAGTAGAAGATGTAGCCACTATAGTCTGCTTCTTGCACTGCCAAGAAACCAACCTCTGACCCAGAAACTGACAACCTCCAGTAGTAGACTTCCTATCAAAGTTAGCCCCAGCATAATCACTGTCACTATAGGCTTCCAACACAAAAGGAGAGTCTTTGGGATACCAAAGTCCCATTTTGGGTTGTCCTTTCAAATACTTAAAGATTCTCTTGACTGCATTAAGGTTAGAAGTCAATGGTGTAACCTGATGTCTAGCACATGCACCAACAGCAAACATGATATCAGGTCTTGAAGCTGTCAAATACATGAGTGAACCAATCATGGACCTATATAGATGAACATTAACAGCAACATCAGGTTCATTATTAGACTTAGGCTTTGGAGGTTCAAAAGGAGTTGCAGCAATTTTCACAGTCTCCATATCAAACTTTTTAAGCATGTCATAAACATACTTCTCCTGACAAATAAAGATCCCATCTCGTTTCTGCTTAACCTGAAGACCCAAGAAGAAAGTCATTTCACCCATAGCACTCATCTCAAATTCACTCTTCATCAATTCTTCAAACTCCCTGCACCAGGCTTCATTAGTGGAACCAAAGATGATATCATCTACATAAACTTGTACCAGAATGATATCTTTGAAGTTCTTTCTGATAAAAAGAGTTTTATCAATAGCCCCTCTTCTGTAACCATGTTTCAGAAAAAAGGCTGATAGCCGTGCATACCAAGCCCTTGGTGCTTGATGAAGACCATAAAGTGCTTTAACCACTTTGTAAACCAAATTAGGATTATGAGGATCTACAAATCCCTATGGTTGAGTAACATAAACTTCTTCCTCAATCCTTCCATACAAAAATGCACTCTTCACATCCATCTGATATACTACAAACCCCATAAAGGAAGCAAAATCCAGGAACAATCGGATAGCTTCAACTCTTGCCACTGGTGCAAACACCTCATCATAATCAATCCCCTCCTCTTGTCTATGACCCTGAGCTACCAACCTAG
The DNA here is from genome assembly GCA_021014915.2 of Artemisia tridentata subsp. tridentata. Classification (NCBI taxonomy): domain Eukaryota; kingdom Viridiplantae; phylum Streptophyta; class Magnoliopsida; order Asterales; family Asteraceae; genus Artemisia; species Artemisia tridentata. The sequence goes on along the minus strand of CP139508.1, from coordinate 230,944,513 downwards.
CTTTATTTCGAACCACAATTCCCCTAGCATCCCTTTTATTCTTTAGAATCCATTTAGTTCCAATAGCATGCTTTTCAGCAGGCAAAGGAACCAACATCCATACTTTCTGATTCTGGAACTGCTGCATTTCCTCTTGCATAGCCTCAACCCAATCTTCATTAGCAAGAGCTTGAGCTATACTAGTTGGTTCAACTTGAGATAAGAAACAAGCATACAGACAATGTAAGTAATCAGTATGATTGCTTCTCAACTGATCCTGTATATAACTGAGAAAAGTAGATTCTCCAAACTTAGGTTGATGCAATTTACTTCTTGTCTAAACAGGGGAATTAAGATCTCCAAGAATCAAAGACTGAGGATGAACAGTATTGATCCTCTTGGTAACAATGGGATTGACATCAATGGAGGATGCCTGATTAGTAATTGAGGGGTTGAAGTCATCATCATATGAGGAAGAAGTGAAAATGCCTGTTCTAGATTGATGATGAGGATCTTCCAGCTTATCTTTTGAAGAGACTGAATTTCCAAGATCAGAAGGGATTGGAAATCTTTCAGGGGAGTTATCAATACCCAAAGTATCAACAGATGAAGAAGCCACAGGAACATCAGCAGGAACAGAGACATCAGCAGAAACATTAGAAGGATCGGCAGGAACAAATCTACTACCAGCAGGAACAGCATCAGCAGGAACAGAAATACCACCAGACAAATTTAGTTGCCTTCTAACTTTAGCTTTAGCCTTTCTCAAAATCTCCTCTGTCTCTTTAGAAAACCCAGAACCAAACATCTCAGCAGCTCTCTTGGCATTAAACTCTTGTCTTTGAAGCCTAGCAAGATCTTCTGCATAACTAGAATCACCTCCATCCATAGCAGAAGAATCTTTGAGCTTTGAACCTGAAATGTTGTTAGAAGGAAAAGAAGGAACAACTATAGGTCGTTCATCACTCTCTGCATCAGAATCATCATCCGAGGTACCTGCATTGTTAGTTTGAAAAACATTTGTACCAACAGATAGATTTGATTTAAATCTATTATAACCTAAGGTGTCAGTTAGATAATCCAGATCAAAGTACCACTCTGGACCAGCACCCTGCAAATTAGGTTTATCTTCAAGATATCTTAAGTTGAGAGTCTCTTCTATTTTCTTAGAGGACAGATTATAAACCCTATAGGCTTTACCATGAGCAGAATATCCAACAATAAACCCTTCATCAGCCTTCCCATCAAACTTGCCTAGGTAATCACTAGTGTTTAAAATAGTAACATGACATCCAAAAGGCTTAAGGTAACTAATGTTTGGAACCTTCCCAGACAGAAGTTCATAAGGTGTTTTATTATGAGGACTAGTAATAGATACCCTATTCAACACATAACAAGCAGTGCATACTGCTTCAGTCCAAAACATAGTAGGCATCTTAGATTCAGCTAACATAGTCCTAGCTGCTTCTATCAGGGTCCTATTTTTCCTTTCTGCAACCCCATTTTGTTGTGGAGTTCTAGCATTACTATAGTCCCTTTTATTCCCTTACTCCCACAGAGTTCAATAAGATTATAATTCTAAAACTCTGTGCCATTATCACACCTTATCGACTTAACCTTTTTACTTAGCTGATTTTCTATTAAGGCAATAAAATCCCTAAGAACTGGATAAGTTTCATCTTTAGTACCCAAAAAGAAAGTCCATGAAAACCTGCTAAAATCATCTGTAACCACCAGGCAGTAGTTCTTATGGTCAATACTTCTGATAGAAGTAGGACCAAAAAGATCCATATGAAGAAGCTGCAAAGGCTCAGAGATGTTGCTCACAGCAGTTATAGCCTTGTATGAAGCTTTGTGCTGCTTTCCTTTGTTGCAGGCAACACAATTGTGCTCATTAGAGAAGATCTTCAAAGGAAGCCCTTTAACCAAACCATTCTTAGCCAGCTTGTTAATGGTCTTGAAATTTACATGGGCCATTCTTCTGTGCCATTTATTAGATTCATCCACAGTTGCTTTTGCTACCAGACAAGCAAGTGAACCCTCAGGCTGAACATCACTAAGATTGAAGCTATAAAGATTGTAAGTCCTAGGAACTTTAAGTTCAACCTGACTTTCATCAGGCAACTTAAAGTCTTTGGACAGCACAAAGCAATCATTCTCAGTGAAGAGAACACTGTTCTTCTTGTCACAGATTTGAGAGACAGAGAACAAATTGAAGTCTTGGAGTTCCTTCACATAAAGCACATCTTCAAAGTCCAGCTTGGCAGTTTTGATAGTTCCCTTCCCAGAAATTATTCCATCTCCTCCTCCAAAAGTCACAGTACCTCCATTCAAAGGTACAAAGTCATGCAATCTTTCCAAATTCCCTGTCATACTCCTGGAACATCCACTGTCAACAATTCCAACATCTTTGCTTCTAAAAGGAAAATCCTGAGAAAAAGAATACATATACAACATTAGATACAAGAGAGACTCAAGCCATTGCTGACTTGAGCCTGCCTAGTGGATCAATAAGAATTAAACCCTGGAGATTGATGAGATCCACCATTGATCTTGGACCCCATTTTCATATGTTGGTTATTGATTTTCCAAGAACAACCTGCTGAGGACTTAACAGCAGTTTTCCATCTTGCCCCTCCCTTGTGCATTGTGTCAAAACAAACAGGTCTCATATCATTTTGAAAGTAAGTACTAGTAGGTCTGCTGAAAGGTCTAGCAATATTGCTTCTCCAACCAGCAGGATTGATTCTGCCGGCAGGAACAGGCTTATCGGCAGGAATGAACTTTTCAGCAGCAACAGGCTTACCAGCAGAAACTGGCTTGCCAGAAGCAACTGAAGTTCTCCTTGCTGCTTGAGGAATATAAGGGGGAATATCATTAACATTTTTCCATACAGACCTATTTTTACAAGCATATAATCCCATCTGTTTTTCATAATAGTCACAGTCTTTAATAAGATGATCATAACTACGACACACAAAGCAAGATTTCTTTCTAGGGGACTTTTTCTTAACAATAACTTTCTCATTGCAAACAGAATTATTCAAACCAACACATGAAACAGAATTATCCTTAACAGAATTAAAACCACAACCATAATTGTTTGAAACAGAATCACAGCTAGAAAGATTTGAAACAGAACCACAACTAGAAACATTATTGTTTTTAACACTATCAAAAGAAATATCTTCAAATGCAGCTGTCTTTGAGTGAGATGCATCAGTAGCCACTTCTGAGGAGAGATCTTCTGACTTTATTGGAGCTGACTTATCACTTGATCCACATGTGGCATAGTCATTAGTCTTGATTTCTGAAGATTTGTCACTGTAAGAACAAGAGACAAATTCATTAGAGTCACAATCAAGATTAGGCAAGTCCTTTGCCTGTTTGCCATAGATCATTTGTGAATCATCAAAGTCATCAAAAGGATTAGCAGGTTTAAATGTTCCAGTTATGGGTGGAGGAACATCATTCATTCCTCCCTCCTTCACATACATTACAGGTTTTCTATAATCTACAGGTTCTGGGTTAAAAACACTATACTCATTAGGGTCATAATACTGATTTGGCCCTATTAGGTCACCGAACCCTAAACCTCTTTTAGTTTTAGTAGACATAGAACTATCAATAAGCATGTGAAGGTTTTTGGATGAGTCTTTCCACTTATCAAATCTAGCTAATGAATTATCTAGTTTAGACTGTAACTCTTGATTTTCTAACACTAGCTTAGCTTTTTCCCTTTCAGAATGTTTAAACTCATTAGTAGCATTTTTTAAATCTCTTTTTAACACCTTTATTTTTATTTCATAAGCAGACTGTTGTTGTTGATACCAGACCTTTTGTTGTTCTAATGTTTTAACAGCCTTTTTATGAGCCTTAAGTTGAATAAAGTTATCTTTATTTTTACTTTCTATATCATCAAATTCCTGTTTCAATTTAGTATATATAGATTCACAACCAAATGGACAGTTTTGTACCTGAGATGGATGACCCATCATTCCAAACTGACCAACCACTTGTTTCTTCTCACCATATCCAGCTATCATCCCAAAGACCTTATCTGCTCCACTTGCAATCGTCTTCTCATGATGCTCCCAGTCCACCATCGCATCCACAGATACCAATGCCTTGGGGTCCTCTGAGTCCAGCTCTTGGATTTTGAAAGCAGAATATCGTACTTTGTCATCTACCTTCTTATCTGTACATTCCCTGGCAAAATGTCCTGTTTGAGAACATTTATAGCACATCACCTTCCTTCTGTCAAACCTGGCAGGTTCCTGTCCATCAAAGTTGACCCTTCTTCCTGCCTTCTTTTCAAACCTATCCAATTTCAACAATATCATAGCCACTTGCCATCTTAGGTCCATCTCTTCTAGATCCAATTCATCAACCTGATTGAAATCTTCATACACAATCTTCTGCTGTGGTGTACTCTCAGCAACAAATGAATGAAGCACATCCACTACAAGATTATCAGATCTAGTCTGAGGTTTTGGTGTGACAGGTGAGTAGGAGATTGATGATATTGATGGTGTTGGACTGTTTCCATATGATGTTTTGTTAGGACCAGAGTTACTAACAAAAGCAGTATGGGCTGGATTATGAGGTGTATAGGTGGAATACCCTTTGATATCAATTTCAAGGGTTTTCAGCTTGTTGTACAGATCATCAAAGCTCATATAATCCAGTCCTCCTTTGGCCTTGAGTGTAATGGAAACCTGAGACCATGATGGTGGCAAAGCCCTCAGAAACTTAGTGTTGCAGTCTTCATCATCCGGCCTAGCTTTCAACTGGTTGAGTTGGCTCAGGATCTTGTGGAATCTGTCATACCCTTTGTGAATCCCCTCAGCCTCAGAGATCTTGAATTCCTGAAATTCTTGCTTGAGCATAGACCTTCTCATCTTTCTGGATTCATCATTCCCTCCAAATCTGGCTTTTACAGCATGCCAGATCTTTCTAGCATCATCCAAGTGATGAAAATCACTCATATGATCTTCTGGAATAGCTTGAAGTAGAAGGGTTCTTGCCTTGGTTTCCCTTTAAACAGCAAGGTGTTCTTCTGCAGTAACAGGTGGCTCTATATAGATATTGCCATCATTATCCCTTCCAGTATTCTTCTTACTATTTCCCTTAAGAATCACATTCCACAGATTGTAATCAGTGTTCGTGATCCAATATTCCATTTTCATAGCCCAGACTTCATACTCATCTTTCTTCAGATATGGGAATTTAGCATTGTTGGTGGACATGGTGGTGAGGATTTGTGTTTGGACTTGTGAGGTTTCAGGTTTGGGTTGGTGTTCTTCAGGGTTAATGACATTGTTTTGTGGGATTTCGTCTTCCATTGAAAGAGGGTTGAGATATGAAATCGAACTTTTTCTTCTTTATCAGAGATCCTTACCAGGCTCTGATACCACTTGTAGAATCGAGTACTTCGAGCTTGATTGAGCTTGGTTAAACAAGAACCTCTGTATGGAATACAAGTGTTTATGCGGAAACTAAACAACAAGTATAATAAAGAAGAAAGCTAATGATCCTCTATGGATCAGACTATGAACTAAGAAAGATGTTATTGAATATTGAAATCGTTAAAAGTATATCAAACATATGGACGGGATGTTTCTTTTATAACAATAAGAAACCCTAACCCTAACCCGTCTTACAAGAAAACGTGTGAAGAGATAAAGAATCTCTTCTAAAAATAAATCTAACAAACTTTCTAAACCTACGGATAACAAATAGTAACTATCCGCAGCAATAAGCCTCATCGGCAGAAACAAAACAATACTATCGGCAGGAACCAACCGCAGCAGCAATGCAACACTATCGGCAGGAACCAGTCTTCACTATCGGCAGCAATGAGAAACTCCTTATTTCTCATATCCCAACAATCCTCCCATCACTGAGAAACTCTTATTTCCCAGAGATCCTAACAGTGTGATTCTTAAATTCGGTTCCGTTGTCTGTTCGAACTTTTCTGACGGTGTTGTGGAGCTGAACCTGAATTTTGGTGAGAAAGGTGATGATCATCGAAGGAGCTTGATCTTTGGTGCGAAGAAAGTAGACCCAAGTCCATCTCGAAAAGTCATCAACAATTACCAATATATACCGCTTCCCATTGATTGTCTGAACACGCATTGGGCCACAAAGATCATATGGAGAAGTTGGAGTACATGATCCGTATTGTGCTCGGTTTTAGGAGGAAAATAAGCACAAGTTCTTCCCTTGTTCACAAGCTGAGCAGAGGTGATCTTAGGCATATCGAAATCTTGGAAGACCATCGACTAACTTATGACGAGCAAGCTCAGTCATTGTTTTGAAATTCAAGTGAGACAAACGTTTATGCCATAGCCATGCTTTTGTATAATGAGCCTTGGAGAGCAAGAAAATCAGAGAAGATGCGGTCATATCTGACAAGGAAATGGTGTAAAGACTTGTTCCGCGTTTTCCTGTCATAAGGTCATTTCCGTGTAGGTCGCGAACAAAGAAGGTTTTCTCCCTAAATGCAAGTTCCAAGTCCCCATCACAAAACTGCCCTACGGAGAAAAGGTTATGTCCAAGGCCTTCAACGTAGTATACGCGGCTGATTTCGATGTTCCCGTTGACATAATCTCCATATCCCATTATAGCGGCAAAATGATCATTCCCGAATCTGACAGTTCCTATGAACTTTGCGAAAAAGTTTACTAAAAGTTTTAAGTTGCCTGTCATGTGTTGGGAATATCCGCTATCAACAATCCATAGTACAATTTGAATCACCTGCATCACAAGAAGACTATGCAGATGGAGAGACAGTAACGGTGGAACCCGTTGGGTTAGTAACACAGTTTTTAAGCATCTTTGGTACCCAAGTGAAACTAGGTTTATGTTGTAGCCAACGCTGCCATGTCCAGCTAGATTCTGCTTTCTTGCTAGTGAATGTACTTGGTGATTGGATTGTTCTAGGTGTAACTATGGTCTTGTCAACAGTGGTCTTAGAAACTACTTTTGGCGGTTTTCCTAAAATGGACTTAGCAGCGGTAGTGAGCCTAGAGGAAATGCCATTAGTACGTTTCTGTGTACGATACAAAAGGGTTTTTGCAACACATTTTTGATGATTTCCAGACAAAATACTAGTACGACAAAACACACAATAAGCATCAACCATAACATCATTCAAAACATTCATAGTTTTAGCATTCGTTACATCATCATTAGAATTACACGTTTTAAAGCTTGATTCTATTTTAGACATAACATGCATCTAATTCAAATTCCTAGCGTGAACTTCTACTTCTTGAAATTTAGGTAAGCTGCTCTTAGGTTTCCAGATACTAGTCTTCTTGCTACTCTTTTTGGTCTTGGATCTGCTAATCTTAGGAGAGGTGCCTAGTCCTGTAGAAGTTGAAGCTTACACATTAGAGGTCTGTGGAGATACTTTCTTAGGTGTCTCATCAACTAGATAAATGCCTGGTGCAATTACATTCTGTAGGTCACTCTTTTTAGATCAAATCACACCTATGTTATATGTTTAGAGAGAGAAAGATATGTGTTAAAGAGAGAAGGAGCTAGAGAGAATAAGAGAGGAATTTCTCTTACACTTCAGAATCCACACCTCTCAAATGAGAGGTTTACATATATATAGTCCTCCATGATATGAGATAAGGGAAGTATGTCGTCTTTACATATTTCACTATTTCAACATTAACGTAAATACTATGACTAAACTAGACGGCACACTTCTACTATCATGTAGACTATATTTTTCCAATTCTAACGAGCTATTACATGACCATATTACAAGACTCATTGACTCGATAATAATCTTCACTTTAAGCATTCCCAACAATCTCCTCCTAAGGAATGATCATTGAGATCTCGCTTTGATTACATTTATGATCATCACTTTTACATATCCAACAATCTCCCCCTAAGGGGTGATCATTGAGATCTCATTCTGTGACATGTAGGTTATGGGTCCATCAATAGAAATGGATGATCATTAATCTTCTTTGATGCTTTTTGTCTTGAACTTTGAGTCTTCGTGTAATAGCTTTGCTAGATTATTTGTTCCAAACATGCTTTGTGATTTTACAACCTTAAATGACCAATACTTGAATTAATACAAAACGTGTTCCCAACAATCTCCTCCTAAGGATTGGTCATCAAGGTTGCTTGACGTCTTCTTTGCTTCTTCGGCTTCGACGTCTTTAGAATCTTTGTTCTTTATTCTTGTTGTGATGTGATATGGTGATGTCTTGATTTGCCTTTCACCGACGTTCTTTAATCACTGTGTCTTTACGTCTTTTCCACCATGCTCATATGTCTTTTGACTTTTGTTCTTTAGGTGTTTCTCACTTCATAAGCTTCAATCTTTAACTTGTGAAATTTTGTTCTGCTCGATCTTTGACTTTTCTTTAACTTATTTGAACTTTTGTTATCTCATAGTCTTTGTGAGAACTTTTCTTCGGGATATGAGCAGGATGGAATGGTGGTGGTGGTATTCCCGGTCTCCATGATTTTCCTGCAGGTAAACAGTTAGCAATAAATCATCCGGCACTTACAGATTCGGACTTCGAGATTGTCAACAGCATAGTGTGAAGACTTTCTCTAATCCTACCCAAGGCTGTTCTGAATCGGATTCCCCCGAAAGAGCTTACACTGATACACCAAATTGTATCAACGATTCAGTGAGCCGCTGGAGTATACCGAAGTATCACTCCACGACTTTAGACCGTTTGGAACCACTAAGCGTAATCCACAAGGGATTAACGAAGTGACCTGCTGTCAGGGCTGTATGATGTTGACCCTGGTAGGATTTCCATTCAATCACTGAGAATCACAATATGTGAATTCTCTCATGAATGTTCACGGCAGATTACTAAGACCTGTGTAGGACACTCTTATAATTAACAACTGGTGTTCCTTTTGTTGAACAACCAGTGCAGAAATACTAAGTGTTCCTAAGAGATCTTTGGTGTATCTCATGGCTCTAGACTCGATAAGTGCTTATTGGTTTTTAGTCGTCGAAGGCATGGAGCAGATTGCCTCCTTTTCAATATCAACACATCTCGGAGTGAGAGGTCGATAGATAATGAAGGGTTCTCCGTGTGAAATGAAACAAGTGTCTTTTGAGAGACACCTTAGTGGCTAGAAAGTTTAGTGCAGTGCGTCACTAGGTCCATGACGGCTTAATCTTCAATACCAGTGTCACCGTATCCAGTAGCATATGTATTGAACCCGGTGTCTGCCCTAAGGTTGATCAAATGGAGGGCTATTTCTTTTCACCCTTTTCTTTACTTTTCTTTTTCATTCTTCAAACCCTTCTTTCTCCTTTCATTTCTTTTCTCCTTTTTACATCATACCTAGGACTTTCTAGTTCTAAACTATTGGTATTGTCCTTGGGTAGATCCCTCTGGCTCTGGCGGATCATAGGACGGTTTTTCCTAACCTTAGTCACCTTATATCTCCATGACTATCCTATTCTTGCCATAAACCAACCTTTTTGAAAATCTCTCAAAGTGCTTATGATTGTAAAAACATATTTTGTTAACACTTTGAGAGTTTTGTGATTTTCATAAATACTCCCCCTTAACATGTGCTCGTAAGTATTTAAGGTAAATTTGCACATGTCGGGTAGAGTTAGCACTTTTTGAATTGATTGATTTTCAATGAACATGATCGTTGCGAGACACATTTACATCACTAGTAAAACTAACTTGAAATTATTACCCATTCAGATCATATTCAAGGAAATCTCTCGAAATTGGTACATTCTACTCAGACACGTCCTTTAAGAGACACGTTTACATCACCAGATAAACTGGCTTGAAATTATTACCCGTCCCGGACATGTCTTTTCGACTACTGACTTTTGCTATCGTCAGTTCGAGGGTTCAATTCTGAGTCGAGCTCATACGAGATTTCAACCTTTTATTACCATATTTTAATCATATCTTTATTCTCCCCCTCAAAATAGCATATTCATGTTGTTTTTGATAAACTTTTGATTAAAATATGCTTTTTGAGGTTTATGGGAAGAATTTCAAGAACTTTTGTTTTTCAGAACAAAGATTCTGTTTTTCAAATACTCCCCCTTGACAAGGGAATACTTTTTCTATTGAGCAGAATTTTGAAAAACTTCGAAAATTTTGGTTAATTCTACTCAATAGTAAGAAGCTTTCGCTCCTTATATGAGAATTGTGGCACTGAAGCGTACCACAGGGTCCTTTCATTACAAGTACGGGTTGCGCACTATGATGTATACACAAGCCATTAAGTATCATTTTGATGGAACATTTTTGTTTTAGGAAATATTCCCCCTCAAAACTCGCATTTGTTTTGAGAATTTTAAACTTTGTAAAGATTGAGGGAATGAGTCTTCTTGAAGCAAAATTCTGAAAGATTTGGAAATTTCAGTTTGAAAAATTCTTGAATAAATTTTACTTCAAGGTAACTAAAAAACATTATACTCAGACATACTCCCCTTCAAAACTAGCATACGTTTTGACATTTTTAAACTTTGAAGCGAATTGGGGAGTAAAGATTTGAAAATCTTGAGCAAAATTTTGAAAAATTTTGAAAAACCTTTTGAAAAATTTTGAATAAATTTTGCTCAAGATTAAGAAGTTTTTAGGATAAGTGCACGCTTGGTTTAAAAGAATGGTTTAGCAAGGCACTTTCCTTTCTTTGAAACCCGAGTTGTACACCGTAATGTGTGTACAAGTCGTAATGTTGAAGTCCAAGTCCTTAGCTGAAGTTCTAAGAAGTTATTTAAATTTTAGATTAGACAACAACCTTGGGAACCCATTTAAGCACGGCGCTAACGGGTTTACCAAATTTTGAAATCCATTTGTAAGTTGTGTCAATCTGATTTAAAGATGTTGAATTCCAACGAGGGCTAAAAACCGGTGTTTCATTTTGAAATCACAATCGTGGAATCAATGGAGATTTAAAACTCTTTTTTCCGTTGAAAATTGTTTGAGAAACCCGTTGTTTCTCTTGGAGTTTTAAAATCTGAAGAAGAAGATTTCCATCTAGAGTTGAACCTCATGGGTTCTCTTTGAAGATTTGTTTTTGTGATGAATGGAAACCTTCCGGTATTTGGAATGTTCAAAGCATAGTCATTCTTATGTTGCAGCGAAAGTAATTCTGATATTGAATATTTGAAAGGTTTTGAACGACTTTGCTTTGGTCTCCACACTTGCTTTACCGGTGTAAAACGAGAGTGTGGAGTTTGAAAAACCTGAGTCTTTACTTTTGAAGCATTTGGATTTGAAAACTTTTGAGAAGTAAGTGTTTCAGAAAAACTTGGTTTCTTCGAAAACTTCCTTCCTTTTTGCAAAGAATAAGTTGTAAACTGGGAAACCTTTTTCGAAAATGATTTTGAAGATTCACCCGTGTAAACCTTCTTCGAAACACTCACTTCTGGTGTTGAAAATTTTGAAATAGGAGCTTTTCCCTTTGATCGGTTAAGAGATTCAAACTTCACTTTTAAAGCATTGTATGAAGTTCTCAAATCACTGTATTCTTTTTGAAGAGAAAGATAATCTTGAGATGCCAATTTTGATTCTAAAGAGGCAATTTGTTTCAAAAGTTTATCTTTTTCGGCTTTAGAATCATCCGTTTTACGAGCCAATTTTCGTTCGAATTCAACATTTTCTTTTTCAAGTCTTTCAAAATAATTTTTGAATTTTGTCCTTTTGTTGAAAAAATCAATTTTGGCATCCTAAAAATCGTTTGATTGTTGAGCTAAAAGTGTTTCAAGCTCAACCACTTTTGTTTGAAGCACATGATTTTCATTTTCAAAAAGATACATTTTCTCCCCCGTTTCCTTTTCAAAATCTGGAGTATTAGAATTGAATATGGTATTTGGAAAGGAAACTTTTGTGATTTGAGACTCAACCTTTTTCATTTTCATTGATTCAATCTTTTGCAAAATATTTTCAAACTTTTTATAAGCGAATTCAGACAATTGTGACTTCAAATCTTAAGTTTCTTTTTGTTTCATGTTTGAGTTTTGTGTCTGAACACGTGAACGTTTGATTGAATCAAACAGGTTTTTGTAAATCAGTTTCAAATGCCACAGTATGTTCCAACTCAATATTTTTTGTTTCAAGTTTTTCAAAATCAAACTTGATGTTGGCATTATCATAGTTTTCCGCAAAAACTTTTTCTTTTCCTTTAAGCACCGATGACAAAGATTTTTCAGACTCGAGAGTTTGTTTTGACAGTTCAGTTGTTTTGTTTTCAATTAATGAAACAAGTGAAGGACATTTGTTGTGAAATTGTTCAACATTCTGGTCAACCTCTGCTTCATTAGTGAATTGAGGTTGCTCAGAATATTGTATTTTCAGAAGATGAAGAAATCATATCATTGACATAAAAAATGTTATAATTTGGTACCTCAGCCAAAGGCTCTGTGTCATAAATGGGTCTGATGTATGCACTTTCAGCATTAGTATCATTCCCTGATATGCGTTTTTCTTCTTGTTGTTTTGATTATGTCCCACTGCTTTTCGTAACAACCAAACTAGCACCCGTTTCTTTAACCTCATTAACCTGTTCCTCTTGAGTCTGCAACTTCCTTTCATTCATCATTCTGTCATACTCTCTTCTGTGAAGTACTCTTTCAGCAATTGACTTCTATATAGAGTCCATTTGTTGGATCAATATGTCTTTGAAAGTTTGAACCTCGATTCGAGTGTATTCTAGAAAATACTTGCGTGCCATTACATTGTCATAATCCAAAGAGAACCAGGAATTGATGAACTGCTGAAACGGTTCCTTGAGCACTTTAAAGACGACCGTGGATCCATTCTCGTGAAATTCTTCATTTTCAAGTTGCTCCTCTAGTTGATCCATGATTTGTCGTTTTTAGTAGTATTTTTATTTTTCCAAGGGTAAAGGCAACGTATGCGTTTTCCCCGGGTCGTTTCCCAACGAAGGTCGAATATCGAGTTGTCGTTAACGTGTCGAATACGTGTGGTGAATGTGTGTGAAAAAGAGTGATTGATTTGTGATTTTATACTACGAATAATGAAATACGAAATAAAAACAACTAATTAAGCTAATTAAACAATTAAACTAAGCATGTAAACCTAAAAACGATAATTAGAATTTTAAAACGTTACGCGACGAATTATAAAATGCGAATAAAAGTGATTTTCTAAAATTTGAAACCTAAAAATATAAAAATAATTTTCCTATATTAACTTTGATAAAAGAAAATTTTTGGAAAAAGAAAAATATTTTTTTGACTTTTTAATAATTGTTTATGAATTAAAAACTAATTAAAACTATTTAAATGTTTTTAAAAATAGTAAAACTATTTGGAAAATTCTGAAAATTTCTGAGTAAATCTAATTTTTAATTCTAAATCTAGGAAAAATAATTTCAAGAACTGATTAAGCCTAAATAAGCAGAACAGTAAGAATAAGCAGTTTGAAATAAGCTAAAAATAAGCAAATTTTGACCAAATAATCTCAAAAGCTCAGGACTATTATATTTAACTACTGGAAGCTCAAATCAAGTTAAAGAGATCAAAAAAGCACTCAGATTTAAGCAAATAAGCACTTAATTAATCCAAAAATGAGACAGAAAAATATGGCTGATCAACCCACTTTGGGGCCTCAATAAGCAGTCAATTAAGCCACAGAACTCAGATCCCAGATAATGCCTTTAACCCTTGCTATGTTGACTATCTACAATCCCAAAATTCAAGTGCTAAACTTAATCCAATAGGCTACAAAACAGGGTAGATCAGCAGACCATAAACAACCTAGGCTGCACAAGTTCTGTAGCAGCAGACCAAAAAAAATGGCGCAAAGCTAGTGCAATTTTAAACCACAGTAAACTAACTTTTTCAAACTATCTTAAACCTTCCAGAGTACACAGAGAAACAATCCAAATCTACTTCCAACAACTATCAAATCCTACAAGCTCTAGAAGATCTGTGCAATTTCTGAAAAAAACAATAATAATTTGACTTTTTGATTATATGAAAACTTTGACTAAGTTGAACTTTAAATGATCCTAAGTAACAAATTATGTTGTGTTAAGCTAATGAGTGACAGAATTAAGATGAATAAACTATTAGTGCAACTGCTACTCTTAACTTTTACTTATGGTTCAAAACCCTCAAATTAATCCAACATGCTTAAGATCTATTAAACACTGCTAGATTTATCCACAAAAAAAACTTAAACATAACTACTGAAATCACAATGGAACAATGACCAAGTTTAACCAACCTTAACAATAACTAATCCAAACACCCCTGATCCAAGCTGTTTTGCAATTTCCCTTTAAACTAACTAACCTAGACTAACTATGATTATTCAAGACTAACATGTAGCTAAGAAAATGAAGTGCACATGTAATTGAAGCAGAAACAATAAGCTAACAATTAAGAACGTAGACAAGTTAAGAACATGAAAAAAATGAAAAACTTACAAACTACACTAGCTGAGATAAAATGAACTAAGAATCACCACAAAAACCCAGGCTTAAATAAGCCAGAAAATAACCCAACATCCAGCTCAGCTTTTCATCACCATTCCACAGCTATTTCACCAGCTTATCAACTTATCGGATTTTTTTATTATTTATTTTTATTTATTTTTTTTTTAACTGAAGTAACACTAAGATAAAAATAATACTAAATAAAATTTAATTCAAGAACAACTTATACGACTGAAAATGAAAATTTCATTTAACCAAAACAAAATTACAAAGTTAAATTCGGATATTTAAAAATGATTAAAAACTAAAAATTACAATAAAACTTTTAATCTAAAATATTAATAAAGAAAATTACAAGCCTCTTTCGGAGGAATGATCCCCGCTATTTATAGGCCTTGGCCGATTCTTCTGGAGAGTCCACGCTGGCAATCCTCGTGTGTCCACAGCAATATCCACCCTTAGATTACATCTTGCTCACCAAGCTTCATTTCCAGCCGCATGATCAAAAGTGGTGCGTGTTCGGTCCAATCAACAGCTGCCACGCGTCATTCTTGGTGTCAGTAGCTTCCTAGAAGTCCGTGCAATGACAATCTTACCCTTAATTGTGGTAATTTTGTTCGGTAATACTTAGGGTTCATCAGTAAATAGTGAAATCTGGGGGAGAGGGGTGAATATTGGGGATCGGTATTGTGAGAAAGAGATAAGTGAATGTGTTTTTTTATTTTTTTCTTTTTGACTCTTTGACCGAGTGGGGTTTTATCTTTTGACCCGGGTTATGGGTGGGGTTTAGTTGGACTCGGGTTGAGGATTAGTTGTGTGGACCGGGTATAAGATAATTGGGGAGTGGGCTGGGTGATGTTTTTAAGGTTGGGCTTGTGGGTTTTATTGGGAAGGTTGGATTTTAAGTTGTGAAAGGATTTAAGGGTTTTAAAGTTAGGATTTTTAGGAAAAATAACAAGGACTTATTTTGTAAATTCAGAAATCTCAAGGACCATTGTTACCACTTATCCAAAAATAAATCCAAGGGCTTAATTTGACAATTTCTGATAGATGGAGGACCTCGGTTGACTTTTTGACCATAATTTCTCCTCGGCATCGGCTATAAATAACACTTCCATATCTCGTGCTCGTTTTTCCGGTTCTTTCTTGATTTTTGTCCTTTTCTTCGATATCCGTGCCTGCATATGTAAAAACACAAAAACACAATATATTTGGCATTTTGGTCGGGTTTTTGGTCATTTTGGGTCCGGTTTTGGTCTAGAAATGGTATGTGTTTAAGCACATACCAAAATTCCCCCAGACTAAACTATTGCAATGTCCTCATGCAATGTTATAAAAACTCCCCATTTTTCCTTTTATTCTATTTTTGTATTTTTATATTTTTCTCATTATTCATGTGACGGCTTTTGTTAACAATCATTATCTTTCGATAATTTTTAGGGTCTTCGAGTAGGAAACACGACTCATGAAGAAGTGACCAAACGGATAAAATTCGTCGTCCTCGATTTTTCACGAGTCCCCAAACTAAGCTTAAAAACGAAATCATTGTCATTTACAAGTTAGATTGCCAACACTACTCAGAAAGCTAATTGTGGACTCTTTGTTCCCAAACTCCTATTTTCCTCTATTTATTTTATTTTTGGGGAGAAATGAATTTCTTCAAATTCTCGTTTCGATAATTTTTTTAAGCCGATAAAGATACATTAGTTTAGACGCTAAGTAGTTTCCAAATCTTCCCTCGAAAACCGTTGCATACAAAAATAAGGTCCACATCAAGGTCTCTGATTTAACACGATTTTGAGGATATCCCTTTTATTTGCGACCGAAACAACTCATCTACGAGTCCAGAGACGGAAGCCTTTATTAGGATACCTCGGAGTCGAAGTTTGGCATTTTTAACATTATTAAGCTCATATTATTATTGATCCTTGGCCCTTTATAACAATCACAACATCGGCTGCGAACCGGCAAGATGTGATAGTCTATTATGACCTTGGAATTTTTCCTCTGCCTTTATTAGAAGTCTACAACATCGGCTGCGAACCGGCAAGATGCAGAAAACTTTTTATGGCTTTGGATTATTATTATTCATTATTCATTATATATTTTGCCAAATCCCGAGTCCTACGGCTTTTATAACAATCCCAACATCGGTTGCGAGCCGGCAAGATGGAATAGTCTATTACACCGTAACACTGACAGTACCTTGATGTGTACCCAACTTTCATAAGCAAGGATTCTCTAAGGAAGAAATAGAAACTAATTATCGCCAAAACTAAAATAGCTTTAATTATTCCTAGATTTCTTATTATTGGGCGAAACAAGCTGATGGGAACAAAAAGCCACAAATAACTTCGATGAGTTCTAAAGAGATCCAACTACTCCACGTTTAGCAATCTAACTTATGAACAACTCTATCATTTCTCGCTCTTCGCAAATTTAAAATCTTAAATAATAAGATCCGCGAATGCTTAGCCAAATAATCAAGCCATGCATATATAAAGTCAAATACGGGAACTTGCAAATTCTTAAAAAGAATTTGCGTTTTCTAGCTCCTTGTGTAAAGACTAGCACAAGCTTATAGATTACAAAAGGTTAAGGGGACAAGCTAGGGCTCAACACGCCCGATCAAGTCAGAATTTTATTCCTACTCTCTCCAGCGGAAAGTCAACAAAAATGTCAAAACTTATTATATTTTTGCAAAAAATTTTTTAAATTTTTCTCATTTTTTGAATTTTTTCAATTTTGGAGGAAAAACGGGGTTGCATGAGAAAACGGCAAAAATGCAAGGCAAAAATCAAATCGCAAGATTACCCCCCCAGACTAAAACGAGACATTGTTCTCAATGTCTTAGAGGTAAGGGTTCTCCTACATAAATCTAAGGCCGTTTATTAATTATGCCAAAATATAGATGCAAAACGATAAGATTTAGGATATCGGATAAGCAGCTGATGATGAAACTCGAGTAGCGTGAAGGAAACTACGAGCACGAGAGTCTTCATCATCGGGCATTCCTGGACACAGCACAGAAAACACGAAACACAAGATATGGAAGAGGGGATCCCTCCTCACGTTTTATTAGAAATAAGATAAGAAGATAGATGGATAAGCATGGGTTGCCTCCCACGAAGCGCTTGTTTTTGTTAACCGAGTCACATGAGCTTGACTCGACCCCGAATTTATTTGTCCTTGGGGGAGCATGTGGAAAAGATAATCTCCATCGGACTTTCGTTCAAGATGTTTGGATAAACACTGAAGCACATGAAAGTTCCACTCCGATGAGATACCCGCGGTATTTTTTAGAAAGAATAACTAGAAGTGGTAATACCGGGGTCAAAGGTAATATCCTCACTCCCGCAGGAGTGAAGGATGGGAGAAGGCACAACATATGTGATGAAGAGCATAAAGATGTTGAGGATGATCATAATAAGCTCTTCATCATCAGCAGAAATTATGTCAAAAGTCTCGGGCGGGAGGGTCGGGATTAAATCTTCATGAGAAGGTATGCCTCCCCCCAGACTAGAATCTTCCTCCGGATCAAAATAGAATTGATCGTAATCCGGAGGAGATATGCAATGAGTGAGTTCACCGGAGAACTCCTCATGAAGAGAATCAATCGTATGATCATTTGTGAGCTCAGGTTCCGTCACAGACTCATCACTTTCCTCCATCTGACTATCAAAGATTAGATTATCCGAAATCAAAGTAAACTCCGATTCGAACTCAAACAGAGGGTTGGTGATAGTTGTTTTGAAAGTTTCGGGAACAAGGTCATCAAATTTCTTTGGAAGATTGATTTCAACTTCCTTCGGAGGGAGAGAAAGAGATGGCTCTTGGTCTAATAATTTTTCAAAAAGAAATTCTCCCTCCGGATTAAGACAAGAATCATCAATTTCTGGTGAAATTGATTCATCTTTGAAGAACACCTCGAGCTCTTCCCGCAAGATCACACTTCCCTCAATCGGAGGAGAAGGATGGGAAGAGTCGGAATTAAGAATCTCGATGTGATAAACTTGTTCTGGAGGTGGGACAAGTGGTGTGCTCTTAGAGCTAGCAATTTCCACCGCTTCCGTTGTAGTCTCCGATTCGTCTTCATCATCGTCGTCAAGAACACTCTTAGCATTTGCGGCACAACACTCAAACCATTTGGTTGATCCAGGATTGATTTTCATAGCCTTGAGCTCAGCACGTTTTTCTGACATGCTCTTGACCGTGAATCTGGAAAGGTTGGGATCAACTCTTTTAGGAGCAATTACGGGATCGGATTTTTGATCAACCGTAGCGACATTGCATTTGTCGGTTTGAGGTTTCGAGTTCGGATTAATATTGAACGTGACTTTTTCCTTATCGACCCGCAAAGTAATTTCTTCACCATAAACGTCGATCAGAGCCCTCCCGGTCCTCAAGAATGATCTTCCGAGAATAAGAGGAACCCGGGGGTCGGCTTCGAAATCAACTACCACAAAGTCTGCAGGAAAATGGAACTGCCCCACTTTTACAAAGACATCCTCGGCTACACCTTTAGGAAGGGTGATGGACCGATCCGCAAGCTCGAGGGTCATGCAAGTGGGGGTGAGATCGGGTAGAGACAATTTCTTCCAGATGGATAACGGCATTAGGTTGATGCTAGCACCAAGATCGGCCAAGGCGTAACATTCAACCTTTCCCGGAAATTCACATGGGATGAGAAATTTTCCGGGATCTCCAAGCTTTTCAGGAAGCTTTTTGAGAATTGCCGCGGAGCAGTTTTCGTTCACTGGAGTTTTTGTCATTTCAAATAATTTTTCTTTATTGCTCAACAAACTTTTGAGTGTGGAAGTGAATTTAGGCATCAAGAGCAAAGCATCCGCGAAACTTATGTCGAAATGTAACTCTTGAAAAATTTGGAAAAATTTCTCCATTTGACTCGAAGCTTTATCGCGGAGCTTTTGATCACTCAATCTCGAAGGATACGGAAGATTTGTTTTGACGGGAATTTCTTCAGGAGCTTTTTCTTTTGGTTCAACATTTTTCGGTTCAGATGGCTGGATGACCGGAGGTTGGACGTCTTTGGTTCCTCCGTTGTTAGTAGGAGGTTCCATGTCCTTGGTCACCTCGGTCTCACGGACGACTACCTTGGGAGGTAGAGAAGAAGGGGTAGCCGGAGCCGTGGGTCCATCATATGAAACACCGCTCCTAGTAGTGATCGCCTTAGCATCGCCCCTCGGGTTGGCGATCGTGTTACTTGGAAGAGTAGTTGTACCCGAACCCGAGGGTCGATCATTTAAACGTTTGTTCAATTCGGTTATCTGATTAATCATCATTCTATTCATTTCCTCTTGTTTCTTTTGTTGTTGTTGGCTTTGAAGAATGAATTGCTTTAATAACTCATCCGAGGGCGATGGGTTTGGCACAAATCCTTGATTTTGATTGTTTGGAAGATTTGGCCCTCGGTTGTTTTGAACAAAACCTTGGTTGTTTTGAAAATTTCCCTGATTAAAATTTCCTTGATTCGGGGCTTGGTTATAATTCCCTTGGTTTTGATAAACTTGATTGCCCCGATTTTGATTTTGAATATTTTGAACATTACGGTTTTGCACTTGCTGATTTTGATTTGGTGGGAAACCGGGTGGTCCGAGAAAATTGTTAGAACGGTAGCTGAGGAGATTACGGTCTCCTTGGGGTTGGTAACCGTTACCACCTTGATTGAAATTTCCAGAAGCAGCATACACATTCTCTTGAGTGTAGCCTCCGGAGGCTGGGCACTCGAAATATTGGTGAGGACCACCACATGTCTCACAACTATGATTAACAACATTTACTTGATTGTTGTTGTTTTGATTCATAGTCTGATTTTGATGAATTCTCAAGATAGCCGTAGACAAATCATTCATTTGTTTAGAAAGAGCGGCTATCTCGGAAGTAGAAGAATCAGTGCTAGATCTTGTTGACTCATTCCTCTCGGCAGAGGAATCCCAGAAATTATGGTGGGTGGTCATATTTTCAATGAGATCATAGCACTCTTCGGGTCGACGTTTCATAAACGTACCACCGGCAGCAGCATTAATCGTATCACGGTGTCGTAATGTCAAACCGTTATAGAAGGTATCTATAATAGTGACCAATAACATATTGTGGTTCGGACACCGATCAATCGATAACTTGTAGCGTTCCCATGCCTCAAACAATGATTCATCGGGAAGCTGACGGAAATTGCTAATCTCATTCCTTAATTTCGTCACCATCGACGGTGGGAAATATTTCGCCAAGAACTTCGTAACCATTTCGTCGAAACTACGAATGGAGTTCTTGGGAAGACGATCAAACCATGCGGTGGCATGATGCGTCAATGAATAAGGAAAGAGATATAGACGGAGGGCGTCATCGGAGACCCCATGTTGTTTCATACTTTGGGTGACGGTTATGAATTTGTCAAGATGCTTGTTCGCATCATCACCCGGCAAGCCATGGAATTGGCACGAATTTTGGACTTGTTGAATCATATGATGCTTAAGTCCAAAATCGGCGGCTTGAATATTGACGGGGGCAATCGGGCCACCACGTCCGTGCATTGTGGGTTGGCACAGCTCCTCCATCGTTCGGAGATCGGGAGCTGGCATGTGATTATCACCACCCATCGGCGGGGGTTGATTGTGTGGTTCATCGGCCATTTCTTCAACGTTTGAGAAATGAACGCGGTGATTTTGACGAATAATCCTCTCGGGATTCGATAGTGGTGAAAGAAGAGGGTGAGAAGTAGAAGATCGGGTGTGCATACACCAAAAACAAACAAAAATGAAAATCAAAAATCTTTTTGTATTTTTGGTTGGGAATTATTTTTGGCTTTTTAAATATATTGGAAAACAAAAGACTTTATTTTCTTTTTGGTAACCGTTACGTTAACCGTAACTGTTTCCTTTAAAACTACGCGCAGCGTGGCGGGAAGGCAAAGGTAGCTCCGAAGATGCTTAAAAACCCGCCTTCTTCAGCTCGACAATTTAATGTCAAGCTTCCTTAAACCCCGTAATTAGGTTGTAGTAATAAAGTAATCTGATAACGATCAATTTCACGATTTGTTTTGTTGTAATTCGGAATGGTTTACAACCGCCCTCCTTCAACGGAAGACCGAGGATTTATTATTAATGGTGAAAACACTTTAGAAAAAGTGTTTTTTTAATTATTATATTTTTGTATTTTTTTATTTTTCAAAAACAATTAACTTCCGAGGAAGGGTCTTCAAAACACAATTCTTATGGCGAAACTCCAACTCTTTTCAAGCCTTCCCCGGCAGCGGCGCCATTTTTTTTGATTTGTCGTTTTTAGTAGTATTTTTATTTTTCCAAGGGTAAAGGCAACGTATGCGTTTTCCCCGGGTCGTTTCCCAACGAAGGTCGAATATCGAGTTGTCGTTAACGTGTCGAATACGTGTGGTGAATGTGTGTGAAAAAGAGTGATTGATTTGTGATTTTATACTACGAATAATGAAATACGAAATAAAAACAACTAATTAAGCTAATTAAACAATTAAACTAAGCATGTAAACCTAAAAACGAAAATTAGAATTTTAAAACGTTACGCGACGAATTATAAAATGCGAATAAAAGTGATTTTCTAAAATTTGAAACCTAAAAATATAAAAATAATTTTCCTATATTAACTTTGATAAAAGAAAATTTTTGGAAAAAGAAAAATATTTTTTTGACTTTTTAATAATTGTTTATGAATTAAAAACTAATTAAAACTATTTAAATGTTTTTAAAAATAGTAAAACTATTTGGAAAATTCTGAAAATTTCTGAGTAAATCTAATTTTTAATTCTAAATCTAGGAAAAATAATTTCAAGAACTGATTAAGCCTAAATAAGCAGAACAGTAAGAATAAGCAGTTTGAAATAAGCTAAAAATAAGCAAATTTTGACCAAATAATCTCAAAAGCTCAGGACTATTATATTTAACTACTGGAAGCTCAAATCAAGTTAAAGAGATCAAAAAAGCACTCAGATTTAAGCAAATAAGCACTTAATTAATCCAAAAATGAGACAGAAAAATATGGCTGATCAACCCACTTTGGGGCCTCAATAAGCAGTCAATTAAGCCACAGAACTCAGATCCCAGATAATGCCTTTAACCCTTGCTATGTTGACTATCTACAATCCCAAAATTCAAGTGCTAAACTTAATCCAATAGGCTACAAAACAGGGTAGATCAGCAGACCATAAACAACCTAGGCTGCACAAGTTCTGTAGCAGCAGACCAAAAAAAATGGCGCAAAGCTAGTGCAATTTTAAACCACAGTAAACTAACTTTTTCAAACTATCTTAAACCTTCCAGAGTACACAGAGAAACAATCCAAATCTACTTCCAACAACTATCAAATCCTACAAGCTCTAGAAGATCTGTGCAATTTCTGAAAAAAACAATAATAATTTGACTTTTTGATTATATGAAAACTTTGACTAAGTTGAACTTTAAATGATCCTAAGTAACAAATTATGTTGTGTTAAGCTAATGAGTGACAGAATTAAGATGAATAAACTATTAGTGCAACTGCTACTCTTAACTTTTACTTATGGTTCAAAACCCTCAAATTAATCCAACATGCTTAAGATCTATTAAACACTGCTAGATTTATCCACAAAAAAAACTTAAACATAACTACTGAAATCACAATGGAACAATGACCAAGTTTAACCAACCTTAACAATAACTAATCCAAACACCCCTGATCCAAGCTGTTTTGCAATTTCCCTTTAAACTAACTAACCTAGACTAACTATGATTATTCAAGACTAACATGTAGCTAAGAAAATGAAGTGCACATGTAATTGAAGCAGAAACAATAAGCTAACAATTAAGAACGTAGACAAGTTAAGAACATGAAAAAAATGAAAAACTTACAAACTACACTAGCTGAGATAAAATGAACTAAGAATCACCACAAAAACCCAGGCTTAAATAAGCCAGAAAATAACCCAACATCCAGCTCAGCTTTTCATCACCATTCCACAGCTATTTCACCAGCTTATCAACTTATCGGATTTTTTTTATTTATTTATTTTTATTTATTTTTTTTTTTAACTGAAGTAACACTAAGATAAAAATAATACTAAATAAAATTTAATTCAAGAACAACTTATACGACTGAAAATGAAAATTTCATTTAACCAAAACAAAATTACAAAGTTAAATTCGGATATTTAAAAATGATTAAAAACTAAAAATTACAATAAAACTTTTAATCTAAAATATTAATAAAGAAAATTACAAGCCTCTTTCGGAGGAATGATCCCCGCTATTTATAGGCCTTGGCCGATTCTTCTGGAGAGTCCACGCTGGCAATCCTCGTGTGTCCACAGCAATATCCACCCTTAGATTACATCTTGCTCACCAAGCTTCATTTCCAGCCGCATGATCAAAAGTGGTGCGTGTTCGGTCCAATCAACAGCTGCCACGCGTCATTCTTGGTGTCAGTAGCTTCCTAGAAGTCCGTGCAATGACAATCTTACCCTTAATTGTGGTAATTTTGTTCGGTAATACTTAGGGTTCATCGGTAAATAGTGAAATCTGGGGAGAGGGGTGAATATTGGGGATCGGTATTGTGAGAAAGAGATAAGTGAATGTGTTTTTTTATTTTTTTCTTTTTGACTCTTTGACCGAGTGGGGTTTTATCTTTTGACCCGGGTTATGGGTGGGGTTTAGTTGGACTCGAGTTGAGGATTAGTTGTGTGGACCGGGTATAAGATAATTGGGGAGTGGGCTGGGTGATGTTTTTAAGGTTGGGCTTGTGGGTTTTATTGGGAAGGTTGGATTTTAAGTTGTGAAAGGATTTAAGGGTTTTAAAGTTAGGATTTTTAGGAAAAATAACAAGGACTTATTTTGTAAATTCAGAAATCTCAAGGACCATTGTTACCACTTTTCCAAAAATAAATCCAAGGGCTTAATTTGACAATTTCTGATAGATGGAGGACCTCGGTTGACTTTTTGACCATAATTTCTCCTCGGCATCGGCTATAAATAACACTTCCATATCTCGTGCTCGTTTTTC
This sequence comes from Artemisia tridentata subsp. tridentata, assembly GCA_021014915.2. Taxonomy (NCBI): domain Eukaryota; kingdom Viridiplantae; phylum Streptophyta; class Magnoliopsida; order Asterales; family Asteraceae; genus Artemisia; species Artemisia tridentata. Next base: position 230,920,069 of record CP139508.1, on the reverse strand, counting down.
CGGTTCTTTCTTGATTTTTGTCCTTTTCTTCGATATCCGTGCCTGCATATGTAAAAACACAAAAACATAATATATTTGGCATTTTGGTCGGGTTTTTGGTCATTTTGGGTCCGGTTTTGGTCTAGAAATGGTATGTGTTTAAGCACATACCAATCCACGTTGAGGAACATAGTTTTTGTGAACATCTCAATGTCTTATCCAAAGAGTGATGGAAATGCCCATTTAAATCCATAATCGGTACGAGTTCCTGCTAAGTCTTTGTTTGAGAGGACCTTAAGGTGTGAATGAAGTAATCTAAAACATGCCATGCATTTCTCTTTCGATTCTCTCTCTTTTTCTTGCATTAATTGTTGGGAATTATCACAAGAGAAGACTTATATATGAAGAACAGACTTAAGTCTGCTGAAGTACTTAGTTAAGTCTGTTAGTTAAGTCATGTCATAGTTAAGTCTGCCAGTACAATGTTAAGTCTGGTAGACAGTTTGCATAGTTAAGTCTGGTCGACAGTGTTTAGTTAAGTCTGTTTATGATTTATAGTAAAGTTAGTTAGCTATAAGTTAGGAAAGGACACGTATGAATTAGTTATCTTATTAGAAGATACGTTTATCCTTTTACACATTTTGTATCTAGGGTTTTCCTTAGAGTATAAAAGGGACCCTAAGGCATTGTGTATTGTATGCACCTTACACAAGAATTACAAAGTTAGAAAGATTAATAGAATTACGAAGTTAGTATATTTTTTTTCTTCATTGTTATTGTTAAGATTCCGCATTAACAATCAACAACCTGTTTAGAGTTTCTTACTTAGATCAATTTGGATTTATTTAAGTTGTCTATTAAGTAAAAAAGGCTACTTAGATCCATAATTCGTGTGGACCCACAAGTGGTATCAGAGCCTATAGAGGGACTCTGAGAACGAAGAAACACAAAAACCTTAAACACTCATTCACTCTCAATCCTGCATAATGTCTGTCAAGAATGGTGATGAATACTCAAACCACATCAGTGATGATGAAACTTCAAATCATGAAGAGGCTGCATCAGAAACCAATACAACTAAACAACAATAGCAAAGTATCCCTTCTATAACCACCATCTCCAATATCAAACTCCCACTTTTGAAAAAGGAGGAGTATGACATCTGGGCAATGGAGATGGAACATTATCTGGAGTATATTGATAATGAAGTCTGGAAGGTAATCCAGAATAGAAATTCGAAGAAAAGGATCTCTGTGGGCAAAGATGGTGTTGTTAGGGTGCTTCCACCAGTCTCTGCTGCAGAGATTTTGTTGTGGAGAAAGAGAGGAAGGCCAAAACCATTCTATAGATGGCTCTTCCCAAGGAGCACTTAAGAAGATTCCATGGTATGGACGATGCTAAGGAGATCTGGGAGGCTATCAGAAAAAGGTTTGGAGGGAATGCTAACTCCAAGAAGATGCAGAAAGCTGTCCTTAAACAAGAGTTTGATGCTTTCACAGTGACTAGTTCTGAAGGTTTGGAGAAAGGCTATGATAGATTTCAACACCTCCTCTCTCAATTGGAAGCCCATAGTGCTGATGTATCCAATGAAGATGCTAATCATAAATTTCTCAGATCATTGCCAAAAGAGTGGTCAAGTGTGGCAATGACCATGAGGATGGAAGATGATGTTGACACTTTGTCAATTGATGACTTGTACAACAATCTTCGGGTGTTTGAACATGAGATTAAAGGGGTCTCAAAGGCATCTTCCAGTGCTGCCAATGTTGCTTTTGTCTCCCAAAGAAAGAGCAGTACTAACAAGGTTAAATCTGGTGGCTATACTTCTGGTGCTTCTTCAAGTAATACAAGAGAAAGAGAAGTCCTAGCTGGCTTTGCTGATGAAGTTGTTTATTCTCTCTTTGCAAAGAATTCAGAAGAACCAGATCTTATCAATGATGACCTTGAGCAGATTAATGATGTTGATATTGAGGAGATGGATATAAAGTGGCAGATAGCCATGATTGCTCTCAGGGTGAAAAAGTTCTATAAGCAGACTGGAAGAAATATAAGATTTGATAGAAAGACAGCAGTTGGCTTCAATAAGAAGAATGTTGAGTGCTACAGATGTCACAAAAATGGTCACTTTGCTAGGGAGTGCACAGCTAAAGTGACTACTGATGGGAAAAGGCAGAAAGATTCTGAAGCAGATAAAGAAGAGAAGAGTGAGATGGGGATGATGACTTTAGAAGCTGGTGCTATCAACTGGGGTGAACACACAGAGGAAGAAGAAGACACAAATCACGCATTTATGGCCATTGGTTCTAGTTCTGAGGTATCCTTGTGTTCCAAAACTTGCATTAAATCATATAATAGTCTTAAGTCATTGTGTGATGAACAATTGAAACAAATAGGTGACCAAGAAGCTCAAATACTTGCCTATACCAATGCTGTTAAGACCCTAGAAGCACAAATAGTCACCTATCAAAAACAGCAATCGGCCTTAAATGAAAAACTTACTTTTCAAGCTAATGAAATATATGAAAAAGATGAAAAGTTGAAAAGATATAGGAGAATAGGCATGAAACCTGTAAAAGATAGGGATGCATTGCAGAAAACACTAGACTCATGGAAAGCTTCATCTAAAAATCTATTTAGACTTGTAGATTCTGGTATGAGTTCTACGTGTAAAATTGGCTTAGGATATGAGATAAAATCTGATAAGGAGATTCTAAGCTATGAGGAAGAAATGGAGAGAACTGTGTTCGTTGGTAGAGATGATGACTTTGTTGGTAAACCTACATACAATAGGTTCATAAAAACTGATGATTTTAAAGGGGTTCCACCTCCATTAAATGGAGATTACACTCCTCAACAAAAGGAAGAACTTGATGATTCTTTGTTTGTGTATGGTAAAAAGGGTCCTCAATTTCCTGAAACAGGCAACTCATATGATAAATCCAGTGAATATTCTACCTGTCAATCTAATGACAGTGAAGGATCCAATGGAAATGTCTCTGAGTAGTCTGAATCAGAATCTGAAAGTGAACCAAAAGAGGTTTCTGAGTCAAAATCTGTTAAGGATAGTGAACCAGTTGTGACTGCATCTAAACCTTAAACAGTTAAACCTAGTTGTGTCAAACACATCAAATCTCCTAGGGAATCTGTTAAAATCCAAGAGTCACCAAAGAGTGATAGAGTAAAAAGAGAATTTAGGAAAAGTTACACTTTCACTCCAAAAAGATGCTTTGTGTGTGGTAGTTTAAGTCATTTAATCAAAGACTGTGACTTTCATGAAAAGAGGATGCTTAAAGAGGCTGAACTTAAGAGACAGAGAGGTGTTAATACTGGTCATGTGAATGCTAAACCAGTTTGGAATAATGTAAACAGAATTAATCATGCTAACCAACTTGTTACTAGACTAGCACAATTTAATTCTGGTAGATCTAATGTTAATTCTGGTTGGTCATTTGTTAATTCTGTTAGGCCAAATATTAATACTGGTAGGCCAAATGTTAATTCTGAGCAAAATGTTAATTCTGTTAGGCCCAAAGTTAATTCTGGTTATGTTAATGTTGTTAGACCCAGACAACCAGTTGTAAATAGACCACAGGTGAACCAAACTAATCATAGAAACAATTTTTCTAAATCACATTCACCTGTGAGGAGACCCATTGTTCAGAATGCAGCAAAAATTTCAAATTCTAATGCTGTAAAGGGAAATGAGGGGTCTTCTGTTAAGGCCTCAGTATGTTGGTCTTGGGATCCATTTAAGAATGAACTTACCTATCAATCCCAAAACAACAGTGGATCATGTTCATATAAGACTTACAAATATGTTGATCCACAAGGCAGACCCAAGCCTGTAAAGGCTTGGGTCCTTAAGAGAAACTAATTTCTCTTCTTTATGTGCAGGAACATCCACTCAAGAACATGGGAGATAGTGGAATATTTGATAGTGGGTGCTCTGGGCACATGTTTGGTAACAAGGATCACCTGAAGGATTTTGAAGAATTCAAAGATGGTTCTGTTACCTTTGGAGGTAGCAAAGGGTATATCACTGGTAAAGGTAGAATTGTTGTGGGCAATTTAGAATTTGATAATGTGTCTTTTGTAAAAGAACTTGGGCAATTTAACCTTTTCTCCATATCACAAATTTGTGATAAGCAGAATAAGGTGCTTTTTACTGAAACTGAATGTTTTGTGTTGACTTCTGACTTTAAGATGCCTGATGAAAGTCAGATACTCCTAAAAGTCCCAAGACAACACAATATGTACAACTTTGATATGAAGTCACCTGATCCTGCAAAAGGTTTTGCCTGTTTGCTTGCAAAAGCCACTATTGATGAATCTAAATTATGGCACAGAAGGTGAAGTCATATAAATTTCAAGAATATGAACAAACTTGTGAAGAATAATCTAGTTAGAGGTTTACCTTCCAAGGTTTTCAAAAATGACCATACTTGTTTAGCATGTCATAAGGGTAAACAACATAGGGCTTCATGTAAGGCTAAGTTAGAAAGGACCATTACTAAGCCTTTACACACCTTACATATGGATCTGTACATCTGTGGGGAGTATCAATCATGCTAGTTATTGCCTTGTCATTACTGATGATTGCACTAGGTTTTGTTAGGTTTTTTTTTATGTCTAACAAGGATGAAACCACTTATGTACTTCAAAGGTTCATTAAGCAAATAGAAAACCAGCTTAATCATAGGGTTAAGATTATTAGATCAGACAATTGTACAGAGTTTAAGAATAGGAGTATGCTTGAAATTTGTGGGAACAAGGGGATAAAACAAGAGTATAGTAGTTTTAGAACTCCACAACAAAATGGAGTTGCTGAGAGAATGAACAGGACCCTTATTGAGGCAGCTAGGACTATGCTAGCAGACTCACTATTACCAACCACTTTTTGGGCTGATGCAGTAAATACTGCTTGCTACATATTTAATAGGGTAAGAGTGACTAAAACTCAAAACAAAACTCCTTATGAGCTTTTGTTTGGCCATAAACCAATCATTAGTTACATAAGACCTTTTGGGTGCCATGTTACCATTCTAGATACTCTTAGTGTGCTTGGCAAGTTTGAAGGAAAATCTGATGAGGGATTTTTAGTAGGATATTCACTAAGTAGTAAAGCCTTTAGGGTATACAACTTAGTGACAAAAAGGGTGATAGAGACTCTCCATGTTGACTTTCTTGAGGAGAAACCTAATGTGAAAGGAATAGGTTATAGATGGATGTTTGATATTGATTATTTGACTGATTCTATGAACTATATTCCTGTTTCTATGGAGAATCAAGCTAACCCTGATGCAGGTTCCCAAGAAGTAACTAACAATGCAGGTACTCATGTTGATTCTGATGCAAAAGCTTCTCAGCAAGAAGAGGAAACTGAGGAACTCATTGTTGTTCCCACAACAGCAATCAAGTCTGATGTAGCTCAAGATGGCGCAAAGAAATCTTCTATACTTTCAAAGAAGAAGGAGTCTGTTACCAAAACTCAAGAACAAGGGAAAGAGGCTTCTCCTATAAATGTTTCAGAAGATGTTCTATCTTTCAAAGATGAATTGAATGCATTGGCTAATAAGTATATTGGAAAGAAGGCTACCAGCACTAACTCAGTTAATTCTGGTAGTGATTCAGTTGACAAGAAGGCTACCAGTATTAACTTAGTTAATTCTGGTAGTGATTCAGTTAATTCTGCTGAGTCTGATCCTACTCAAGTTGATGTTTTTGATGATTCTGATATGCCTGAGCTTGTAATCTTTGATAAGCCAAGTGAAGGGATCTTTGATGAAGCTTCTTAGATGAAGAAGGAGTGATTACTGATTTTAACAACCTACCAACAGAAGTGAATGTCAATCCAACTCCTACACTTAGGATTCACAATATTCATCCTAAAAGTCAAATTCTTGGTGATCCTAAATCAGCTGTTCAAGCTAGAAGTAAAGTGCAGAAATAATCAGAAGCTCATGCACTTTTAAGTTTTGTCAAGAAGCAGCAAAGGAACAATCACAAAGATCAGCAACACTGCTTGTTTGCATGTTTCCTTTCTCAAAAGGAACCAACCAAGGTTTCTGAAGCTTTAGAAGATGAGAGTTGGGTGGAAGCAATGCAAGCAGAGCTCTTGCAGTTTAAATTGCAAAAGCTATGGGTTCTGGTAGATCTACCAAGTGGAGCAAAGGTTATTGGCACAAAGTGGGTCTTCAGGAACAAAAAGGATGAAAGAGGGGTGGTAGTTAGAAACAAGGCCAGATTGGTGGCCCAAGGGTATAGACAAGAGGAAGGAATAGATTATGATGAGGTTTTTGATCCTGTAGCTAGGATTGAAGCTATCAGGTTATTTTTGGCCTTTGCATCATACATGGGGTTCATTGTCTATCAAATGGATGTCAAAAGTGCTTTTCTGTATGGCACTATTGAGGAAGAAGTATATGTTCACCAACCTCCTGGTTTTGTGGATCCTGCTCATCCCAAGAAAGTGTACAAAGTCATCAAAGCTTTGTATGGATTACATCAAGCTCCTAGAGCTTGGTATGCTACTCTTTCCAATTTTCTTGAAGAACATGGGTACAAGAGGGGTGTGATTGACAAGACCTTGTTCATTAAAAGGAACAAGAAGGATATCATTCTAGTGCAAGTCTATGTAGATGATATCATTTTTGGCTCAACAAAAAGGTCTTGGTGTGAAGAATTTGAAACTTTGATGAAGGGCAGATTTCAGATGAGCTCTATAGGTGAGCTCACATTTTTTCTTGGACTGCAAGTGCAACAGAAAGAAGATGGACTTTTCATTTCTCAAGACAAGTATGTTGCTCAGATTCTGAAGAAGTTTGATCTTGCAAATGTGAAGACTGCAGTCACTCCTATAGAGAACAAGGTGCCATTAACAAAAGATGAAGATGCTAATGTTGATGATGTGGATGTGCACCTATACAGATCCATGATAGGTTCTCTAATGTACCTAACTCCCTCTAGGCCTGATATTATGTATGTTGTGTGTGCTTGTTCTCATTTTCAGGTTACTCCCAAGACTTCACATCTTCATGCTGTGAAGAGGATCTTTAGGTATCTAAAGGGCAAACCCAATTTGGGCCTTTGGTATCCTAAAGAGTCATCATTTGACTTGGAAGCCTATTCAGATAGTGACTATGCTGGAGCAAGTCTTGACAGGAAATCCACAACTGGAGGTTGTCAATTTCTTGGAAGAAGATTGATTTCTTGGCAATGCAAGAAGCAGACAATTGTGGCTACATCTACAACTGAAGCAGAGTATGTAGCAGCTGCTAATTGCTGTGGACAAGTCTTGTGGATCCAGAATCAGATGTTGGATTATGGTTTGAATTTCATGAATACTATAATTCATATTGATAATGAAAGTACTATCTGTATAGTTAAGAACCCTGTGTATCACTCTAAAACTAAACATATAGAAATAAGGCATCACTTCATAAGAGATTGGTTTGAAAAGAAACTAATTAGAGTGGAAAAGATACACACAGACTTTAATGTGGTAGACTTATTAACCAAAGGTTTTGATGGACCTAGGTTCAATTACTTAGTGGTTAATATTGGAATGGTAAACCCATAGCTACATTTGAGGGGAGGTTACATTTAAGGGGAGGTTAAATGTATAGTTTGTAATTCTGGTAGTTGAAGATCGTTTAGCCCATCTAGGATATGTTTTACAAGTACTTAGTAGTTTTAATTCTGGTAGAAGTTAATTCTGGTAACTTTAGAGTTAATTCTGGTAGTTAGTAATTGTTAGTTCTGCTTGCAATATGTATATTTTCTTGGTTTTAGACTAATTTTTCCAGGAAAAGCTTGGATTGGTGGTGATTGGAAGCCTTGCTAGTGAATTCTGTTTGAGTTTGTCTGATATTTTGGTTAAATCTGGTGGATTGTTGGTTAAGTCTGGTTGACCAATATTAAGTCTGGTAGTGTTAAAATGTAAATATCTTTTTACCGTTAGGTCTGGTCGTACATTTAATGTTTTTCCTATTTAAATATTACCGTTGATAATTTTTTTGGGAAAACGAAGTATATATGGATGATATTTAATTACTGTTTCATCTTTATCCATTATCTACTTCTAATTTTTAAAATCTTTATTTTCGGCCAAGATCACTCTGTTTTATCTACCAGTATTAAACCCTAATTTGTCAGTCAACCAGAACTTACAACTCCACAAATGGCTCAACTCAAATATTGTGACAAGCATAATCAAGTGGGTTTCTTAAAGAAACCAAATAAGAGTGAAAGTTTCGAGCAGATAGTGGACTTTCTGAAAGGCTCTCACATACGGTATGCCTTGACTCATTCTCCCACTATCTATGATTCCCTAGTCAAACAGTTTTGGGGGACTGCTACCTCTGAAACTCTTGCTGATGGGACTCTACATTTAAGGGCAACCATTCATAATCATGAGTTTTCTATCTCAGAAGCATCCATTAGAAGTAGTCTTAAATTAGATGATGCTTTTGGAGAAACTATGTTATCAAATAATATGATCTTAGAGGGTATGGGTAACATTGGATACCCCATTAATGGTGGTGGTTTTACCTTTTGGAAAAGTCATTTTTCATCACAATGGAAGTTTTTGATTCACCATTTGCTACACTGCCTAAGTCCCAAGAGTGGTGGATGGGATCAATTTGAAAGCAATATTGCTTCTGCCTTGATCTGTCTTTCACTTGGAAAGACTTTTAACTTTTCAAAACTTATTTTTGATGGCATGGTAGCAAATGTGACCAGTAAACATAAATTTTTAATGTACCCAAGATTTCTTCAAATGGTGTTGAGCTTTGAAACTGAGAATAAAATGCAAACTTATTTGTGTATAGCCTTTAAAGATAAAATCTTTAATAATATGAAAAGGGGTTTTCAGGGGGCTCATAGACCATTATTACCTTCTGTGTTGTCTGGTACTACTACCATTGCAGGAACATCATCTGGAGTTGAGGCACATCATGAGACAGAGGAGCAAACTCAAGATCCACCCGGATCACCAACACCACAACCCAAATCACCTACACCACAACCACCTAGATCACCTACACCTCCACCACCTTCACCTGAGCAACAAACCCATGTTCCAAGTCCAATTCATGAGGAGGAATCAGCTCCGATGACTGTGGAAGCTCTTTTACAGCTGGTTCCTACCTTAGTTGACAGGATATCTGTTTTAGAGAAATCAAATGCAACCATGGGAAAAGCTATTGTGACCTTGGTCAGAAAGGTCAAGAAGATGGAAAGGATTATGAAGGATAAAGGGGTTACTTTCAGTGATACAGAGGGGGTTGTGGAGGAAAATTCTTTCAAACAGGGGAGGAATTTTGATGAAGAACAGACTTTTAAGACTCCAACTCAAGCAAAACCAACTGGAGATACAGAGATAAGTCTAGAGGGATTGGAAGTAGCAGAAACCTTAGCACAATCTCTTAGCAAAATTCAACAAAGGAAGAAGAAAAGGCTAAAGAGAAAGTTGGTAATTGATGAAGAGGTTAATTATGAAGAAGATATGGTTAAGTCTGCCGAGGTTGTTAATTCTGGTAATGATAAGTCTGAGAAGGTTAAGTCTGATGTTAAGTCTGTTAGTGAAAAGGATAAGTTTGGTGATGTTGTTAAGTCTGGTTGTGATGAATCTGATCAAGTTAAGTCTGCTTAAAAGGTTAAGTCTGCTGCAACTCAAAGGGAAGGAAAGCAGATAGTTGAAGAGATTCCTCAACCTAAGAAGTCAAAGAAGCAACAAGCTGAGGAAGAAGCAAGCTTAGTTGAGATTGCAAGGATTCAATCTGAGGAAGCAGCTGAAAGGGACAAACTTGAAGAGTTAAAAGATGAACTTTTTGCTAAGAAGTTGCAAGAGGATTTTAATAATGATCCATATATGTCAATGATTGAAGATGATGATGAGCTTAAGGCTAAGATGGAAGAACTCAAAGCTGATACAAGTTTAATAGTTGATGAAAGGGCAACAAAACTTGCTGAGTTCATGAATGCAAGAATGGAGACAGATTCTCTTAGAGGCTTAATGGAGAAGATCAAAAAGACATAGAAAAGAAAAAGTACAACCAAGAAGCTCACTAAGCAACAAAAGATGTCAGATATGAAAATTTACTTGAAGAATATGATGCATTCTAGTGTTGAAAAGATGAGGGGAATGTCATATGAAGAAGTTGAAAAGTTTTACCTCAAAGCTTATGAAAGAGATCACAATTACAAGCCTATTGATTATGAGGACTCAATCAAAAGGAGCATTAAAAGGCAAAAGGTGTCTGAAGTAGAAAAGGTAGAAAGGGTGAGTGAAATTGAAAAGGAATCTGAGGCTGAGAAAGTATCTGATGTTGTGCAAGAAAAGAAAGAAGTCAAAAAGCCTATTATTAAGTGGACTAGAAGTAAGAGAGCAGCTAAAAAGGGAATGCTAGGCTCTAAGAAGGATGAACAAGAGGAAGAAGAACCCTCATCTGAGGAATTTACCATGGGTTCAATTCCAGAAAGTTCTGTTCAGCCTGTCAAGGTTGTAAATTGGCAAATCATCAAAACAGGTAAGAAAGCAGCCTATAAGATAATCAGGGAAGATTATACAGAGGTGGTTCATGTCAATTTTCTAGGGTTATTGAATGATCTGAGCAGAAATGATCTTAGGGAGCTATAAAAATTGATGATGATTAAGTATGGGGACAACAGACCTGAAGAAGAGTTTGAAAGAGTTCTTTGGGGAGATTTGAAAACAATGATTGATCCACCATCAAGAACTGACAACATTTGGAAGCTACCTTATCAACAGAATATTGTAAGATGGAGGTATTTTGAGAGTTGTCAAGTACATTGTTTAACTTTACAAAGTGCTCATATATATATGTTGACAGAAGTTGAATATCCTTTACACCCAAGGATATGTAAGGATATGCTTGAGAAGAAGCTGTTAGGGTATAAGGATGATGAGGTATGTAATCAACTATTGGAGTTAATTGAGATACAATCTCAAAAGGAGGCTATTTGGGGTGTTTGAAAGAATTTTCCAAGTTGTTAAGTGAGATTATTGGAATTTCTCACTTGATGAATGTGCTTTGCACTAACACAACAAATGGTCATCAGTCCACCATGTCTAATCCATATAAGGACTGACTAATCCTTGAGCAAACAGCTCTGGTAAAGATACCTCAAATCCGTTTATGGCTGACAATTTGCCAAAAATTGTATGGTAATCAACTCACCATATCTGTGATTATGAAGAGTTGGCTAGCCCACAAGAGTATGGCTTGTGGTAAATTCTATGGAAATCCATAATTGGTAATCAATTCACCAAGGTGAGGTGCATTCCACCAAAGAATTGGCTAGTCTAAAAGCAAACGGCTTTTGGTAAAGACAAAACAAATCCGTTGATAGCTGATGGTTTGCTAAAAATCATATGGTTATCAATGTACCATGGTCTTACACACCAAAACATTGGCTACTCCAGTAGTTAATGGATATCTGGTAAAGAGACATCAAATCCATTAATTTTCAATGATTCAACCCTCACAGGAGTTCATACACCTGTAAGTGATGAGAATAGTATGAAACTTTAAGAATTGATGTACATGTAGTCATTGTTGCTGAAAAGATCAGATGAGTTGAAGATCAGATGGTGAAAAGCTTGTTAAAGTCTGCACAAGTTTAGATATGCTGATATGAAGAGTTAGAGTTCAAGATAATTCCAAGAGTTTAGAGTTCAATCCTCAGAAAGCTTATCAAGAAAGAAACCTGAAGTTCATGGAGCATGAAGATCAAGTTAGGGGAGGATTTTTGGGAATTATCACAAGAGAAGACTTATATATGAAGAACAAACTTAAGTATGCTGAAGTACTTAGTTAAGTCTGTTAGTTAAGTCATGTCATAGTTAAGTCGGCCAGTACAATGTTAAGTCTGGTAGACAGTTTGCATAGTTAAGTCTGGTCGACAGTGTTTAGTTAAGTCTGTTTATGATTTATAGTAAAGTTAGTTAGCTATAAGTTAGGAAAGGATACGTATGAATTAGTTATCTTATTAGAAGATACGTTTATCCTTTTACACGTTTTGTATCTAGGGTTTTCCTTAGAGTATAAAAGGAACCCTAAGGCATTGTGTATTGTATGCACCTTACACAGGAATTACAAAGTTAGAAAGATTAATAGAATTATGAAGTTAGTATATTGTGTTCTTCATTGTTATTGTTAAGATTCTGCATTAACAATCAACAACCTATTTAGAGTTTCTCACTTAGATCAATTTGGATTTATTCAAGTTGTCTATTAAGTAACAAAGGCTACTTAGATCCATAATTCGTGTGGACCTACATTAATAGCTCTTGTGTATCTCTCTCTTTTGAACTTGATTCCATTTCAATTTAATTTTGGTGTGTGATAAAGTTGATCTTGGATCGTTGCAAAGAAATAGGAGTTGTGATTGATGTTGGTTTAAGGTTCAAGAGTTATGTTCGTTTGAAGTTAAGTCCTTTCCCGAGTTTTCTAAGTTGAAGGATTTCTTAATGGTGATTTCTGATTTCCCTCCAAAAATTGAATTTGAAAAATTTCTCTACCAGAATTTGAAATATACCATAAAATGCAATTCTAAGGTTACTAGAAAATTTTGAGTTCTAAAGATTTTGACGCCATATTTCACCATAAAAATTCGAATTTTGACCTAAAATTTTGAATTTTGGGCCAAAATTTTCACCTTTATACCAAAATTTGAATTTCGCGTAAAAATTTGAATTCTAAAGATTTTTTTTTTTTTTTTTTTTTAAATCCTTACTTGGAGAGAAACTCGGAGGATAGAAAGTCGAATAAGTTGTCTTAAGTTTCTCGGAGGATATAAACTCGAAGGATTCTAATTTTCTCGGAGGATTCTAAGTTTCTTGGAGGATTCTAAGTTTCTTGGAGGATTCTAAGATACTATTCCAAACTTTTGGAAGGAAACTCGAAGACAAACTCCAAACTCGGAGTGTTGCACAAACTCGAAGAATTTTGAACAAAGTCGAAGGAGTTAAAGAGTTCCAAACTCGGTGACTTTAAAAATATTAGAAACTCGAAGACTTTAATCTTAGAAATTCGAAGAACTAAGAAACTCGAAGAATCTTAGAAAGTCGAAGACCTAAGAAACTCGAAGAATCTTAGAAAGTCAAAGAACTTTAACTTCTAACTCGAAGTTTCTTTCAAACTCGAAGAATTTAAACAAAGTCGAAGGATTTCAACTTATAACTTCAAACTCGAAGTCACAAAGTTGAAGCCAGAAACTCGAAGGAACAAACTCCAAGCCTTCAAACTCAAAGGATTCTTGTGATACTCGAAGAATGTCGCATGAACAGTAACCAGATTCGAAACAAAATTCTCCTAAATCCTTGTTTGGCTCTTGATACCACTTGTATGTCACTCTTTTTAGATCAAATCCACCTGTGTTATATGTTTAGAGAGAGAAAGATATGTGTTAGAGAGAGAAGGAGCTAGAGAGAATAAGAGAGGAATTTCTCTTACACTTTACAATCCACACCTCTCAAATGAGAGGTTTACATATATATAGTCCTCCATGATATTAGATAAGGGAAGTGTGCCGTCTTTACATAATTCACTATTTCAACATTAACGTAAATACTATGACTAAACTAGACGGCACACTTCTGCTATCATGTAGACTATATTTTTCCAATTCTAACGAGCTATTACATGACCATATTACAAGACTCATTGACTCGATAATGATCGTCACTTTAAGCATTCCCAACACATTCTTTGTACAAATTTCCCTCTTTCAAGTACATTAAGTTTCTCTTTCAACTCAATGATGACGTGTTTTTGTTCTTGAATTTTTGAATCCAATTCTTTGTTTAAACGAACAGTGTCACTTCTGTTTTTGCAAACTTCATCAATGTCCTTTTCATATTCAGAAATTTGATGTTTTAAAACAGCATTTTCGTTTTCAATATTTTGAATTTTGAAAGTATGACTGTTTTGAGAGGACAATGATTCTTTTTGGCTTTGTAATTTTAACTCAAAGTTAAGACTCTGAGTCTGACACCATTGCAATTTTTTGTTGAGTTGAAAAACTTCTTTTGAGAATTTGTTTCTCACATCATCATTGACTTTTCTAAGTCTCTCATATTCTCGTTTCACATTATCAATCTCAAGTTGCAACTTCTCAGTATCAACAGTATGGTTATCAACAAGCATTTCATTATATGACAGATAAATGGAATTCGTAATCACATATATCACATCAGAACATAGAACATTCTCCAAGAGTCGATCTGCTTCATTTTCCAAAGCTTTCTTTTGACATTTTTGTTTCAAGATCTTGTTTTCTTTTACTTTGAAAATGTTCATCATTGATGCAACCTCTGTTTGAAGTTCCTGTTCCCAATGTGTAGCACAGAGTCGCAGGTGTTGAACGTGTGGTAAAAGTTGCTTTTGAAAAACTTCTCTCTTTTCTTTCTCATAGGGAGAAAGAAAAGTAGAGACTTTGATTTCTGAGTTTCGTCCAATTGCATCTTCCAAAAGTTTTATGTCTTCCATGAATGTATTAAAATATCTAAGGACACGACATTGTTTTGGCATTTGGGCAATCACACCTGGATTTGGTAAAGGGCCACTAACTTGTGCTACTTTGGTCACTGGAACAACTTCAGAAGTTTCATTCTTTTCAGTTAAAGACCATGTTTGTTATGTTTTTTTCTTTTTGAGGTACGAAAGTGTCATTAATATGAGGTACTCTTGAGTAGTCATATGGTTTATGAAAGTGGACATTACAAATTTTAGATCGACTCTCGTCCTCTTGTTCCATTTCCTCTTCATTATTATACTCAACAACACGCATGAAAGAATCATCAAATAAATGCTCTGCACTGTATAACTTTGGATTTTCCTTGAGTGCTTTATGTAAAAAACTTGGTTGATCACTGCCAATTGCAAAGCCATATCCTAGGGGATTTGGTTTGACAGTTAATTTTTGAATGGTGGTTACAGATTTACCAGTTTTATACACAATGTTTTAATATTCTTTAAGTTTGGATTTCAATGCAACAATTTCCTCAAGGTAAGAATCAACTCGTTTCCTCGAAACTTGTTTTTATTCAAGAAGATTATCTTTACAGGTTGACAACTCTGTTTTGGTTTTAGAAAGTTCAGAATCTAAGATGTCAACTTGTTTTTGAAAATCTAATCTTTCTTGTTCTTTTTGAGAAAGTAATTCATTTTTTGGAAACGGTTAACTCAAGTACTTGATGTTCTAAATCTTTTGTTATCACATATGATTGTTGGAATGCAACCTCAAAGCTATTCTCCCGTTTTTCTTTATTTTCATAATTTGAAAGTTGCAGTTTGTAGCACTCAAGATCCTTAGTTAACAATGCAACTTTTGCTTTCAGATTTCTGTTTATTTCATTGCACTTATCAATTTGGGATTTTTGTGCATCTAATTGTGTTTGGGTGGTCAACAGCAAGGTCATGAGCTCCGGATCTGTATCATGCAAAAGATCATCTTGTTCAATGTGGTCATGGTTATCATCATCGAGAGGATCATCAAATGAAACAACGGGGTTAATTTGATCTTCATCAAATGTAACTACGGTGTTCATTTGGTCATCGTCTTGAGAGGATAACGATGAGTCATTTTGAGCAACATTTTCTTCAGTGGATGCAGATGCAGAGGGTGATACAATTTCATGAATGAGACATTCAGATTCAGGTACCTAAGACAAGCCGTCGGTATCATACACCGGGCCTGTTTCACCCATATGCATTTCTTGCATGTTAGCCATCAACATTACAGCTGCATTTGCCTCAGGATCTTCCATGTCATCGTCTAAATATGCATTGGCCATAAAGTTGTGCTCTTTCTCAGTCAGAGTGCCACCAGCTTCATCTTTGAGAGCCAAAAGAATAGCCTCTTTGTGATAAACACTGCCTCTGGTTCTCGGTTTTGGACAAGCATTGGCTAGATGACCTTTTCCTCCATAATTATAGCATTTGACCATGGTGTTACCAATCCCAGAATTCCCAGTCTCAACAAGTTCTGGCCTCCTCTGTGTGTTACCAATGTTGTTTCGACTATTCCCATCTGAGTTAAACCTTTGTCCCCCAGAGTTCCCCATATAACTTCCTAAACTATATCTTCCTGAAGATCTGTTTTGAATTTCAACCCTTCCGTCATGAACAACTGCCTGATTCCTTATGTTGGATGAAGACCTTAGACGATTGTTGGATTTGTTTGAGAATTTGCTGAAGGCTCTAGCAATCAACGCAAAACCTTAGTTCAATGAGTTAAAGGCATCATCTTCATCGTTGTTGTCATTTGAATTGAACATAGAATCAGTGTTGTCATATGAAACCAGTTGATGATCAGCTTGTTGCGGGGATGCTTCATATGGAACGATTTGTTTGGATGGAGTTTGTGAGGGATAAGGTGAAGAATGTTGTGGTTGAACATAACTCTGATTTGCTTGTGGTGCAAAGTGAGACTGAGCAATCAAAGCAAGAGAATTTGGAGTTGATGATGGTGAGTAACCTCCTCTTGCTGCTCTGTCTTTGTCAACTTCCGATTGGTGATGCTTTAAATAATCATACAGCAACTCGTACGAGGCGTTGTGTAGATTTTTGGCTTGGCGAACAAAAGTGACATACTTTTGCCAATCGGGTCCTAGACAACTCATAAATTTAGTATTCACAGCAATCTTTGGGAGCACAATGTTTTGACGGTTCAAGTCATTGATGATGTTCGTAAACCTGTGGTAGTACGACTCTAAAGATTCCCCGGCCTCAATCATGAACATAGTATATTCCAGATAAAGCTTAGATTTCATAACCTCCCGATTCAACTCTGTTCCTTCCATGAGAAGATGTACATGTTCCCACATGTCTTTTGCAGTCTTCTGTGCATCGATACTTCGAAAGATGGGATTTGGAATTCCTCGAAGTATGTAAGACATGGCAAGTTCGTTTGCTTCTTGCTGAAGGACTTGTTCTGTTGTGAGTTGAGCAACAGGAACAGGGGTAACAGTTGCTTCTCTTGGAGGAATTGCAGTGGGATCTCCAGGAACCGTAGTAGTAGGAACTGGATATGGGCCTTCAGTGATTACCTTCTTTAAGTACTTTCCATGGGGTTTCTTTAACTCAATAAACCGAAGAAATCGACTTAACCACTGTACATAATTCCCTGGTGTTAACATTGGGGGTGTATCCAAAGATCCTGCTTCATGTCTGGATTGTTGACTGCTGATAGCTTCGCACATCTGGTCAAACCAGTGTGGTTGTTTTGGTGGGAGTTGGTAAGTCTGCATTGGTTGTTGATGAATGATTTGTTATTGAGGAGCTTGTTGTTGAGGGAAAAATTGATGTTGTTGCACAAAAGCTTGTTGTTGATAATATTGTGGTTGATGAAATTGTTGTTGCTGATGATATTGTTGTTGTTGATACTGCTGTTGCTGATTATAAAAGTAGTTGTGATTTGGTGGTTGAGACATTTTTGTGTTTTTGTGGATCTTGTAGACAATTAAGATGTGTGTTATGAGTTGTGAAGTTTGGTTTTGGTTAAGTGATGTTCTTGTTCAATTCCTATAGAATACTGTTCACTGTTCCAATTTCGATAACACTGTTCACGCTGTCAATTGCGATAAGGTTTTGAATTGCGATAACTTCGGTAATTACGATAACTTCAGCAATTTCGATAACTTCAGCAATTGCGATAGAACTGGTAATTGCGATAGCTTATCGAATTTAAAACTTTCTATGATTTTCTCAAAATCTTATACAAGATATGAAATTTGCCTCCAAGTTGAAGTATTTTCACAAACTTATACAAGCAAGGAAAATACTGAACGCCAATTTCGATAAACCCTTAAGCTGCTAAATTGCGATAAACCATTATACACGGAATTACGATAAACCCATGCTGACAATTTCGATAAACCCTAGCGATGACAATTGCGAAAAACCCTCTTTTTCACCAATTGCGATAGAACGCAAACTTTTACAAATCACTTTTACATCTAGAAAACGATGTTTTAACCGAATGTTTTTGGTTCAGAAACGTTTAATAACACGTAAATATTAAGAAAATTACAAACTCTAACGTCTAAATCAAACTTTGGTGAATTTTGATAACTTGCAACGAGTGAAAACTAGTGTAAATCAATTAAAATTCGAACAAGAACTAAACATTCGACTATGAATCTACTCTCTATTCACTGTGATGATCTTTTCACTTTACAAGTGCGAAGATTAGTGAAAGAAAAGTGACTTTTTGTCGCAAACAACCACAAAAACCAATCATACAGTACTTAACCAAACGTAAAGCTAATAAATAACGACTTAAACTACTCAAATAACACGCAACTAATTATCTTCTAGCGAATGATACTACTTGATAGGTCCTAGTTTAGCTTCAACACAAGATATAACAACTACTATAAACTACTAACAATCGTATAACATGTAAGTAAAAGAGAGATCGAGTAGAAGAGAAAGTAAGATGGAAGATTTCATTCACTCATATGAATCGGCAATAGTTTAGCTACAATGAGAATAAAACCAACAAGTAAAATGCATGCATATGTCTTCTATTTATAGAGAAAACTAGGGCGACATATGCATGGCTATTTCTAGAAGCTATTCATTGGATCCCAAGGCCCAGGAACTCCTAATGAGCCGTGGGCTTTACACTAACATAGAGTCCAATACATGAGCAACTAAATAAAGACATGACCAAGACTTGGAAATAAATAAAACATGTTCCCAATAATAATAATAATAATAATAATAATAATAATAATAATAATAATAATAATAATAATAATAATAAAGTGTCGATCTTAAATTTACTTGTCTTTACCAATCCTCAGGGGTCTTGTTCGCCGGACGCTTATTCTTGATCTCGTATACTTTCTCAACCCCACCTTGCCATGTAAAATTGTTCAATTTGAATTTGTATTTGTTGTCATTGTATCGATTTCTGAGATAAGCTTCGATACTTTCGACAATCTGGTCTCCATCCGGACCGGCAAGGTGTTCGCCGAGATCAAAGAAATGCTGCAATAAAATATAATGAAAATAAATATACAAATTTAAATAAACAAACAAATTTAAATAAATAACACATTTAAAATAAATAAACACAATAATTAAAAAAATAAGAAATAAAAAAAACTTACGTGCAGCTGTTCATCGATGTGGGCCTTGGTGGTCTCTGGAACCTATCTCCAGGAATCGTAATGCATGGGAATTGATTCCCGTAATACTCCCCGACCATGTTGGAGAACCACGAAGAGTGAGGGCTGATGTGCTCTACCGTGTAAAAGTTTTAAAATTTATAAACACGTTTTATCTGGTTCTCTATTTAACACATACGAGCAACTGTACTCGTCCGTGATAGTAAAGGTGGGTAAGTCGAGATCGTCCCAAGGGATTTGGTGGTTATTGTATTTAGTATAACAAGCTTTTGCAAAAAAGGGTTGTCAATCCAATTTGGTGAAAATTCAAAAAGGTAAATAGAATCCAATCAAACAAAATGTATACTTGTGTGTAATTCCTTAACCAATTACATAGAGTATTCTAAAATGTTTGGTGTAACTTGTAATGATGCACAATTTTATATGAATGATTAACAATCAATGGTTTATATCATGAAGAATCATTACTAAGAATTCAATCTCCTAGTTAACTCCTTTCGGCCTTATTAACTATTATGACAATTCTATTAAGCACTAGTTGTTTGAAAAGCAATTCTTATCTCATGAATTCCTAAGAATCCTTTCGGCCTTTTATCGTGATGAAATCGTTTCAAATCCATTTTAATGAGTAAATATGATGCTTGTCACACACCATATCCCATACTAATTCGTGCACTAACGTTTTGGAATAAAAACATAAAGAAAATCCTTTCGGCCTTTTTATTCTTTAAAATGTTTTTACCAACAAATTAAGCAAGATTAGATATTATTTCAACAAACTCATAAAACAAGAAATGTTTTCATGCATCACTTTTTAAGATAAGAATACTCCAACAATAGTTACATCATACAAACAAGTATACCAAAAATTACTCCATAACAATCATAATCAAACACAAGTAACAAACAATACTTTCATTAAACTCAAAGTAAAAGTAGTTCATTGTAAGTAAACAAGATATACCTAGCTTAGGATAACAAGAACTAGAATTGTGGAACTATAGCAACCACACTCCTCCAATCGCCTACTATGAAAAGTAAACAACTCCAAAATTAAACCAAACTATTGAGACTCGAACTCAAAGTTTCCTGGACGTTTTTACAGCACTTCTAGACTTTCGGGCAATACTAATAAGATAGTATGGACATTGGTGTAAGCATTTTACTAATTTGGGGTGTCACACTTAGTATCTAGCCTTGTATCCCATTATATAAGTGTAAGAACACTTACTATCCAAGTAAAAACGACCTATGACAGTAAATATGACGGAAATGATCGGCCACAATGATTATGAGGAGTAAAACCATCAATTAATGCGAAATTGGTAACTGCAGCTCTTCCCAACCGATCGGTATTGGTCACCATCCGATCGGTTGCTCCCTTTTGCACATTCTAACCGAATCGGTTGCGGGTTGCATCCGATCGGTTGAACCTGTCCTGTACTCATATTTTTGGCTTTTCCTTGACTTTTCTCTTTGCATGCTCTATCCTTGGTTGTGGCACTGATTTCTTCCATAGAACTTGATATTTTCTTGATATATGAACATAGAAATCTTGATACTATCAAATCCTTGAGTCCTTGTGTGGTTTCTCTCTTGTCTCCATCTCGAGAATCTTCCAAATGCGCATAATCACTCCAATTCTTCGTCTTTTCATCATCTTTTCCTGTACTTGGCTACATTTACTTGCATATACACTTTTTCATGATTAAGTAACAAATACATACAAATATAACCAAATATGATGCACAAAAATAATGATAACGCAACTAAAAACATGCTCATTCTGAGCGTTATCAAATTCTCCCACACTTGAGTCTTGCTCGCCCTCGAGCAAGTCTAGCATTTTGAAAAAATGATTTCAATGGTATCGTTATCGTGATTCTAAAAATCTAACAACTATCCCGAAGGAACAATTGTTAATTTGTATTTTAATGTGAAAATTCTTTAAACATAAACAAGTTAATATCGAGTTTGATAACATAACTAAGCACCTCACAAATAATTTTGAAATTCACTCTACACTCTAAGGGATATTTATTGGTAAACCACTCATTGCTCAGTCAAGATTCATGTGTCTTACTATAAGCTTGTACAAGTATCAAAACAACAAAATAAAACATCAAAGAGGTCTTTTATTCGGGTTTAGGGTTAAAGGTTACCGACTAATGTTCAAATATTTCATACAAGAATATAATAGTTTGCTGGCGCGGATTTTTGACTAGCTAATCAACGGATGGTCACTAGATTGTACCTTGGTTCGCTGGCGCGTCATTTGCATAACGGATGCTCACCGAAATACGCACTAGATCACTGGCGCGTCTTTCAACTATTCAAAAACCGGATGGTCACTACAATATCCATGCACTACAAATCTTTACAAATCCATCACTTAATCTGGATGCTCGAAAGCTAACAATGAATAAAGTAATTTGGTAAAGGGTAGGGATAAGACATGGGAATTATTTATGATTGGTTTCTACAAAATAAGAATCAAGTCCAAATTCCGTTCCCAACTCTTTATACCACAAATGATTACTTTCCAAACTCCTTCGATCGTTATTCCGCATCACATACTCACTTATTTCCTCTTAGCTCATTGGCTAATTGATACTCATACATAATAGCTCATTGGCTATTCACTTTATTCACATTTTTTTTCACAAACAATCTCTCTTTTCTCGTCACCCCCACACTTTGGATGAGCACACGCTACAAAAAATACAAATAAGAGTAGCGACCTCCTTCTTCGTTGAAACAACACATACACATATCAAAGTGTGGCCAACACATAATCATCAAAAAATAAATAGTTTTCGAACTTCAATTGAACTTGATTCGGGTAAGGCTAACCGATGTGGTCAGCAAAAATATTTCTGTAAACGGATGGCCATTTGGTGTAAATCCTAAGTTGCCTCTTATCATTTGAATATATTTTATCACTCGAAAGTGATTTTAACCGTAATGCATAACAAGTACAAGTTCTAGAATCAACATAATCACCGGCACACTCATAACGAAATATATAGCATAGGAAATGCTTTATACAAAAAGGCTTAAATCCTCACAATTTAAGAAAGGTTATAACATGTACTAGTAAATGTTATCGATTCCAAAATAAAATTGCTCTCATAACTTGATTAAATTCCAAAAAATTTCAAATAACCTCATTTTTACCATTGAATCAATCTAGTTCGTTAAACTATATGAATTATGTGAGAAAACAACTAGAAAATCAAGGGCGAACGAATTCTAGTTACTTAAATCCAAAGTTCTACTAAACCTAAAAATTTAAAATTAAACCATTTTTCCTATTTTCTTCCCTATTTAAAATTAAACCATTTTTCCTACTTTCTTCCCTCCCCCACACTTAAGTTTTGCATTGTCCTCAATGTAATAAAAATGAACTTCAAAGTAAAGGAAATGGGAAAAATTTAGTTAAAAAGGTACTGTTATGGTAAATTTGCATACGCATATTTGATCATAAATAAGCAAATGAGTTCTCCAACTCTAAATATTGATCAACAATAAGCTTCCGGTAATTCACCCCTGCAAAAACTGCAAAAACATACGAAACAAAACAAACCAACAAACAAAATACTAAAACAAACAAAGTAATTAAATTAAAATTAAACCATACGTTATTAATTCTAAAAGAAAAAAAATTAGAGAAAAATAAAAGAAAGTAGAGATAGAAATTGTTCGACACATAATTGTTTTTAAACACAAACCATCATTATCAAATCATGACAATCACTCATCATCGTCATCCATGTTGTCAGGAATATGGATTCTCTCATCTTTACTTTCCTCGTCACCTTCAGTCTCATAGTTTTCGTCCTCCTCGAAAACTGAATAAGCTCTGTGCCTCTTCTTCTTCTGCTGCCCAGCTCCAGATGATGATCCACCCACGTCATAGCTTGAACCTCCAACATTGGAAACTCTACCATAGACTGGCACTGGCTCAGGAAAAGGTGCATACCCAGGATATGGGTAAGGATACGCTCTAGGATAGAGATCATACGGGAGTGGGTATGGTGGAACATTTGGTGGGTTGTAGAATGGTACCACATAATTGGCATCACGTGCCAAGTGTTGGAGCATCGGAATGGAATAATCATAATTATAGTTATTCCTCATCATCATTGAATCTCTCTAAACATCCCTACGCTCAATATCATTCAACTCAAGGTTCCAACCTCCCCATCCCGAATCAAAACTACTCGGTACATTTCCATGAACATTTCCCGTTGGTGGTGGTGGTTGAGGTGCGGCGATCGCCGACTCGGACCAAGCTCCAAATGTCCTGTTTCTCCTATCCATCGCTTTTCAAAAACTTTTATCATCCCAAGTCTCACTCTCAATTGGACCCGAACACTTACTCAACTCCTCATCCTCAAAATATCCTAAATTTCTTGCCAACATGGTCACATAATGACCTCCACAAATGTCACTCTTATCCTTGATCCCCGGTGCTCTCCTAGAAAGATATTCGGCTATGATCCAAGCCGCATTTCCATTCTTATCCTCCTCTAGCAACTTCATCACCCACAAGTCGGGTTGATTACACTTATCTCTACTACCTGTCTTGTGCAAAACTCCCCAAGCTATCAACTTTTGCAAAACCTTCATCAAAGGGTTCCTCAGCTTGGATGAATTTCTCCTCGAACACCTCGGATCACCAACTCTATTCCAATAAGCTGGAATACCATCATAATCATTATGATACCTCACTAAGCTCACAAAATGAGCTTCAAACAACCTATGTTCAATCTCTTGTTGCTCATACAAACCAAGAGCAACCGCAAAACCCGGCAAAGTATAGGCATGCTCATTCCCACACAACCTAAACCAAACACAAGTCTCCCTCACAAGATCAACAACTTTCCTTTCAAAATAGAATGTTGAAAAGAATTTCAAACACCATTCTCTATACACATTCTCATAAATACTGAAAGCACTTTCCCATGAAAAATCTTCAAAAGTATCCCCATCACCAGGATACACATAAGTCATCTTCAACATCTCCCTCAACTGATTCTCACACTCATACTCCGTAAACCAATCCCAATTAATCAAACGCGGAACAACAATATTCCTAAACTGCAACTTGGAAAGGCGTTCCCTGTAAGCATGCTTTTCTTCCTTCTTTAATTTACTAAACTTGAGATTCTCATTACACTCCGGCTGAAGATTATAAGTAACCTTGCTCCTTTCATTCCTTTGAAAATACTTGGTCACAATAGGGTTTACTCGAACACTTGACGAACTTGAAGAACCTACAACATTTCTCTGTAGAAAATGCAAATATATGTTAGTAAAAGAGTATAAGAACCAACGCTACACGATTTAGAAGTCTGATAACGCTCAAATTATACATGTTTTTAGGAGCGTTATCATGGATTTTATGCATATATATTGATCACTTTAATGAACTTTTGGTACTTAATGAAGTATAATTTCTATTTTAGGTTCATGGAAGCTCAAGTACATGAAAATGAAGAAAAAGACGAAGAAATGATCAATAAATGAAGATTTATGCATATACGAAGAATTCCCGACAAAAGTGAGTCTCTTGGAGTTTGTTCGAGAAGATAAAGTCATGAACTTGTCACTCCAAAGAACAAGAATAAAGCACAAGAGGGAAAACGAGAAAAGAAATGAAAAAAAGAAGCTCAAACAAAGAAATAATGGAAGACTCGTTGTTCCCGACACACCTCCACCATTTTGGCCATAACTTGAGCATACGAACTCAAATTTAGTTGATTCAAGTGGCCATGGAAAGCTAAGAGAAAGTTCTACAACACAGGTGTCTCCATCTGATCGGTATGGGCCCACAACCAAATCGGATGGAGCTGTAACCGATTCGGTTGGATGTAATACCGATCGGTTGGAGTTGACTGCTATGCCAAAACTTCACTACTAAGACTCCAAACGTGTACAAACCAATTCTAGATCCTTATCAAGTATATTCTAGGCCATTCCACTCTGCTTGGAGGCCAAGTTGAGCATTAATACCCCTAGGCCTTGGTTCAAGTATAAATAGGACTCATTTGTAAGAGTTTTAGAAACAACTATAAATATATATCATATAACTCTCATGTAACTCTCAAAGTATCTCTCTTAACTACCCCTCACCCTTTTCCAAAGGTGTTGGGGGTTTAGCTTGGTCAAAATTCAATGGAGGATTCATGTGTATCTTATGAACTTTGGTATATTCTCTTTTAATAATATTCATGTTTGGTTTCTTTGATTGTGTTGATGATGTGATTCTTGTTATGTGCTTTGTCTTGTGAATGATTATGTCTTACTACTTGTTTTGTTCATATGATAACTTGTGATAAAGGGATGTTTGGATATTTGTAGTGTTTGTTTGGATTATGATGATAACATCATATTTGGTTAAATTGGAACTTGTCTTGTTTATTGTTTTGATTAATTATTGTTGAGTCTATATGTCGAAAGGATTCTCAATAGTGGTTGATTTCAATTCATTAGTCGACGAATGTTTTGGTCTTGTACTTTGTGACGATTGTATGAGAAACTTAATAAACATAACAAGTAAAGGTTCAAATTTGGATTAAAGGTCGAAAGGCATCTTTTGAATATGTATGTTCTTTGTGTGATTGTTCTTATATTGCTTTTCTTGTTGGTTTGATCCGTGACAATCATAACCATCAACTTGTTACTTGCTTAAACAAACAAACGACACTTGAGTGCAACCAAGTCTCTTGGGACGACCTTGACTTACCAACCTCTATACTACATACGACTAGGGTATACTTGCCCGAATGTGTTCCTAGTTAATCGGTAATTCTTGTTTATAAATTTAAAACCTTTTGCGAACGCATCAAGTTTTTGGCGCCGCTACCGGGGACTTGCGTTTGAATTTTTGTGTTTTTTGTTTGTTTGTTGAATTGTTTGCTTGAAATGTTTGATTGTTTGTTTACTTGCTTGTTATGCTTGCTCGTGATATTTACGTTTGAATGATTATTTCTTTGCTCTTGTTTGATTGCTCTTGCTTGCTTGTTTGCTCATGATAATTGCTTAATTGCCTCCTTTGCATTTTGTTTAAAAAATCTCTTAATTCTTATTTTTGCTTAATGATCTTGGCATCAAAATCAAGTGTTTTGGTGTTGGGATTTGGTTTCATGTGTTCTAAAAATACTCATTTAAATGTTTGCTTTATAAGTGTGCTTGAAATTGCTTGCGAAAAAACCACCAAAAATGACCAGAATCATCTAGCCGATCGGATGGCAACTCCAACCGTTCGGCTGGACCACCCAAACCATCTCAACCGATCGGTCACCACCCGTAACCGATTCGATTGGAGGCTTCTGTCCCATTTTTTTCTTTGTTTTTGTTCTTCTTGTCTTGTGAGTTTTATATTTTATATGTTCTGTGATCTCTTGCATGTTTTTGTGTTTCTTTTTGTTCGTGTTTTTCTTGTCTAGATTAGTCTCGTATTAATTTGGAATAAGACTATCTTGTTTTAGATTGTTTTATTTTGATTTGTGTTACGTGACTAATTGTGTTTGCTTGCGTCTATGTGCTTGTCATTTTCTGTGATTTTGCTCATATTTGTTCATGTTTATTTTTGTTTTAAGTGTCGTTTATGTTCTTGGTGCTCTTCTAGTATATATGTGTTTATGTGTTTATGTGTTTTACTTTTGTTTATTTTCGTGTTCGTTACGTTATGCGTTCCTGTTTTATTTTGTCAATAAAAAGTTTTAAGTAAAACATGTTTTCATAAAAAAAAACAATTTACCGAGCCTTACAACCGATCGGTTTGACATCGATCGGATAGACCCAAACCTAAAAATATTTCACCCCAACCGAATCGGATGGAACCCATCCGATCGGTTGGAGCTCTCGGTAAATATTGGCCAAAAGGAAACCAACCCAACCGATCGGATGGATACTCTGACCGATCGGATGGCTCAATCGGTAAAAAAAAAAAAAAAAAAAAAAATTATTTTTCATATTTTTTTCTTGTGTGTTTGTGTCTAGATCGAATAAGTTTAAATGTCTTTTGGTTTTTGGAAGAGTATCATTTCTTTTATTCTACTTAAATTTGGTTTTTGCATTTTAAATTTTGTTAATTTAGTACGTTGTGAATAAATAAGTACTTGTTTTTTAAAAAATGTTTTGAACTTTTGTGCACTTGTTTAGATAATGTGTATTGCTTATTGATTTGCGTATGATTGTGATAACATGTTTTAATTCAATTTCAAGTTGATTCTAAGATCCAATTGTGATTAAGTTTCATAGTGACATTTGTTAATCAAGTTTGACTAGTTGTTAATAATTCTAAAGGTCGAAAGATTTATTGTTATTGAACTAGTTATAATCATTTGTCTATGAATGATTGTTTTTACCCATTATTCTTGGTTTAACAAAGAAATTTAATTGTGGTTGTAATAAGAATGCTTTTGTCTATCAAATTGGATTGATTGAAAACTCCCTCAAGGTTCGAAAGATTAGTTGTTTGCAATCAATTGTGACCTTTTGTCTATGATCGGTTACCTTTTGTATTCACCATTTCCTACGCGTATTTGATAAAACAAAAGATTATTTTTGTGTTTAAGTTTGTTAATCCAAACTTATGAACCTTGAATTGATTGGTTAAACTTAATGTTTGTTTTTATGAACTAAAATTTTGACGAAGGTTTAATTTGTAGAAACAATAGATTAGTTCATCCAACTAATTATCATAACCAACATGTTAACAAAGTTATCACAATCATGCTTATCTAGAGTAGTAAACTAGTCTAAGCAAGTGTAGTTTTAAAAATGTTTTGAACTTTGTGGGTATGTTCACTGGAAACCCTCACGAGACTTCACTCGTCCGCTCGGGCCACCGAGGGGTTTAAAAGGCTTGTTGCATACGCTAAATGCAACTGTGATGCCTACGAAAGTGAGTTTTAGAATTTTACGCGTTTTTTGTAGTTTAGTTTATTTTTGCAGATTTAATAAGCTCTTGGAGATTGAATTATTGGTGATATTATACTTGGTGTGGAGATGTTTTGTTGAATGAGAAATTGATTGATCTCATAAGCTTATGCTAGCATTTGCTTAGCACCTTATCATATGGAGTTCGATCGCGATTTCTTGGCCCGGGAAGTTTCGTTTCTCTTGGAATATTTATTTATTTATTTTCCCAATTTTACATGTTTTGAAGTTAATTTTTATTACATTGTGGACAATGCTTAACTTAAGTGTGGGGGGAAGTAAATAGAAAAAAAAACGAAACTACTTTTCAAATTTATAATTTTTGGGCCAATTTAAAATTTTGTATACTTGTTTGCCCTTGTGATCTAATTGTTTTCACGCTTTTAGGATAATATATTAGAATAACTGGATCATCCCACTGGTGAAATCTGTAATTTTGAAAAATTTGAGAAGAGTCCCGATTAATATTGCAATCCATTCTGGGATCGATAACATTTGCTAGCACATATTATAGCCCTTTCCACTAAATTGTGTGGATTTTTGCCTGTTCTATATATATAGCATACATCTTTTAGGCTTGGATCTTTTTGCTATGAGTGTGTCGGTGATCTTATTTATTCTAGAACTTGTACTTGTAAATCATTATCAGACCGCAGTAAGATCACATTCGTGTGATATAAGTGTATTCGTGTGATAAAGAGGCATCCTTAGGAATAACACCAAATGGCCATCCGTTTACAAAATAATTTTTGCTAGCCACATCGGTTAGTTAACCACCCATATGACCCACTTGTTAGCGTTTATCTTTAGGGCTAGATACCCTTAGTTACACCCTCCGAGCCATCCTTTTGATTTTTGATTAAATCCAGAAAAATACAAAAATATTTTACACTTTAAACCTTAGCCTAACCCTTTTTTAAAGTCTAAACGGTGGGTTGCTAGTTGCTTGGTATGTTGGATTGTTTTTGATGATTATTAGTTAGCCACACTTTGTCATTCGTGTGTGCCATTCCGACGAAGATGGAGAGGGTCCGCTTCATATTTTGTATTTTTGTGGTGATGCTTATGCGAAGTGTGGGGGAGATATGATGTGATGTATGAAAGATAAGTGTCGAAAGAAAAAAAATGTGAAAAAAAAATGAATAAGTCATCGAAAAAAAAGAAAGGAAAAAATATATGTGATGACAATTATAGCCAATGTGCTATATTATTATGAAGATGAAGGAAGATGAAGTATGTTTGAGATATCGATTAGCCAATATGCTAAGACGTGATATACATATATATTTGGTGATCGATATGTAAAGAAAAGGAAGTTGTTAACTATCATCATTTACGAGTTTGCGGTTTGTTCGGTAACTAGCAACGATGGGACTTAGACTTGACTTTATTTTTCTTTTAAAACCAATTTCATAAATACTCCCATGCCTTATCCCTACCCTTACCAAATTACTTTATTCGTTGTTAGCTTTCGAGCATCCGGATATAGTGATGGCTTTGTGAAAATATGTAGTGCATTAATATTGTAGTGACCATCCGGTTTTTGAATAGTTGAAAAACGCGCCAGCGATCTAGTGTGTATTTAGGCGACCATCCGTTATGCAAATAACGTTGCCAGCGAACCAAGGTACAAACTAGTGACCATCCGTTGCTTAGCTAGTCAAGAATTCGTGCTAGCGATCTATTATATTCTTCTATGAAATATTTGCACATTAGTCAGGTACCCTTAACCTTAAACCCGAATAAAAGACCTCTTTAGATGTTTATACTTTGTGCTTATGCCACATCGGTGGAGTTTTGTTTCTTGTACAAGCCTATGGTAATAAACGGATCATGACTGAGCAATGAGTGTGATTTCTCTTATATATACTCCACTACCTAAATAAATGAGTGATTGAGTAAATTATACTTCGTTTCTTTTTCGTGAGGTGTTTAGAAATGTTACTCAAGCAAGAAAATATATGGGTATTGTCATACATCTCGGTTTTTCACCATAACGCTTAAAAAATGATGAATCGTATCTTGTACTTGTACTTGGTAGATTTGCATCATAATTTTTATACTCATTTTTCATGCACCATGTGGGATCTATTTTTCTTAATATTTGCTTGAGGGCAAGCAAACCCTTAAGTGTGGGGTAGTTTACGCTCTTTGCACTCATTTTCTCTTTTATCTTTATTAAAAAAAAAATATATATATACTATCTGTCCAACCGATCGGATGTTCGAGTATCCGATTCGGTTGGCAGGTTGCATGTTTTTAGGATTGTCCATCCGATCGGATGGAGATGCAAACCAATCGGATGGATGCGTTGGTAAAAAAAAATTCAAAATTTTTAAAATTTTCTTTTCGTTTTGTCATTTAGGTATGAGTTTCGATTTTTCTTTTTCTAGATTTGCTTGAGGGCAGGCAAAGTTCAAGTGTGGGGGAATATGATAACGCTCAAATTGTACATGTTTTTAGGAGCGTTGTCGTGGATTTTATGCATATATATTTATCACTTTTATGAACTTTTGGTACTTAATGAAGTATAATTTCTATTTAGGTTCATGGAAGCTCAAGGCAGGAAAATGATGAAAAAGACGAAGAAATGATCAATAAACGAAGATTTATGCATATACGAAGAATTCCCGACAAAAGCGAGTCTCTTGGAGTATGTTCGAGAAGATAAAGTCATGAACTTGTCACTCCAAAGACTCAAGAATAAAGCACAAGAGGGAAAACGAGAAAAGAAATGAAGAAAAGAAGCTCAAAAAAAGAAATAATGGAAGACTCGTTGTTCCCGACACACCTCCACCATTTTGGCCATAACTTGAGCATACGAACTCGGATTTAGTTGATTCAAGCGGCCATGGAAAGCTAAGAGAAAGTTCTACAACACAAGGGTCTCCATCCAATCAGTATGGGCCCGCAACCGAATCGGATGGAGCTGTAACCGATTCGGTTAGATGCAATACCGATCGGTTGGAGTTGACTGCTATGCCAAAACTTCACTACTAAGACTCCAAACGTGTACAAACCAATTCTAGATCCTTCCCAAGTGTATTCTAGGCCATTCCACTCTACTTGGAGGCCAAGTTGAGCATTAATACCCCTAGGCCTTGGTTCAAGTATAAATAGGACTCATTTGTAAGAATTTTAGAAACAACTCTAAATATCTATCATATAACTCTCATGTAACTCTCAAAGTATCTCTCTTAACTACCCCTCACCCTTTTCCAAAGGTGTTGGGGGGTTGGCTTGGTCGAAATTCAATGGAGGATTCATGTGTATCTTATGAACTTTGGTATATTCTCTTTTAATAATATTCATGTTTGGTTTCTTTGATTGTGTTGATGATGTGATTCTTGTTATGTGCTTTGTCTTGTGAATGATTATGTCTTAATACTTGTTTGGTTCATATGATAACTTATGATAAAGGGATGTTTGAATATTTGTAGTGTTTGTTTGGATTATGATGATAACATCATATTTGGTTAAATTAGAACTTGTCTTGTTTATTGTTTTGATTAATTATTGTTGAGTCTATATGTCGAAAGGATTCTCAATAGTGGTTGATTTCAATTCATTAGTCGACGAATGTTTTGGTCTTGTACTTTGTGACGATTGTATGAGAAACTTAATAAACATAACAAGTAAAGGTTTAATTTGGATTAAAGGTCGAAATGTATCTTTTGAATATGTGTTCTAATCATTATTTTTCAAGTAAATGGAGCTTCACAAAATGATGACATCAAAGTTATGGGTCGAAAGAACTCTTTGTTTTTTGTTGGTTTAGGCATGAGTTTTCTGACATGACCAATTGATTAAGACTTATGTATATTTGATTTATAAAACACTAAATTATTATTGGTTCTAAAGGTCGAAATGATTACCTTTGATAATATGTTTTCCAAACTAACCATCCTAAAACTAGTAAAGGCTTACACCAAGTCCTTACTAACTTATTATCATTGCCAAACATGTATGTTCTTTGTGTGATTGTTCTTATATTGCTTTTCTTGTTGGTTTGATCCGTGACAATCATAACCATCAACTTGCTACTTGCTTAAACAAACAAACGACACTTGAGTACAACCAAGTCTCTTGGGACGACCTTGACTTACCAACCTCTATACTACATACGACTAGGGTATACTTGTCTGAATGTGTTCCTAGTTAATCGGTAATTCTTGTTTATAAATTTAAAACCTTTTGCGAACGCATCAAAGTCCAAAAACTTGTTTTGAAAATTTCCATTTTACTTTACCGAGCCCTCCATTCGATCGGTATTGGTCTCCATCCGATTGGATGGAGTAAAAGTTCACACCCAACCGATCGGTCGCAACCCGCAACCGATTCAGTTCGGATTTGCTGTAACAGGAAAAAAAAATCTTACTGCGACTTCAATCGATTCCTATCCATTCCAACTCTCTCCTAACCTGCATTTGAACAATCATGATGATTTCTACATCTCCAGTGTAGAGTATTGGATATCATAACACAATGATTGATCTAGTATTTGGCCGAATTCAAAGAAGTTAGAGAGAGAAAGTGGGAGATGTTCTAGTGAGAGAAAATGGAGAATATTAGATTACTTGTGAAAGAACATCCAACCCTTCCCACACATGGGAAGGGGTATATATATTCCTATCATAAGTGCCCCTAGTGGGCTGTGGAGTGAGCTGACAGTGGGTAAAGACCCGACCTAACTCCACAAATATTACTACGACTAAACTAATATAATTATAACTAAACATGTATTGATAAGTCTACGAGCTAACTTAATGCTAAAGAATACTCGGGGTGACCGAGTCTTTCATATGAATATTTATATTCCTAACAATCTCCCCCTAAGGGAGGTCACCCCGGAAATTACAATTTGAATTCTAGCATTCTGATGAACTTCATTTCTTTAGCTCGTAGTCGTTGATTCTTCATGATTGGTAAACTTTGTACTTTAAGCAATGATCTTGTGATTAATGTTCCTTTGGCATGTGTGATCTTTAAGCATGCGTTGAGATCACCAGCTACCGTAAATCTCTTAATCATCCTTGATGTAATATTGCCTCCATGTGATTTTTTGTGACCTTTGGACTAGCATGCTCACACTTTTCTGGATCATGATAACTCTCATCAGAGTTGCGGAAGCTGTGTTGTAGGTCTATCAGCTATCATGATGTCTTTGATAATGATTTGGAAGTGTGAGCATGGAGTGGATTGACACGTCTCTGCTGGAATCAGGTACCGCCATCACCATCTTTATATGAATCTGAAATAAAATAGTTAGCAATAAAGTTGGAGAACGAATATGGCTTTGTCATTCGCTCGGTGTGGTTGGATTAACCTTCGGTTCCGTGAGGACCGACCTGTGATCAGGTAGAATCCCCTTTAAAGAAGATTCTCCTTGACAAGACTTTCCAACTTGTAGTAATGAGTCTTCCAACAGATTAGTGTCAGAATCATCATACAAAGCTTGTTCTCATACCGGAACGTCTTAAAGCAGACAGCACGGTAAAGTGAATCAGTGAAATAAATACCCACTCATTGATGAGAAATTGATTAGTAAAATCACTCGCGTGTCACTGGATAAACATTTTATGCACCACGACGAGGGTTTTATAAATTTAATCATATTTCTATCATAAACACTTTTTTTTTTTGAAAAATTTTCACAATCAATGTGCTCGAAACTCAGTTGGTGAGCACATTAAAAGGTTTTCCAAAAGCATCCTTCAATCCATTTCCTGGAACAAGTTTGATTCAAATGCGAATCGCCCCATCGTTTCTTTCCAGTTGTCACAAGTTCGATCCATGAAGGATCTCACATGTCACCCACAAAGAGCTTGTTGAATGTTGGCTCTAGAAGGATTTTCATCTTCATTGTGAATACTTTACGTATCACTCGGATGTTCTGGCAATACCACAAGGATAATGCGTAGGACTCTTAATATATGTTTTCTTACTATTCACAGTGTATGAAACAGCAAGCATATTGGAAATGTGTCCTAATGAGATTTACGGATGATCTCTTGGCTCTAGACTCAATAGTGTGTTTTGATTTAGTGATCAGAGGCTGGAGAGGACTGCCACCTTTTCAATATCGTGTAACTCGGAGTGAGAGAAACGATAGAAATGTATTGATCTCTGTTACAAGTGAAACAAGAGTCCTTTGAGGGACCTTGAGTGGCTAGGGAGGGTTGTGCAGCGTATCACTGGGTCCATGATACTTGTCTTCAATGTCAGCAATCAACTAAGTGATTCTGACAGCATATGTATTGACCCGGTTTCTGCCTAAAGTGTAAGGAGGGCTTCTTTCTTTTCACCCTTTATCTTTACATTTCTTTTTCACTCTTCAACCCCTTCAGTGCTTACCGAGTCTTCATTACTAGAACCTTGTTGGGTTTGTTCTAGTACTAGTTCCATCTCAGTCTGCACTCTTCCCTTATTCTCACTTTTCTCATTTTTAATCATTCCTAAGGACTTCTATTCTAACTAGAGAATTGTCCCTCGGAAGATCCCTTCGGTTCTGGCTGGATCATGGGAACTGATACCTAACCTTACCATCCTTATAACTCCAGTACATTAAATAAAAATGGTCGGTCTTTGGTATTCTTCCACAATTTCGATCATAAATCATTCGCTCCCCCTCAATATGTGCATCGATATACGAAAGATTTTAGCACATATGGGAGAGCCTACACTTGAGTCCAAAAGATCACATTTTATCAGTTTTTATATTTAAATCACATTCTCTCCCCCGATAAAAAATTTCAAACCTTTTGAGATTTGTGATCCCAATTGATTTAAATAAGTTTAGAAAATATGGGAGAAAAAGTGGTCAGGTTTAACATATTTTCTGATAAAGGAACATTCTACTGCTCCCCCTCAATCTAAGAGGGAGGTAAGACTAACACACACATCACATATACATCACTACTTGATCAGTACAAAGTTTATTATGTTACAGAGTTACACAACAGCAAAAGGAGAGGACTAATTATTACAGAGAGGATATTTTCATTCGGTTCTCTGTAGAAGTCTGTAATCACCCTCTCGAACTCTTCCACCAACATAGCTCTCAAGACTTCGGAAGATCCTCCTTGTCTTCAATCATTTGCGTATGGCACGGAGGAACTAATTGTTCATTTCGAGATCTTTCTTTGTCCAGAACATGGTATATCTCCCTAGTCTAGCCGATCTGATCTTGTACTCTTTGATTATGTAGTCCAGTGCTTCTTCAATTTGTTGTAGAGTACCGTCACTGAACTTGTGGATTTCATCAAACCTCATTATCATCTGAACCTCGTACCTATCTCTGAACACCACAGCTTTTGGAGATTCAAGAACCGTGTAATCATGCTTGAATGCCATATCTTTCGCTTCCCATCGAGGCCTTGTGAGGTTGAGTTTCGTCTGATAACTTTCAATTCCAAGCTGAAAGTCCTCTACTCGTTGTCTGATGACTAAACCCCTGGTCCATAGATTGACTGCAGTGGCAAGAGTATGCTTTTCACGAGGTGATAGATGATGCAGCTTGCCTTGAAGGTTCAATAGGTACAGGTCTTCAAAGTCACTAGGAAGCAAGTGTTTGAAATCACTTTTTGCAATGACATGTTCCTTGAGATCAGCTCGTCAGAGGACGATCCTTTTCAGATAGTCATAGCCATATATTGAAAAGATTTCAACTCTGACTACACTTAGGATCTGCATGCGGGATCGTACAGCTTTTCGATCACCTTCAGCAGCAAATCTCTCGATGTAGAACTGCTGTCTCCTGAACCACCAGTGTGATATGCCATACGAAGCTGATATATCATACTTGCACTCTTCTTTAATCCACATCTGATCTGGCACCATTTACTCTAGCCCAATGTCAGGATAATAGGCAGCTTTCATCTTAGTAATGGACAACACTTGCTTATGCTCTTTGCTGCCAAACCTAAGATATTCCAGATCTTTGTTGAAGAAGAAGTCAGTTTGTATGGTGACCTGTCTAGGTGGTCCACCCATAGGGAGAGGTCTGCTGACGTTGTAGCTGCGAATTCCCTCGTCAACCTGATCATTCAATATCTTATGACATTCTTCCATCTGGAACTGAAGATGAACCACATCAGGATGAAAAGCTTTGACAATCTCGTACGCAGGCCCTTCCAAGTCTTGAGGTGTCAGTTTGGTGATTCCTTGCTGCTGACAAAACCAATTAATAAAAGCTCCCATGTCTCCAGTCTGAGCTAGCAATGAGTTTTCCGGAGGAGGCACATAGCTGGTCATTATAGCATCAGCCCAGTTATTTTCGGGAACATGTGTATCCAACGAGGGAACGGTCCATATTGGTTCTGGTGTAGCAGGTCTTTCTTCTTCAGACAAGGGCTTCAACCAACCTTTCATTTCATCACTTGTTGGAATGGACCTAGCAGAGCCTGGGGTTTCAGATGTGTCTTCCTCTGACAATAACCTCCACCAATTTTTATCAAGATTCACCTTTGGAATATGAGCATTTGCAGTGTCTTCATCATCATCAGAATAAGAATCTTGATCATCGATGGCTGATTCCTCATGCATGATAAAATCTTCAGGAATTGATGAGAGAGAGGGCTTGAATCTGGTGTCAACCATCGTCCAAGCAACATATCCAGTGGAAGATACAGTCTTTGATGAGCTTGGATCAGTAGACAACTTTGACTGATCCTTTTCAGTAGATGATGCAGGAGGATGAGGTTGTGGTTGTGCTTGTGAAGATCCTGAAACTCCAGAAAAGCCTGTAGCTCCAGATGCCCCAGCTGGTGGAGGAGGTGGAGGAGGATGTGGTGGAGACCCAGGTGGTGTATCAGGTTTTTCCTGGCTTTTCTTCATCCTTTTTCGAGTTTCAGCTAAGTCCTTCATGATTTGATCAGCGTTGTCACGGTCAATCAACTTTTCCAATGCTTCGTATAGTTGTCTGTGATCTTCATGACCTTTGTATTGGTTTGTCTCATACATCTGTTGAAGAAGAATTTCCTTCATGTCTATGGTGGGAAGATCTCTGAAGCGAGTTCTCAACGGTGCTTCCATTGCCCATTTTTACTGCTTCAGCAGCATATTCATCGACAGCAGTGACTACCTTATGTTCAAGGTTGATATTTTCCAGTTTTGACAGCCAAGAACCATGAGACAAGTCGTGTCCTTCCAGAACCGTAATACGTTTGAGAGCATTTTCAAGACGAGATTCTAAGGTCTCGTTGGTAGATGGAGATTGTGTAATTAGGATTGTAGTTGTGATAGTTGCAGTGGTGGTGGTTGCAGATGGAGGAGTATCTATGATTGGTGTTATGGTAGGAGTTGGAATTGCCAATGTTGGGACTGCAGATGTGTCTTGTACAATCGTGACAGACACCATTGACTCAACCTCCTTTTCTTCATTTGATTTTTCAATCTCAGCATCAGCATCAGTAGTCTTGTCTGTGATGAACTGATCCCCAAAGGTAGGGTCGTGTTCGAGGTTCTTGAGAGAAGATAGAGTGCCCGTTGAACTAACCGGTTCCTCCAGGTGAGTCTGATCATCGATTCTCATCTTTAGATTTTCTTGAACACCTGGATATGCCGTTGATACGAACTCATCATGCAGTGATTCAAGTGGAGGATCTGATGTGTCTGCCTTTTCTAGAGTTTGATTCATTTTCTCAGCTTTGTCGGGCTCGGGTTCTGTAACATCTTCAGTGTGTGTGACATTCATCTCAGCATTTTTCTCCTCCGTTGCCAATTCGTCGAATTCTGTATCACTAGAGTCTTCATTGAATTCCAAACTCGGAGACTTTTCCTTTTCAGCTTCAGATGATTCAACGGTTTTGGAGGATTCGAAATTTCGTTTCTTAAGGATGAACTTTGTGGTAGTTGACTTGGATGCAGGAGAGGAGAAATCCATAAGAGTTTGAGCAACCTGCTCGACCATGGCAATCCCCTTTCCTTTTCCTTCCACTTCGGGCATTGGTTGGCATCTTCCGGTATCGGGTTCTCTGAGAATCACCTCTTTAGTAGAGTGTCCCAATGACTCTGCGTATTCTTTGGTACTAAGTTCCAGAGTCTTTAGAAGGTCATCATCCTCCTCATCTCGCAGAGTTGGATCAGATACTAGAACTTCTTCATCTACAACTTGTTTTTCCAGTTTTCGTCTCTTGGACCCCTGTTTCTTACCCGCAGCACTTCTTTTGGGTTTCTTAGCCACACTAAGAGCATCATCAACAGGGGATGCATCCTTTGCTTTGTTTGGTTAGCTTTTGAGATTTTGGTGCAGGGGATCCAGCATCACCACCTAGCTCATCAGCAAGATTCTTTTGATATGCCGCCACTCTATTCAAATAATCCTGATAATAAGAAGCATTTCGAATGTCATCTGAGATGAGAGATTCAGATATAATCATCCCAAAGATTTCTTGTTTGGTTCCTTAGACAGAGAACTTGAGATTTCCCAAAACATGTTCTTCAGATGGCAGGTGGAGAGGAGAGTCAGATCTTGGATGAAACTTGTGCAGGGACTGAAGATGATGAATTATTCTCTTTGTGTATCTGATGCTTGGAATCACCAGTTTTTTGACTGTTTTCTTGCTAGCCTTATGTAAAGCTAGTTTCATCTTGTCCTCACATGTGAATGGAGTGAGTGAATTCCTCCCAGATTCTTTCAGCAAAATCTATGTTGGCTCTCTTAACGATTCCCCATAGAGTTTGTAACACTGGGGCTCTTAGCCTTTCATACCCTGAAGTTTTTCCAGTGAGACACGTGTTGATGATGGTGATGATTCCCCTCCATGGCTGATACATATCATTCGTGATCACTGCCGACAACGTGTTGACTGTTATGGGGTACCCCAGATCATTTATGAAGTTGATGAGATCATCGGGTTCGGGTGGTTGTGGTGGAGTAAATGGTTTGTTCACAATGACTGGTGAGATTTGTAGTGCTTCTTTGAGAGTGTCTTTGGTAAGATTAAACCATTGTTCATCAAGCTGACAACGGTAGCAATCAAGTATAGGATCAAATCACAACACATATTGTATCATTCAAATCGCAACAATCAAGCACTGGGTCAAATCGCAATAATTAAATATTCAAATCGCAACCAGGTATGGGCAAATCGCAACACTGGTGGTCCCACAATTTGAATATAAAATTGTTTCCAAACCAAATCGCAGACTTTGCGATTTGACCCTAATATTATACTCAACTCGCATTCCTGACACTCATCAATCAAATCGCAGACAATAAAATATTCATAAATATTCAATTCACAGCTATTGCGATTTGATAGGTACAAAGCAGTATTTTATTCAAATCGCAACATGAGACAGTCAAATCGCAACAGGGCAATTATATTCAAATCGCAACAGACATAAACTAATCAAATCGCAATAAAGAACTTTTAACCACCAAATCGCAATCAAGAATGAGTCATCAAATCGCAATCAAGAACAAATGGGAAAATCACAACCAGGTATCAAAACGCAACCATAAAAACTCAACCACCAAATCGCAACACAATATTAACACATCAACTCGCATTCAAGATCATTTAATCAAATCGCAACCAAGCATAATAGACAAATTGCAACCAAGAATATACAGGCAAATCGCAATCAAGCGACATCCACTCAAAACCGCAATCAAGAACATGCAATCAAATCGCAAGTAGGCAACCAAGAGTCAATAGTCAACATATAACCGAGCGCAAAACAGCAGGTCGCAATCCAGATTGCATATGCAAATCGCAACTAAGAAAATTGGACCCAAAACACAGTCAATGACAATCAGAACATACAGAAACTCAATATCGTAACACGCAACCTAGAATCTTCAAATCAAATCTCACGCAAGTAAGGGATACCAAATCGCAATCAAGAATGCCTCACAAATCTGTCACACAAGATTATACATTTAATCACTACCCCTAGACATCTAACACGCGAACCTAAACATGGCAAAAGGAAGTCTAACACACCAGGCACTAGCACAACACCACTTACTTAATTTTGACTTTTTACGAGTCAACAATAATTCGAAAACCCAGGCACACAATCAAGAGTGAAATAAAGAGGCAAGATACTAGTAAACCTAGAATCTACACATGATATTGAACCCATCCCACCAAACAACTGACTTAAACAAGCACTAACCAAGATTTTGATGACGATTTGACTGGTTGACCTAGTATACAATAGAGATGGATTAGAATCAAGCAATGTTAATTAAGATAACCTACTGATTTAATCGTAATGCATTTGATACCTAGGCAGAGATTCCACAGATTTTGAAAAATTAGGCAAATCGCAAGACGGAGAGAAGATGAGTAGTGAATTTTGACTGAGGTTTGACTGAGAAAGTTGTTTTGACTTGGTCAAATCACAAGGTGCATATTTATACCTAGTGCACATCTTTCTAAAATTGGCATATTTGGTCCCTGTCTTTCCTAAGTTGAGTTTTAACTTTCAATAAAGGCATAACTAGTCCTCAATTTTATATACGCCTAGGAAACAATTAACAAATTGCTTATAAGTCCCTATACTTGCATATAAAAGAAATATATGGCCCTTTTTTGGAGTTAACACTAAATTTGCACCCTTCTTAGATTGAAACCCTGATTTTCATAAATTTTGGAAGCTACTATCCCCCTCAATCAATGACTTGATTACAAATCAGAATGTTGAGTCGTTGATTGAGTATGCAAAATTTATGAAAGTGCAAGTTCGATTGATTTTTCAGTAACCTTAGATCAGCAAGTGAAGCAAAATACTTTCCTGAAGAATCATAGACGGAAAAGTATTTGTGATTGCAAAGAAGATTTCTCTTCTAAAACAAAAAATAATGCACTGAAGCGTACATCATTTTGAGGAAACATGGATATAAAGTAATCCATGCCCGGGTGAACTTCACCTAGTGGGAGGAACAACCGTCTTTTTGTCAACGAGTTTTCCCCATTTTGAGGAGCGGGTTGCTATATGAAGTAATAGCAAGCCATCATGACATGTTTTAACCATTCAGTTTAACTTCTGCTCGAGCTTCATTTAAAGACCCGTGTCATTATTGAATGACATTTCTAGGACCGTAAATGTTATCGATAAACAGAAGACATGCCAAGAAAAACTATTTTTGGTATTTTTTGAGTTTTTCAGATTTTTATGGTTTTTTGTTGGTTTTATATCTGTCTATTTACACTTTAGATATAGATGTTTCTATTTTGTATTTTGATTTACGATATATACAAAGGATACATGAAGAATAGCCACCGATATTCTTCCCAAGATCGACTATTGCAGCACGAGTCCTGAACTGATTTGTTCAGAAATCATTATGCACGTACATCACTGTTGAGTTTCCTGAACCCCCAAGTTAGGAGATTTCAGTCCTTTTGGCCGCCATACTCTGAGTTTTTCCTAGAAGGAAATGGTCGACGTACCTGCACTTAAATATGGATTCCCTGCACTAACATGACGATTTTGCTTGCTTTTATATGGGTTAGTGACATTGGTATCCAGACCTTTTGGAGTTTCACAGTCAATCTTTGAAATGCCATTTGTACTAATAGGTACCCATCTAAGACCAACCATCCTAAAGATTCTACCCATCGGCAACCACTTAAGGAAAGATCTAGGAGTGTTAGATTTCTCACACACAGTAGAATGCTTGTTGGGAGAATTTCTTAGTCCTACAGCAATCTGCCCATTAGGTTTCTGAGCATGACTCTTTGGTCCTACGGGCCTGTTATGGCTTCTAGTCTTAGGGGATCGAACCTTAGCATGAGCATTTACTTCCTTAGCCTTAGACTTATGAGATTGAGCCTTAGAACGAACACTAACTGTTTGAATATTTGGTCTAGATTGTGAAGTAACTGGTTTTGACAAAACTTGTTTCACATCAACTTGGGTTACACACCTCGGGTTAGAATATTTTGGTCGTTCAGATCTAAACGCATTTGGTTGTCTAAAAACTGTACGGTTTCTAGGAGGTTGTGAAACTGGTGTTCCCAAGATTGATGGTTTTGCAAACTTAGTATTCACCCTATTTCCAGTTAATTTCCTCAACTCTTTTTTAAGGACAGTGATTGTGAAACCTTTCTCTTGAATTTGAGCTTTGAATAGATCATTTTTGGCAATCAAAGAGGTTGTCTGTTCTACAAACTTAGATTTCGTTTCTTTGATTGAATCACACAGGTTTTTACATTGCTTTTTCAAAGTTTCATTTTCAGTAAGTAATTTAGCCACTTTATTGTCATGTTTAGCCTTAACTTCATTGCACATGTCACACATCTCAACCAAACTATTTTTTTTGGTTTTTGATCGTTAAGTTTTTGGCTTCTAGCTGAGCTTTCAAATCATTTATTGTAAAGAATTCACGGAATTCAGGGAGTTCCAGATTTTTACATGGTAAGTTAGTTTGAAAAATTTCTTCCATTTGTTGCATTGTGATTTCAAGTGAAATACAATATTTTTCAAGCTGTAAAAATCTTTTTGACAGTTCATTATAAACTTCATTTTCAACCATATCATTTGATTTGGAAAACTCAGCCGTAAGCAAAGACCTTAACGCATCATCATGTTCAACATCCTGATCAATTTCTCCCCCCTTATGACTCATATTTGTTGAATCAGAGGTGATATTGCTATCAGTCTTTTCCATCAGATATGTGTCAGTATGTTGTTGTTCATTAGAAAGAACATTATGTTGATCAGACAGATGTACCTCAGCAGATAGTACTTGGTGATTTCCTGGTTTGAGATCTGCATCCACACAAAGTGTGATATCAGTCCCTGAGCTGTTGCTATCATCATGCTTATCTGACTCTGTCCCATTTCCCATAAGATGTGCTCTTTCATTAATGAACCCCTTAACATTACTCATAAGTTGGAGTAATGTAACTCTAAACACGTCAACCTCGGTTCCAGTGTAATTAGCAAAACACTTTTTTGTCATTTGACTGTCATAATCATAATCCTCAGTATATTGCGAATCAATGAACACTTGGAGTTGGTTGTTGATCACACAAAAGGCAGTCATGGATCTACCTTCAGAAAATTCTCATTTGTCAAGTTGTTGTTCAAGTTGATCTAAGTACAGAATCATTTTGACTGTGAAGTCCTGAACATCTTGACAAAAGAGTGTTGCGAAAGCCCGTTTGTAACTTCCCAAGTATCCAGGCTGTTCAAACAGAACCTTGAGATGTGAATGAAGTAATTGAAAACATTCAATGCGACTTTCCTTTTCATTAGTCAACATTAGTGGCCGATGACACTCTTCCACGTGAGAATTCGAGCATGACAATTCCATACTAGCATTATCAGAATCACACACGTTTGTTTGTTGTATAGGATTGGAAGTCACATGTTTATCATGCGCGTCGTACAGCTTGACTACCTCAGATATGAAAGAATCTGAGTTGTTAGACATTGTGTAAACGTGCAAGGGATTTTACAAATCTATGATTTAAACCGAGAAATCATTTCTTTTGTGGAGTTTTACAAAATCAAGAGGAAACCATGAGATAATGATAAATTGGATGTGTTATGATAATTGTTGGATCGATACGATGATTAGTGATTGTATGTTAAAAGTAATGATTGTTTGTTGAAGTAGGTGAATTATTGTTAGATAAGGTTATGTTGTGA
Source organism: Artemisia tridentata subsp. tridentata (assembly GCA_021014915.2). Taxonomy (NCBI): domain Eukaryota; kingdom Viridiplantae; phylum Streptophyta; class Magnoliopsida; order Asterales; family Asteraceae; genus Artemisia; species Artemisia tridentata. The sequence goes on along the minus strand of CP139508.1, from coordinate 230,876,361 downwards.
TTAGGTTTGGTTGGATTGAGTTTATGTAATGGTTTGAGTATAAAGTGGTGAGTGCACTTGAGCAAATCTCAATGAAGAATCAGGAGCAAATCGCAGTGAAGAAACAGGTCAAATCACAACATTGATCCATTCAACACTCAAATCGCAGCAGTGAAACCTCAAATCGCAGGACTCAAATCGCAAGCCAGAAATACCCAAATCGCAAGGGTCAAATCGCAGTTCACAATAGGACAAACCTGTTGCTTTCTTGCGATTGGTCTTTTTTCCCTTTTTAATAATAAAGCCAAATTGCAGTACCAATGGACACCAAATCGCAACTAGGAAACACTTACCGAGAGTCAAATCGCAGGTAAGAAACACCTAACTTTTGCACCTAAAAATCACCCTTTTGAACGTTTTTGCTTGGATTCTTTTGCACAACTTGATCCTAGAAGGTTATAGCAACTATAAAAACACTATCTTTAACACCACAAACGTGAGAATCAAAGAAAACCAAGAATAAACCTATAAGCCTTCAAAAACCAAACTTTTGACCTAAACTAACCAAGAAAACGCACACACAATCAAGCTAATCAAACCATGAGCTCTGATACCAATTGTAGAGTATTGGATATCATAACACAATGATTGATCTAGTATTTGGTCGAATTCAAAGAAGTTAGAGAGAGAAAGTAGGAGATGTTCTAGTGAGAGAAAATGGAGAATATTAGATTACTTGTGAAAGAACATCCAACCCTTCCCATGTGTGGGAAGGGGTATATATATTCCTATCATAAGTGCCCCTAGTGGGCTGTGGAGTGAGCTGACAGTGGGTAAAGACCCGACCCAACTCCACAAATATTACTACGACTAAACAAATATAATTATAACTAAACATGTATTGATAAGTCTACGAGCTAACTTAATGCTAAAGAATACTCGAGGTGACCGAGTCTTTCATATGAATATTTATATTCCTAACATCCAGTTCGTCCCTATATCGATCCAATACATCTCCACATGATTTCTTAATCAATTCTAGAACACCCAAGAACACTGGCAAATCAAACTCTTCAATTAGTGTTCTAATCAACAATGCACTATCCTAACATCTCTAATTAACAAGCATATAACATCTGGGAATCATCAATTGCAACTTAATTCGATTCAAAGTTTTGACCCAATTCAATCCGAAAATTCAATTAACCAATTTTTCCTCAAAACTTAATCAATCAATCTAATTCTTTTTGCAATTGTATTCCTCTATCAATTACCCATCTATTCCTAAAATATTACATCTTAATTCGAAGTCTATCAAAAATACCCAATTCTTGAACTAATTCAGTAAATCCGAATTAAAACCTAATTAAACCAAATTGATGATGTTACTTACTTGTTTTGGAACCATGGATGATCTCTAAACACTCCTGCAACTTCTAATCAACTTCTTATGGTTGATTTTTTTTGGACCCAAATTTGGTGGATTGTGTGTGGGTGGGTTTCTCATGATTTTTGAAATTGTGAGCTTATATATTAAACTCTATCCGATCAGCTTTAGATCCAACCGATTTGGATTTAGTTCTTGCAAAAATTCACTTTTTCTCTTGTCAACACTTTGTGATACTTGTGAGAGCAAGTGAAAATGTTTTTTTCTTCTTTCAAAAGTCCCTTTTTGTATGTAAATGTTCCACCACACTTGGTCTACCAAAATTTGTACAAGTCTATGACTACTAACTTCTAAACAAAACTAACACTAAAAATCTCAACTAAAAACATAAACTCCATAATCATAAAAACTTAATAAAAAGAAGTCTTAGCATAAACCTTAAAACTTAAAACTTAAAATAACTTAAATGCAAATATTAAAATAATAAAATGCATAAAAATTAAAAGAAACAAACAACTAGCACAAGCTTGTGCTTTATTCATCAACTTGTTGCACTCGATCTCCTTCATCCTTGAAAGTACTCATGCCTTAGGATGTCTTCACTTTGAAATTTTTCGAACAACTTCTGGTTTGTCTTTTGTGTCTTAAACCTTCTTGCAAAATTCCTTCCACTTGGGCAAACAATATCGAATTTCACATGCCATTCCCCATCTCCATCTTCTTTCTTGTAAACACTTGAACCGTCGGGTCCCCACTCCAAATTTTTGAGTTGGACCGGTAATGATCCAAGAAAATCTGTAAGCTTTTTAAACACAAAAATATTTTTAAATGGGTTAAAGAAAGCCTCCATTGCTAGAGCTCTCTCTATTTCATCTTCGATATCAAAGAAACTGGGAGTAACCGGCCCATATTTAGGCATACCATCCTCGTCTCTTCCTACTTCAAAACATCCCAAGTATTCTTCCTCCTTATCATTCTCATGCACTTCCTTTACTATTTTCCCTCTAGGTTTTGGGTAGTAAGTGTGCTTCAAAATCCCATCATCAATAGTCATCGTAGCACGGCCCATGTCTATTATAGCCCCACATGTTCTAAAAAATAGTCTACCTAACAAAAGTGGTAATTCTTTGTCTACCGGTCTGTTAAGCACTAAAAAGTCAGCTAAAAAGGTTTGATACCCTACTTGAACTCGAACATTTTTCACTTCACCCATTGCTTTTGCTTGAGAATTGTCGGCCATAGTGAGATTAGATTGATTAGGTTGGGGGTTACTAAGTCCTAACCTTTTGTATAACGGATATGGCATAACACTCACACTTGACCCGGTATCGGCCAATGCATACATCGAAGTTGTTCCATTTACCTTGATTGGCAAAACAAAATTCCAGGGATCACTCATCTTCTTAGGTAATCCACTCTCCATAATTCTTGCTCTTTCTACCTCATCAAAAGTTTTGTCCTCTAGCCTAGATCTAGCCATCATGACCGCATCCAATTTCTTACGGTATGTCATATAGTTATTCAACACTTCTATCACCGGTTTCTTCTCCATAAGTTCATGAAATTTCATCTCCAAATTCTCCAAAATAGCCTCCTTTTGTTCTTGAGTCAAAGGTTTAACGGTTTGTGGCGAGTTAAGTGGTGAATTAGATGATGACGATGATGAATTATCATTCTTTGGGGTGGAGGGTTGGGTTAATTTGTTAAGAGGTGCTTTCTTCCTACTAGCCTTTCCCATTTTAACAACTTCTTCCTTCCCTTCCTTGACTTCTTCCATTCCTTCACATAATTCCGCAAGCATCACATCTACTTCCTTCTCTTCTTCTAAATCGGTGATATCAATTCTCATTTCACCAAGTGCAAAATCAAGCTTACACTTAGTTGTAACAAGAAAATCTCTTCCAAACACTACCTCCGGCTCATCGGTGTTTCCATAGTCTAGAACAACAAAATCAACCTTGAAAATGTGACCGTGAATATTCACTTTCACATCTTTCACTTTCTTCCTTCCGTAATCTTCATAATCAAGTCGAACAAACCTAAGTTTATCTAGCACATCTTCAGTAATATAATTATCTCCATACTCCATGTTCAATTATGCATCCCAAGCTTTGACTCCTTCCACACCACAAGGTGTAGCAAACCTCATGTGTGGTGCATCGAACTCCTTAGGTGGAGCTCTTGTGAACACAACAACATTCTTCTTCTTTGGCAAACAAACTCGGTTCTCCCCAACTTCTTCTACCTTTTCAAGATCCATCTTAGCTTCTCCCAACATACTTTCCAAACGTTCCAAGGAATCACCCGAATCCTTGAACATTTCTTCCAAATTTCTCAAATACTCCGAAACTTCGCTCAAACTTTGCATCTTACTAAAGCAAATAATAACTATAACATAACCACAAACACAAAAATCCAAATCATTAGCATTACAGTTAGTCATAATCGAAACATACTCAAAATAAAATCATATCAAGTAAACCAACAAGTTCAAACACTCAAAACACTAAAACAACTAAAAATTGAAAATTTTTGAAAACTTTACCGTGGCATCCATCCGATCGGTTTGCATCTCCATCCGATCGGATGGACAATTCGTTAAAACATGCAACTTGCCAACCGAATCGGATACTCGCATATCCGATCGGTTGGACAGATCGTAAAAAACTTTTTTTTTTTTTACTTTTTAATTAAAAACTAAATTAAAAATTTTAATATGATAATTAAGACATAAATAAAACTAATTAACTAGAAATGAAAAGTTAACCATAATTAATAACTTTAATTAAAAACAATTAATCTATCTAATAACTATTATTAACTAAACAAAATAAATGAAAGCTCTTAAACTACTTAACTATAAAACATAAAATTAAATATACTAACTACATTAACTAATATAATAAAAAGCTTAAAAACATTAAAAACTCACCCTATGATCACCATTAATTATCTAATTAAACAAATAATTAATTATATCTATTACTACACTTAAACTACCATTAATCTATCATTAAAAGACTAAATAAAACAGAAAATGAAAATCTATAAAAAATTTACCGAGGGTTCCATCCGATTAGGTTGGTCCTAAACCAACTTTTTTTTTTTAC
>CP139508.1:230651885-230866885 GCA_021014915.2 Artemisia tridentata subsp. tridentata | reverse complement strand
TCACTCGTATTATTTTCTAATAATATTGAATCGTTGAAGGTTATTTATTCTGTGTTCTTTGTTTATTCAAATCATACAAAACACAAAAGGTCTTCTAAGTGCTAGCTAGTAAATTCCGCGTGCTATACTAAGTATAATTCTTCGTATCACATCTAACACAAGGAGTGTGTGTAGATCCTGTCAAGTGGTATCAGAGCCAGGTTTTTGATACATAGATTTAGAAGATCCGAGAAGAACAAAGATGGACATGGAAACAACACCATCCACAACCAACATTGCTGCTAAGCTTCCTATGCTTAAACCTAATGAGTTCGACATGAGGAGACTTCGTATTGAGCAGTTTTTCCAAGTGCAAGACTATGCACTGTGGGTGATCATTGAAGATGGAAACTCTTTTACCCCAGTAGAAATAACAACTGTTGTTGATGGTAAATCTGAGATTACAGTGTAGACAAAGCCAACCACTAATGAAGAGAAGGCAAGGTACAAGAATGACGTTGAGGCTAGAAGTTTGCTTCTGATGACTATTCCCAATGATCAGTTGCTGAATTTTAGTAAGTTCAAGTGTGCTAAATCTCTTTTTGAAGCTATTGTTACAAGATATGGTGGGAATGAAGCCACAAAGAAAACCCAGAAGACACTTCTCAAGCATCAGTTTGAGAACTTTACTGCAACAAGCAATGAGTCGTTGGATCATATGTTCAATAGGCTTCAAAAGTTGGTGAGTCAATTAGCTGTTTTATGGATTGAGATGCCTCTGGAAGATCTCAACTCAAAGTTTCTGAGAAGTCTACCTTCTGAATGGGCTATGCATGTGGTAGTATGGAAAAACAAGCCTGATATAGATTCCATGAGCTTAATGGATCTATATAGAAACTTCAAGATAGTTGAACATGAGATTAAGAAGTCTGCTGGATCAAGTTCAAGCTCAAGCTCAGGGAATTTGGCCTTTGTATCAACTCCCAGTTCCTCAAGTTCAGATGAAGAAGTGCAAGTTACTGGAGCAGTTGGAACTGCTAGTGCAAATCTTGGTACTGCTAGCACCTCAAGCAGTACTAGTGGACTTTTGAATGATGATACTTATTGTGCTTTCCTGACTACTCAGCACAATGGAAGTATGTTGACTCATTCAGATCTTCAAGAGATTGATGAAGATGATATTGAAGAGATGGATATTAAGTGGCAGCTCTCTCTTCTCAGTTTGAGAGCTAGGAGATTCTTGAAGAAGACTGGCAAGAAGATTGTCATAAACAGCAATGATGTTGCAGGGTATGACAAGTCCAAGATTGAGTGCTACAATTGCCACAAGAAAGGTCATTACTCAAGGGAGTGCAGATTGCCAAGTCAACAAGATGGAAAGAATAGAGCATATGGAAACAAGTCAAGAGTTGTGGAGGTTACTGATTCAAGCTCAAAAGCCATGGTTGCTATTGATGGCTTAGGATTTGACTGGAGCTATATTGCAGAGGAAGAAGCAGAAGCATCTACAGAGGTTGCTCTCATGGCATTTTCTGATTCTGAGGTACAAGTTTCAAAATGTTCTAAATCTTGTGAAGCTTTAAAAGAACTAGAAACACTTAAAACAGGATATGAGAGTCAGTGGAAAGAATTAAAAGAAACTGCTTTTAGCTTAGCAAATCATAAGAGAGCTTTAGCTGTGTTAGAAGAGAAAATTGTTCATTATCAAAACAATGAGTCTAAGTTTTCTGATGATATGATTATTGTTAAGAGAGACTTAATGTTTAGAGAGAATGAAATCACTGTTTTAAAACATGAGCTAGAACAGGTTAAGAAAGCTAAGGAGAACATTCAGATGAGTGTAGATACACTAGAATACACATCAAAAGTTGTTCAAAAGATAATTAAGAGTCAGATCCAAAATAAAGCTAAGTCAGGCCTAGGATATAAGTCAGTTCCACCTCCTTACAGAGGAATACCATCACCCAAAGGTATAGACTTAGAACATACAGGACTCCCTGAATTTCAATTACCTGAGCTTAATTATGGTCCTCAACCCAAGAAGGATGTAGATGATAAACTTGTGTTTGTAAGTGCAAGTGATAAGTCACTATCTGAGGACAAGGTGTCTTCTGATAAGTCCTCACCTAATGACTCAGATGCTCCAACAATTGAAGAATGGACTTCTGATGATGAGGATGATCAGGCTGTGGGTAAGCCTGTTAGTGCTAAAGTGGAGGAACCAAAAGTTCCAAAGATGGTTAAACCTGAGACTGTTAGGCCTAGATCAAATGCCAAACCTTTTAGACCAACAGTTAGGTATGCAGAGATGTATAGAACCACAAACAAGCCAAGAGGTAACCAGAGGAATTGGAATAACCTCAAATCCCACCAATTAGGAAAGGATTTTGTTTGCTATAGGAAAGCTTGTTACTCTTGTGGTAGTTTTGTTCATCTTGCAGATTATTGTGATAAATGGGTATCTGGATATACAAATCATAGGTTGAGCATTGCAAGACCTCAATCTTTTCTTTGGAATGAGAAGATGATACCTAGATCAGTTCTTTTGAGGTCTGGACCTAGAGCAGTTCAAACTGCTAGACCAGCAGTTCCGACTGTCAGACCTATGAGACCAATTCACCCAAGGCCACCAGTTCAAAATCCAATAAATGTTTTTAAACCATCATACAAAACTAGTAAAAGAACTTTTTATAAGAAAGCAGTGGTGAAAAACCAAGTTTGGAAACCTAAGGTAACAACTGCCAAGCCAGCAGTTCCAACTGCTAGCAAGGTAATCGGTACTGGTGTGAATAAAAACACTGCTAAGGGAAACATGGGTAATGGAGTGAATGCTACAGCATGTTGGGTATGGAGACCAATTAAACCCAATAGTGCAAAGACTGTTTTGAAAAGAATGAATTAGGTTGATGCTAGAGGAAAGCCTAAGTCTGTTTTGGCTTGGGTTCCACAAGGAAATTAATTTTTCTTGTTATGTGCATTGTTAGTCATATGCTTGTATTTTGTTTCTTTGTTTTTGGACTAACAATTGCAGGATTGAAGAGAAAACACCAAAGGATTATGAATGCTTGATGTTTTGGACTAAATGGTGTTTTGGAGATTAGTATGTGATTCTTGCATACAATAAATGGTAATTGGTTCACCATGTCTTATCCACATAAGAACCAACTAGTCCAGAGCAAACGGTTTCTGGTAAAGACTAATCAAATCCGTTGATGGTTGACAATTTACCAAAAATTGTATGGTTATCAGCTCACCATATCTAAGTGTGAAGAGTTGGCTAGTCCAAAGCAAACGGCTATTGGTAAAGACATATCAAATCCGTTGATAGCTGATAGTTTGCTAAAAACTATGTTTGAGCCATGTTATTTTAAAATTCTATTTCAAAAAGTTGGTACGGCTCAATAAAATTTTTTCAACAGTTGGGACAGTTAGTACAAAATATTGGTACGGTTCAACTAGCCGTTATGACTAACGTGTCGGTAATTAATTTTGGAGTAAAAACTAGCCGTTGGCGGTTTGTTGCGATTTTTACTAGATGGATTACGGATTTCGAGGGATCCTCATATAGATATTTTAACTTTTATTTTATTATATTCTTATACTAAAATAAATAGTTACCATATTCTTTAAGTCGGTCAACTTGAAACCCTACAACTCTCTCCATAAACTCTCAATATTACTTTCACCTTCAATCTTTTCACTCAAACTTATTACTATTCACGGCTGTTAATTAATATTTTCTACTAAGAGTGGCAAGATTGGATTTTGCTAAGCGTCACAACTAGGTTGCGTTTTTAGAGAAAACAGAGCAAGGAGATGGGCCAAAATTTTATGAGGTTATGGACTTTCTCAACCACTCTCACATAAGGTATGCTCTTACTGTTTCTCCTACTCTTTATGTTTCGCACATCACACAGTTCTGGCAGAATTCATCTATCTTGACAAGTGATGATGGAAACTTAGAAATTCATACTAAAGTAGATGGCATTAAATTTGTTGTTACCGAGTCTATAATTAGGTGACATCTTAAATTAAATGACTCAGATGGTATCCACACTATGCTAAATACTGAAATTTGGGAAGAACTTGAAAAAATGGGGTATAATACATCTGAACATAAATTGACTTTTCAAAAAGCATGTTTTTCACCCCAATGGAGATTTTTGATACATACTCTTCTATGCTGTTTAAGTAATAAAAAGACTGCTTGGGAACAATTCAGTAGCAATATTGCTATTGCTCTCATTTGCTTGTCTACAAACAGGGTTTTTAACTTTTCAAAATATATTTTTGAGGGTATGGCATCAAATGTTGATAGTAAAACAAAGTTTTTAATGTATCCCAGGTTTGTTCAAACAATTTTAAATAAAAAGAAAAACCTGCTTACAGAACCAACTGAAATTTTTCCTACGCCTAGTCTACAATTAAAGGTTTTTCAAAATATGACTATGGCTAGTAGACTTTTTGAAGGGGAACCTGTTCCATTGTTTCCTCAAATGATTCAAACTGAGTTGGGTGAAGGTTCAGCAGTTCCAACTGATCCCCATCACACATCCACTCAAGTATTTGAAACAACCCAACAACCACCTATCACTTATAGGAGAAGGTCTAAACCTAGTCTAACTAGGGTTGTGACTGAATCCTTGCCCAAAGATACACCTCTCATAGCAGGTAATACAGCTAGAAGTGATGAGGGTAGTTCTTCACAAAATGAATTGACGGCTTTATGTACCAAGTTAGTAGCCCAGGTTGACACTTTGGAGAAGGAGCTAAAGCAAACTAAGGAGGAATTCAAAGCTCACAAGGAAACTTTTGCCAAAGTCTATACAAAGCTAACACAAAGGGTAAAGAAGCTTGAAGAACAGTTGAAGCAGAAAAGGGCAAGAGTGGTATTGGATGATGATTCTGATGATGATGATTCAGATGGTTCAGACGGGGATGATGAAAATTCTTCCAAACAGGGGAGGAAATTTGGTAAAGAGAGGAAATTTGAAGATAAGGATAGATCAGGATCTCAGGGGAGGTATGAAGAAGATTCTGAGCAAGATCAAGGTTTTGATATTGGTTCAGGTTCTGGTAATGTTCATAAAGAAACAGCTGAAACACATCAAGCAGTTCCAAATGAAGAAGCAGTTCAAACTGCTGAGACAGAGCAAGAGATAGAGCAAGTAACAGTTCAAACTGCTGAGAAAGAACAACAAGCAGTTCTAACTGAAGAAACTTCTGCTGAACAAGAATATGAAAGGAAAAGAGCAGATAAAGGAAAGAAACCTATGACATCTGAAGAAGTGGTTGCTGTTCAAGAACTTGAAAGGCTTAAAAGATTGAAACCAAAAACTCAAGAACAGATTGATCATGATGCAGAGGTTGCAAGACAGATGTTAGAAGAAGATTTGACTGATGAGGAAGTTAAACAAGCTCAGATTGCTCATGATGAAGAATTTGGAAGGAAAATGGCTGCTGATGATATAAGGAATATAGCTGAATTCATGGAAAGAAAAAGATCAAATGAAGTAGATCAAGAAGAATTCAATGAACAGTTGCAATATTTTCTGGATTCTGATGTGATTGTAAGAGCACAAGCTTCTATGGTTCTTAAGGATCAAGAGTTAAATGAAGATGAAAAGACAGAGGAGCTTAAGGAATTTATACTCAAGAAGAATGGAGTTGCAAAATGGGATGATCTGATTCATAGAATAAGAGAAAGACAGAAGTCAGGGTACAAGACAAAGTTACCAACAAAGAAGGAACTTGTTGAGGATATGAAGCATTATTTAAAGAATTCAGCAAATTACTCAATGAAAGATTTCAAGGGAAAGTCTTATGGTATAATTGAAAAAGAATTATGTGAAACTTATGCTATTTTGAATTCTCCAAGAAGAAGTGTCAAAACAGGAAAGAAGAGGGAAGCAGAATCTATGGAATCAGAAGTTGCTAAGAAAAAAAAGTCTGATGAAGAAGGATTAACTAATGAGAAGATCAGAAACATGATGGTGATTATTCCGGAGTCTTCTTATATTAAACCTTTGCAGGTCAAACATCCAATCATTGACTGGGAAGTGTTTACTGATGGTAGAATGAAGAGATGGAAGATTATTAGATTTGGAGATATTTCTGAAAGATATAAGTTGTTTGAAGACTTACTTAAAGGCTTTGACAGAGAAGATCTAAATCAACCTTGGAGTTTAGTTAAAGAAAAGTTCAGAGATATTGATCCAGTTGAAGATAAAGATAAAGAACTATGGGTTCAATTGAAGAGAATATATGAACCAGATGGTGGAGAATCGATTTGGAGATTTCAAGCTCAAGTCAAGGATATCTCTTGGAAGTTATTTGGTACATGTGGAGTACACAGAGTGTCTACAAAGGATGGAATAGAGATATATATGTTGGTTGAAAAGAATTATCCACTCAGAGCAGGTGTTTTGACAATGCTGGTATTTGCTAAACATGAAGCTAATGAAGAATCTGAGATGGCTAATATGCTGGTAACGAAGATATTCAACCTTGCACAAGAAGTAAAAGCTAGATCTAAGAGATTGGCTTGATGGGTATTTGAAAGAATTTTTAGCATTAAGAAGAAGAAGCTTAATTTGAAGAAACTTAGTGATTGGATAGAAATCATAAGTTTAGGGGAGGATTGTTAGGAAATTAAGCTTAAGCAGTTAAGACTGTTGGAGGTAACAGTTAGGACTGTTGAAGATTGAAGTTAAGACTGCTGAAGAGTGTTGAAGACATGAGCAGTTAAGACTGCAGAGTGAAGAAGTTAAGACGGTTTATGATTTATGTAAAGTAGATAAATATGGAAAATATATAGTGTATATCGTATAAGAATAGATTGATAGTTATCTTGTAAAGGAATCCTTGGTCTATAAAAGGATTTCCTAGGTTAAGGTTTTAGACACACGATACACAACACATATACGATTAAGATTCAAGGTTGTAAACCCTAGTGATAGGAGATCACTCGTATTATTTTCTAATAATATTGAATCGTTGAAGGTTATTTATTCTGTGTTCTTTGTTTATTCAAATCATACAAAAAACATAAGGTCTTCTAAGTACTAGCTAGTAAATTCCGCGTGCTAGACTAAGTATTATTCTTCGTATCACATCTAACACAGGGAGTGTGTGTAGATCCGGTCAGTGTCTTTTGATTTGTCATTCATTAACAAAGTACCCAACACACTCTCACACAAAATTTTTTGGATATGCATGACATCTAAATTGTGTTTTAGTGTAAGAAAAGACCAATACTCTAGCTCGTAGAAAATAGATACTTTGGTCCAATTCAATTCGCGATCAAAATCACGTTTTTTCTTCGCACCCCAAAACTTGGATGTTTCCCCTACGTATAGGAAATCTCCCAAGTTGAGTCAAGATGACATTACTGGTAAATTTTCTAGGAGGTGGTTTATCATCGACCGGAGTATAGAATGCCCTTTTGTTCTTCCGCCATTTATTGGTCGCTTTTAAGAATCTTCTATGACCAACATAAGCGGTTTTGCTTAACACGCGAATAGCTGGAGTGTCTACATTACAGGTCGGACATGCCTTGTAACCTTGCCCACTCCACCCAGAAAAACTACTTCGAGCGGGAAAGTCATTGATAGTCCATAAAAGTGCTACTTTCATACATAATTCAGTGCCTATAACAGCAACCGTAGTCATGACTCCATCTTTCCATAAAGTTTTTAGGTCTTCAATCAAATGCCTCAAGTAAATATCTATGTCCTTCCCGGGTGATTTAGGGCCCGGAATTAACAAGGTCAACATAAGAGAAGTCTCTCTCATACATATCCAGGGAGGCGTATTGTATGTTGTTAATATGACTGGCCACATGCTGTAAGACTGACTAAGGTTGCCGTACGGATTGAAACCATCAGCAGCCAACCCTAATCAGACGTTTCTTTTTTCATAAGCAAATTCTTTCTTATACTTGATGTCAAATTTCTTCCATGCTTGACCATCAACCGAGTGTTGCATCTTACCATTCTCCGTAGACTGCCCAGAAGCATGCCAAGTTATATGTTTTACAGTGTGTTTAGACTTGTACAAACGTTGTAGTCTAGGAATGATAGGAAAGTAACGCAACACCTTGTTAGGAACTTTCTTCCCCAGTGTGTTCTTTTATTTCCATCTACTAGCATCGCAGATGGGACAATTATGCAAATCTTCGTTACCCACCCCCGATATAAAAAAAAAATCATTTACACAAGCATGTGTGGATTCGTATCCTAACCCGATCGTTTTATATGTCTTCTTTATTTCATAGTATGAATATTGGATTTTGTATCCTACAACGGGCGAGAAACATTCCTGGAGAAATTTTAGGGTTTCGTTAAATGTGGTGTTACTCATTTTATGTAACCACTCGTAAAATTTCCTATTTACTTTACAGAATTATTATCCTTTTTCCACGGATAATTTTTTTTTTTTATTTATTTGAATGTATCTCTCATCTTATGTGACGTAGATCACATCATTGATAAACGTGCTCCCACAAGACCTGCCTAACAAACCTAATATTTATTTCATAAACATCATGATATAAAAACATTACAGAATACCATTTACCACTTTACGATAAATCCATAACAAAACATTCATTATCTGAATAGAGTTTCTAAGAAACCCTAAAATTTACCACAACACCAAATATGAACAACTAAACATCAGAACATAAAAATACAACATATCTGAGTTAATGTACAAGTTACTAAAGCACCAGAAACCCTAATTCTACCTTGTTCCCGGTAAAACCCTAAATTCACATAACTTTGATTTTATGTGTTCATTTCACAAACCCTAATTTATTTCTAGAATATTTTTACAAAATATAAAGTTTACAAGTTATTTAAGCTATAGTACAAGTCATTTATGCATAAAATCATTTATTTACAAAATTTTTATTAAAATCTCATTTATATTATTTTTAAAGCACAAGTTACAAACCATTTATGCATAACTTTTATAAATTATATTTTCTAAACTCCTTAAAAATTTTTACAAGTCTTTTAGCCCAGGGTACAAGTGTCTAATGCACAAAAGTTATAAATTCCATTTAATTATCTTTTAACTTGACGAAACCTAACAAATAAATTTTATAAAATACTAAACTATTAAAAATATATTTTTCACACTTCCTAAATTATTGTACAACTAAATTAAGCTACATACAACTCCTATAAGCCAAACCATCTTCCTATTTCATTCATGTATAATTCGATTCACGTAAATAAAATATAAACATAATTTTTTCTAAATAACCAAAACCTAAACTAAATTAGTTAAGCTTCCTAAACCCTAAGATACTACTTCCTAAACTCTTGTACACCTCTCAAACACTCACCATGTCCCCCTTAAAACCTGGTTCGAAACAACTACAAAACCAAAACCGAATTTCATCTTGAAGATGCAATGAATCTAGCCTAAGACATACTCTCCTATTCATTTCTATAAACCCTTCCACTTGTACATCTTCTCCATCAAGAAGCCTCCTTATTGGTAGTTAAAAACCATGGATACAATTCGACCACATCACCACCTCTTCATCCCTCCTCCTCCTCCTATCCAAGTGGCATATCCCACAGTTTCTGTCAGCCCTTGTATGCAAACTTGTCCCTTATCTCACTCTAACAAAACCCTAATTTCTATCTCTATAAATAGCAACAATCTTCTTCTCATTTCACACCCAATCGAACCACAACACTAGAACAAACACAACCCATTTCTGTCCTGAACACACCCTAAAAAAACTCTTAACACAAGCCTAACAAGTCCAGAAGAGGAGGGTAGCAAGTGTCGAGTTCATTTCATTCATAAAACCCTACACGATCTAAACCCTAAGTAAGTATTCCAAATCCATTTTTAATTCAGTTGTTATTTATTTTATGTACTTAGAAACAATTACACTTAATCACTAATAACAAAGATAACTAAAAACCAAACAAATTTTGTTCTTTGTTTCATGTCTGTTCGAACAGAATAATAAATACACCCATAGTATTCGAGTTTTTGTTTAAACAATCATAATAATTTGAAACATGATTAAAACACATCAAATATAGTAACCATGTCATAAAAACCCTAGCTAGGAACTTTTTAAATAATAAAACCTAATCGGGTCTTTGTCTGAGTTTTTATCGAGTCAAATCCCCCACGCCCTACTTTCACCTGAAAACCAAACGTAAAGATCTTGAAAATCTAATTTTTTGGTATTTAGAAAGTTCACCCAGCTGCTTGAGTTAGGAAAAGAATCATTAAAAAATGGTCAAGTATTCGTTGAGATATCGAGTTTTAAAATCTGCTTCAATCGCTATAAGTAAAAACTAATTTCCAGTTATTTGTTTTCAATAATTAATCGACCCATAGCCCAACTTTTCACCTGTTTTCGACCCTAAATCCACTAAAAACTCTGCCTTTTGGCATTTTCAAAGTTTACCTAGTGAAGTTAATTTAGAGGAAAGAAACGTTAAAAGATCAGAGAGTCGAAGTTTAAACTTAAAAATTCATCATCGCTAGGATAAAACTTGATTTCCAGTTTTATTTTCAAACTGATCACTCGAACTACCAACTTTCAACCTATTTTCGAAACTCTTTTGATCCTATAAATTTGAGTTTTGGCATACTAAAGTTCAGTAGCAAACTAATTTTTAGAAAGAAAAATCATTGTAAAACCATCGAGTAGTTTAAAATATTTTCGAAACCAAAGATTGTGTCTATCGCTAGGTCTAGAATCTAATTTTCAGATTTTTATTAAAACTCATTCCACTCGATCGACTTTGGTAAAATATTTCAACCATCAAACGAGTTTCATAAAATTAGGAACTTAGCTTATTTTAGAGTTGACCTGGTCCAACTTTTTATAAAAACCAAGAGCTCGTTAAATGACTTCGTTTTCATAAAGATATTTGTGTCCAAAGCTCTAGCCAAGTCGTGTATAACATAAGTGTGATTTTTATTTAATTAAGGTTTTCATGTGTTGATTTTGTAAATAAATATTATCAAGGGTATTTTCTGTCAATAACAAATAAAAAAGGGGTGAAATTGTTATTATTAAACTTGAGGGTAAAAACTGTCATTTTCCAAAAGCCCAGGGTGTGAACTGTCATTTGACCAAACTTTAGGGATTAAAGCGTAACTTTTCATAACTATTATTTTTATCATTTCTACTTTATTTCCGAACCAATATTAACCTAATATGTGTATTTAACGAACAAACCGAACCAAAACTTACAGATAAAAGATAAGATAAAATCTTACTTTTGAAATAATATTGGCTCAATTAAAACATTTAACCATCAACCAAACAACAAAACAGAACGAAATGGAAATAAACTATAATCATTAGAAATGATTACTAAATATTGGCATAACACCCAGGTTCTTTGTCCGGAGACGTTTATCAACTTTCTTTCATTTGTTTTCCATCCAGACTGATCAGGTGAGTTCATAACCCCTACTTTTTACATGTTTTGAATATTTTGGGGGAGATACATGCTCCAATATCGTTTACTTCACAACATTTAAGTTTTATTTGATTAATTTCATAGCCCTATTTCATATGAATGAATTAAATTTGCAAGATTGCAACACGTTTGATTTACATGATTAGAACACTAAAGCTTTTCCGTATTAACACAAGTATTCCCACGTTAGTCTTATTTATTGCTTACGCTAGTTAGATTAGCAAGACTCCTCATGAACCCTAATCACCGTAAGGTGGCGATTTGTGAATAGATCTATTGGGTGACAACCCTTTGTGTTACCGTAACCCAAGCATTTATTGAGATAATAAAGAGATGTGCTACTCACGGGCAAAGTACCTACATTAATTATGGCACTATTAATCATTAGTTCATGACTGTTTATGTTCTGTTAATGTTTGCGTGTCATGAGCTTAGCGCAAAAACATCATTCCTGATAATTTGTTGTGTCCAATTTATATTAATCTTGTTTAAATGATTTCAAGTGATGACAAGTTTCGAGTACGAAATAGGCTTATTTTCTGAAAATTGAAAGGCTTATTTGATATGAACAATATTTTGACATAGCTATGGTTATTCTGAATAACTGGAACAATATTTCATAATATGAAACGGATTGTTTACAGAACTTATGATTCACTCAACCTTTGTGTTGACGTTTTAAGCATGTATTCTCAGGTTATCGGAAGCATGGATTGGCACGGGATTGGCTATGGTCTATGTTATCATTCAAACTAATAATATATTTTTATAAATGTATTTTGAGAACCTCCTGCTGGGACCTGCATATTGTAACTCTGATATAAATGAATGATAACAATTTTATCTAAAACGTCTCATTTTCGAGTCGTTTTCTATTATCATGACTCGTGAACTGTTTAGTAGCACCCCAACTTATATTTCCTTGCGAATATCAAAAACGGGGGTGTTACAGAGTGGTATCAGAGCCATGGTTATAGAGAACCAAGTGTTTTTAAACATTGGACTATAACCGCGTTTTCTAAAATAAATAAACTTACACCATAAAGTCCTATGCCTTCCGTGCCAGGTATGTTTCAGTATTTAGAGCATCCTTTATTATGATTATTTGGCATTAATAATCCCCCTATCTGATAACTATTTTATTTGCTTTATTTGCAAATATTAGAATTGCTTATTTTCATTATTTGCGGGTTACTACAGTATCATGTCCCCCGAAACTCCCGAACTTAACGAAACCGATCTCCGTACTATAAGTACACCACCTACCCACTCCCTTAGGAAATCCCCATCTGATGAAAAGTTTATTGGTTGCCCAACAACATATGAGGTTGGACAAAACTCCACCAAGAAACAATTCAGAAAGATGATCCTCTAGAACCTAATACTCCCGAAACCCCGATACTAAATTTTCCAGATGCTATATCTACGCCTAATTCCCCTGAACCTAAAGATCCCATGTGGACTCTTCTTTATGAACACGCCAGTATTCTCGACAATCACGCTAAACATTTGGAGGAGTTACCACATTTACGTTTCGAGTGGTACGACCGTAATTTCGACACTCTGTTTAGAAGGACCGATGCCGAAAGGAGAACGGTGTTCGACTTGGAAGCAAGTGTTGAACGAATGAAGAATACGCACGAACATAAGTATAAAAGCCTAGATTATAGGATTCGTCATGCGAAGAGGGAAAACAGTCAACTACGTGATAGAGTGACGGAGATTGAGAGAACCCTATGGATGGCCAGAGAGACGGCAATCTGCCAGGGTCAGAAGATTTTTACTTTGGAATCTATGCTGGACAGTCAGGTAAAGGTGAACACGGAATTTCAGGAGCATTTCTTGGAAATGGAAATCTCACAACTACAACTTGAGAATGAAGTTAAGCTTTTACGTCAAGGACGTGGCTGATCTCAAACTCATATGTAACAACGTTGTGTTTACTGTACCAAATAGTATTTGGTTAAGTATTTCCTGTATTTTCCAATAAACCTGAAATCTTCAGAGTTTGTAATCAATAATAAATGTATAACAAATATCTTTTGTTGTATATATTATTGTTGAGAATAAATTCTTTCCCATCATGTCTTACAATAATGCTGTGCATTTATGTAATGACTTTTCATAAAATCCTATCATTTGTTTGATAGACAAATGGTTTCGAACTAAACTATGCCTAGAGCCCAATAAGTGTCACTTACCTAGTTAACTAAACATAGAGCCCATTAAGCAACAGAGATAATTTGAGGATTAACCCTTATGATAAAGATAGAAAATTTTAAACCTACTTCATGCAATATTAATAAAAGATCTTGTATTAATTGTTTTTGTAAAAACAATTGATCAAGTTATTAATATTATTCTATTCTCATCCCGACATATCATAACCATAGAACCCCATAAGATAAAATTTCAGAAGAGAACCTTGATTAATGAAGAGAAAGTTGCTGAAATCTAAGAGAATTAGTTAATTCCTTAGCAGCTATACCAAGAGTTAATCATTTATCTACGATATTTAACCAGACATATTCGGAAGAACGTTAGTATGAAAAATACTATGCCTATGTTAACCGCGCCAATGACTCCCGAAGTTATCCAGAAGTTGGTAATCAACCTCATTACAGCAGTACTCGAGGCGACTACGACGGTTTGCTTAGGAAGCAATAAGAAGGCTACGGAAAAGAAGAAGATGAATGTGTCTTGTACCCCTAAGAGTTTTATGGGTTATAGACCAGTTTATAACAAATGCCCAGAAGGAACGACTAAACCTATCCATACCCTAGGAATTGAACGAAATAACCGAAAGCGAAAACATAGTGAACTAGAAACCACTATCCCAACTCACTACCCCGTCTGCCATCGCAAACATCTTACTCATGAAGCTGTTTATCGTGGAAAACGACCTCCATGTCAACGATGTGAGTTACATCATTATGGAGATTGTTTTGTCAAGTGTGGAAGATGCAAGGAGATAGGACATCAGACCAGAAACTGTAAACCAATAGGAGTAAACCTACGAAAAAGGACTTGTTATGGATGTAGAGGAAAAGGACATATGATAAGTCAATGCCCGAATTTCAATCCCAAATGGAAAACTAAGACTGATTCGGAAGAAAACTAGAACTTATTAAGAAATCATATCTATGACCTAGTATGACCTTTAAGTTTGATATCTCGGAAGTAATGAATAAATTGAGGTTTAGAACCCTCTAAGTTGTATATTCCTTTCAGAACTATCTTAGTTACGATAAATTATCTTTCTACTCTATGAAATCTCTATCTCGCGATAATTCCTTCATATTCCCAAATCTGCGTTTAGCCTTCATATCTATTCTATTTCTCCATACCCTATTCATAAACGTTGCCTAGTAAAACCTTAGACGAACTTTAAGAATTATTTCAAGGATATCCCATTAATACTTTAGGAAACCTTAACCTATCACTGTAGTGTGGACAGAAATTTTCCTATGCTTTTGAAAATTATTTATGAAGCTACTTTTCAAAAATAAAGCGTTGAACGCCATCTAAAACTTTTTAAATAAATACCACAGTGACTGTACGAAACATTACATCATTTGGTCCTAAATTATACATAACCTGATCAACTATGTATAATTTTGGAAGAATCATGTAATGAGTTGGACAGTTATATTTTCAAATTTTCTACTAGTAATTTTCATTTAAAAGCAAAGTATTGAAACAAAACAAATTGTTTATAAACCATTATTTTGATTTCATACAACAAGAGTCTACATCTACTACCCATCCTTTCTAAGATAGGAATTTCGATAACATTATGGATAGAAAAACCCTAAGATTTTATTAAAAACCTTGGAAGATAATACATAGAGACATAATTAAGCAACTGAAGTGCTAATATTACAAGGATTACATAAGCTTTATTAACATTGAGGATTACCTAGAAAACACAAACTAAGACCATCCTAGTAACTCTAGCTCAAGACTTACTTTTCCCATGTTTGATCCACATAAAGGCTACGATAGTAAAGTGGAACAACGAACCATAGAAATTAAACCAAGCTTCGAAATTTCATCTAGGACTACACACCATGTAGGAAATAAATCGCAATAACGAAACAATCGCTAGGTATGTAACAAAGTGCGGCATCTTTGAGGTTTTTAGAAAGGAAATTTGATAGTGAAAGAATGAGGATTAGAAATGAGGTATTTATAGGTAGAACCTAGCCGTTTATTTTGACCGTTAAGATCACTATTCATCCACTTTAAGAATCTGACCGTTGCATCATGCTTATCCCAGTCACTAGATTTATCAGGTGACAAAACATTCAAATTTAATTCATCCAGTAGAGATGAGACTGACCAAACCTTGATCCTTTGGTATTAAACGGAGAACCAAGGATTATCAGCGAAACGACATTATCGGATTTATCGGACCCAAGAAAAAGATAATATTTTAAGTAATATTATTTTTTTTACTTGAGGCATTTTAAGCATATCAAATTCTTATCCAACCAAATCGTTATACGATTTTCCTTTATCGCGTTCCCCATCTGGATAAGATAGAAATCTGAACCTAGCTATCCCTATACATCATTTTTCCCAACTTTCCAACCAACATAGGACGAATCTCGGGACAAGATTCCCTTCAACAGGGGGATACTGTAACCACTCGTAAAATTTCCTATTTACTTTACAGAATTATTATCCTTTTTCCACGGATAAATTTTTTTATTTATTTATTTGAATGTATCTCTCATCTTATGTGACGTAGATCACATCATTGATAAACGTGCTCCCACAAGACCTGCCTAACAAACCTAATGTTTATTTCATAAACATCATGATATAAAAACATTACAGAATACCATTTACCACTTTACGATAAATCCCTAACAAAACATTCATTATCTGAATAGAGTTTCTAAGAAACCCTAAAATTTACCACAACACAAAATATGAACAACTAAACATCAGAACATAAAAATACAACATATCTGAGTTAATGTACAAGTTACTAAAGCACCAGAAACCCTAATTCTACCTTGTTCCCGGTAAAACCCTAAATTCACATAACTTTGATTTTATGTAGTTCATTTCACAAACCCTAATTTATTTCTAGAATATTTTTACAAAATATAAAGTTTACAAGTTATTTAAGCTATAGTACAAGTCATTTATGCATAAAATCATTTATTTACAAAATCTTTATTAAAATCTCATTTATATTATTTTTAAAGCACAAGTTACAAACCATTTATGCATAACTTTTATAAATTATATTTTCTAAACTCCTTAAAAATTTTTACAAGTCTTTTAGCCCAGGGTACAAGTGTCTAATGGACAAAAGTTATAAATTCCATTTAATTATCTTTTAACTTGACAAAACCTAACAAATAAATTTTATAAAATACTAAACTATTAAAAATATATTTTTCACACTTCCTAAATTATTGTAAAACTAAATTAAGCCTAAGGTACAACTCACATAAGCACGAACCATCTTTCTTCCATATTATTCGAATTATACTTATGTAATAAATCATTAACTAATTTTTCTAAATAACCAAAACTCAAACTAAATTTGTTAAGCTTCCTAAACCCTAGTTACTACTCACTAAAGCTCCTTGTACAATACCCTAAAGCCACTTAACCCTTTCTCCTTCCAAACCTGGTTCGAATACAACTATACAACCAAACTAAATTACACCATTGAAGATGCAATGAACCTACCCAAAGATACCCTCTCCTATTCATTTCAACAAAGCCCTCCACATGGACATCCTCCCCTTCAAGAAGCCTCCCCATTGGTAGCTTAAACCCAAGGATCCCATTCGACCACATCACCCTCCTTTCTCCCTCCTCCTCCTCCTATCCAAGTGGCGTATTCCATGAATCATGTCAGCCCTTGTATGCAACAATGTCCCCTCCTCATCCCCACAAAACCCTAAACTCATCCTCCTATAAATAGCAACTTAAACTCTCTTCTCATTTCACACCCAATCGAACCACAACACTAGAACAAACACAACCCATTTCTGTCCTAAACACAGCCCTAAAAACACTCTTAACACAAGCCTAACAAGTCCAGAAGAGGAGGGTAGCAAGTGTCGAGTTCATTTCATTCATAAAACCCTACACGATCTAAACCCTAAGTAAGTATTCCAAATCCATTTTTAATTCATTTTGTTATTTATTTTATGTACTTAGAAACAATTACACTTAATCACTAATAACAAAGATAACTAAAAACCAAACAAATTTTGTTCTTTGTTTCATGTCTGTTCGAACAGAATAATAAATACACCCATAGTATTCGAGTTTTGTTTAAACCAATCACTAAATGTTAAACATGATAAACACATCAAATATAATCGTAACATGCATAAAAACCCTAGCTAGAAACCCTATAAAATAATAAACCCTAATCGGGTGTTTTGTCTGAGTTTATTATCGAGTTCAAATCGCCCCACAGCCCTACTTTCAACCTGAAAACCAACGAGTAAATGATCTCTGAAAAATCTAATTTTTTGGTATTTAGAAAGTTCACTCCAGCTAGCTTGAGTTAGGAAAAAGAATCACTGAAAATGGTCAAGTATTCGTTGAGATATCGAGTTTTAAAATCTGCTTTCAAATCGCTATAAGTAAAAACTAATTTCCAGTTATTTGTTTTCAATAATTAATCGACCCATAGCCCAACTTTTCACCTGTTATTCGACCCCTCAAATGACCACTAAAAACTCTGCCCTTTTGGCATATCAAAGTTTACCCTAGTAAGTTATTTTAGAGGAAAGAAACTCTTAAAATGATCAAGAGAGTCGAAAGTATTAACCTTAAAATCATCCCATCACTAGGATAGAAACTTGATTTCCAGTTGTTATCTTTCAAACTTATCACTCGAACTACCCAACTTCTAACCAAACTTTCGACCTCTATTTGATCCCTATAAATTTCGAGTCTTTGGCATACTAAAGTTCATGTAGCAAACATTTTTAGAAAGAAAAATCTTGTAAAACCATCGAGTAGTTTAAAATATTTTCGAAACCAAAGATGTGTCTATCGCTAGGTCTAGAACTAATTTTCAGATTTTTATTAAAACTCATTCCACTCGATCGACTTTGGTAAAATATTTCAACCATCAAACGAGTTTCATAAAATTAGGAACTTAGCTTATTTTAGAGTTGACCTGGTCAACTTTTTATAGAAACCAAGAGCTCGTTAAATGACTTCGTTTTCATAAAGATATTTGTGTCCAAAGCTCTAGCCAAGTCGTGTATAACATAAGTGTGATTTTTATTTAATTAAGGTTTTCATGTGTTGATTTTGTAAATAAATATTATCAAGGGTATTTTCTGTCAATAACAAATAAAAAGGGGTGAAATTGTTATTATTAAAACTTGAGGGTAAAAACTGTCATTTTCCAAAAAGCCCAGGGTGTGAACTGTCATTTGACCAAACCTTAGGGATTAAAGCGTAACTTTTCATAACCATTATTTTTATCATTTCTACTTTATTTCCCGAACCAATATTAACCTAATATGTGTATTTAACGAACAAACCGAACCGAAACTTACAGATAAAAGATAAGATAAAATCTTACTTTTGAAATTACATATTGGCTCAATTAAAACATTTAACCATCAACCAAACAACAAAACAGAACGAAATGAAAAAACTATAATCATTAGAAATGATTACTAAATATTGGCATAACAACCCAGGTTCTTTGTCCGGAGACGTTTATCAACTTTCTTTCATTTGTTTTCCATCCAGACTGATCAGGTGAGTTCATAACCCCTACTTTTTACATGTTTTGAATTATTTTTGGGGGAGATACATGCTCAATTATCTGTTTTTACTTTCACAAGCAATTCTAAGTTTTCATATATTGATATAAATTTCATAGCCCTTATTTTCATATGATATGAATTAAATTGGCAAGATTGGCAAACACTGTTTGCATTTACATGATTTATGAATCACTAATGGACTTTTTCCCGTATTAAACAAAAGTAATTTCCCAACGTTATTCTTATTTTTTTGCCTTACGCTAAGTTAGATTAAGCCAAAAGACCTCCCATCATGAACCTCTAATCACCCGTAAACCAGGGTGAGCGCGAATATTGTGAATAGATCTATTGGGCTGACAACCCCTTTGTGTTACCGTAACGTAACCCAAAGCATTATATTTGAGATGAATAAAGAGATGTGCTATCTCCTACGGGGGCAAGGTTACCTAATTTAATATGGGGAACTATTACATCATAGTTCATGACGTTGAATTTCTTTAATGTTTTTGCGTGTCATGAGGCTTAGCGCAATAAAATACATTCTTTCCCTGATAATAATTGTTGTGTGCCAATTATTATATTTAAATCTTGTGTTTAATATGATTTCAAGTGGACTGAACGAAGTATTTCGAATAACTGAAAAAGGGCTTATTTTCTGAAATATTGAAAAGGGGTTATTTATGAATAACTGAACAAAGTATATTTTGACATCAGAAACTGGCTATTTCTGAATAACTGAACCAACATATTTCTGATAAATGAAACGATTTTTTCATCTAAGAAACTTTATGAATTTACTCAACCTTTGTGTTGACGTTTTAGCATGTATTCTCAGGTTATCGGAAGCATGGATTGGCACGGGATTGGCTATGGTCTATGTTATCATTCAAACTAATAATATATTTTTATAAATGTATTTTGAGAACCTCCTGCTGGGACCTGCATATTGTAACTCTGATATAAATGAATGATAACAATTTTATCTAAAACGTCTCATTTTCGAGTCGTTTTCTATTATCATGACTGTGAACTGTTTAGTAGCACCCCAACTTATATTTCCACTGCGAATATCGAAAACGGGGGTGTTACAGAGTGTTATCAGAGCTCATGGTTATAGAGAACCAAGTGTTTTTAAACATTGGACTATAACCGCGTTTTCAAAAATAAATAAACTTACATCATAAAGTCCTATGCCTTCCGTGCCAGGTATGTTTCAGTATTTAGAGCATCCTTTATTATGATTATTTGGCATTAATAATCCCCCTATCTGATAACTATTTTATTTGCTTTATTTGCAAATATTAGAATTGCTTATTTTCATTATTTGCGGGTTACTACAGTATCATGTCCCCCGAAACTCCCGAACTTAACGAAACCGATCTCCGTACTATAAGTACACCACCTACCCACTCCCTTAGGAAATCCCATCTGATGAAAAGTTTATTGGTTGCCCAACAACATATGAGGTTGGACAAAACTCCCACCAAGAAACAATTCAGAAAGATGATCCTCTAGAACCTAATACTCCCGAAACCCCGATACTAAATTTTCCAGATGCTATATCTACGCCTAATTCCCCTGAACCTAAAGATCCCATGTGGACTCTTCTTTATGAACACGCCAGTATTCTCGACAATCACGCTAAAACATTTGGAGGAGTTACCACATTTACGTTTCGAGTGGTACGACCGTAATTTCGACACTCTGTTTAGAAGGACCGATGCCGAAAGGAGAACGGTGTTCGACTTGGAAGCAAGTGTTGAACGAATGAAGAATACGCACGAACATAAGTATAAAAGCCTAGATTATAGGATTCGTCATGCGAAGAGGGAAAACAGTCAACTACGTGATAGAGTGACGGAGATTGAGAGAACCCTATGGATGGCCAGAGAGACGGCAATCTGCCAGGGTCAGAAGATTTTTACTTTGGAATCTATGCTGGACAGTCAGGTAAAGGTGAACACGGAATTTCAAGAGCGTTTCTTGGAAATGGAATCTCACAACTACAACTTGAGAATGAAGTTAAGCTTTTACGTCAAGGACGTGGCTGATCTCAAACTCATATGTAACAACGTTGTGTTTACTGTACCAAATAGTATTTGGTTAAGTATTTCCTGTATTTTCCAATAAACCTGAAATCTTCAGAGTTTGTAATCAACCAATAAATGTATAACAAATATCTTTTGTTGTATATATTATTGTTGAGAATAAATTCTTTCCCATCATGTCTTACAATAATGTTGTGCATTTATGTAATGACTTTCCATAAAATCCTATCATTTGTTTGATAGACATATGGTTTCGAACTCAACCATGCCTAGAGCCCAATAAGTGTCACTTACCTAGTTAACTAAACCTAGAGCCCATTAAGCAACAGAGGTATTTTGAGGACTAAACCCTTATGATAACGATAGAAAACCCTAAACCTACTTCATGCAATATTAATAAAAGATCTTGTATTAATTGTTTTTGTAAAAACAATTGATCAAGTTATTAATATTATGCTATTCTCAGCCAAACGTACCATAACCATAGAACCCCATAAGATAAAATTTCAGAAGAGAACCTTGACGAATGATGAGAAAGTTGCTGAAATTTAAGAGAATTAGTTAATTCCTAAGCAATTAATCATTCATCTACGATATTTAATCAGACATACCGGGAAAAAAGACAGAATGGAAAATACCGCGCCAATAACTCCCGAAGTTATCCAGAAGTCAGTAATCAACCTCATTACAGCAGTACTCGAGGCGACTATGACGGCTTGCTCAGGAAGCAATAAGAAGGTTATGGGAAAGAAGAAGATGAATGTGTCTTGTACCCCTAAGAGTTTCATGGGTTATAGACCAGTTTATAACAAATGCCTAGAAGGAACGACTAAACCTATCCATACCCTAGGAATTGAACGAAATAACCAAAAGCGAAAATATAGTGAAATAGAAACCACCATCCCAACTCACTACCCCGTCTGCCATCGTAAACATCTTACTCATGAAGCTGTTTATCGTGGAAAACGACCTCTATGTCAGCGATGTAAGTTACATCATTATGGAAATTGTTCTATCAAGTGTGGGAATTGTAAAGGAAAAGGACATCATAGGAAACAATGCCCAAGCTTCAAACCCGACTAGAAAACTAAGACTGATTCGGAAGAAAACTAGAACTTATTAAGAAATCATATCTATTACCTAGTATGACCTTTAAGTTTGATATCTCGGAAGTAATGAATAAATTGAGGTTTAGAACCCTCTAAGTTGTATATTCCTTTCAGAACTATCTTAGTTACGATAAATTATCTTTCTACTCTATGAAATCTCTATCTCGCGATAATTCCTTCATATTCTCAAATCTGCGTTTAGCCTTCATATCTATTCTATTTCTCCATACCCTATTCATAAACGTTGCCTAGTAAAACCTTAAACGAACTTTAAGAATTATTTCGAGGATATCCCATTAATACTTTAGGAAACCTTAACCTATCACTGTAGTGTGGACAGAAATTTTCCTATGCTTTTGAAAATTATTTATGAAGCTACTTTTCAAAAATAAAGCGTTGAACGCCATCTAAAACTTTTCGAATAAATACCACCGTGACTGTACGAAACATTACATCATTTGGTCCCAAATTATACATAACCTGATCAACTATGTATAATTTTGGAAGAATCATGTAATGAGTTGAACAGTTATATTTTCAAATTTTCTACTAGTAATTTTCATTCAAAAGCAAAGTATTGAAACAAAACAAATTGTTTATAAACCATTATTTTGATTTCATACAACAAGAGTCTACATCTACTACCCATCCTTTCTAAGATAGGAATTCGATAACATTATGGATAGAAAAACCCTAAGATTTTATTAAGAAACCTTGGAAGATAATACATAGAGACATAATTAGCAACTGAAGTGCTAATATTACAAGGATTACATAAGCTTTATTACATTGAGGATTACCTAGAAAACACAAACTAAGACCATCCTAGTAACTCTAGCTCAAGACTTACTTTTCCCATGTTTGATCCACGATAAAGGCTACGATAGTAAGTGGAACAACGAACCATAGGATTATACCAAAGGCTTCGAAATTTTCATCTGGACTACACACCATGTTGGAAATAATCGCAATAACGAAAACAATCGCTAGGTATGTAACAAAGTGCGGCATCTTTGAGGTTTTTAGAAAGGAAATTTGATAGTGAAAGAATGAGGATTAGAAATGAGGAATTTATAGGAAGAACCTAGCCGTTTATTTCGACCGTTAAGATCACTATTCATCCACTTTAAGAATCTGACCGTTGCATCGTGCTTATCCCAGTCACTAGATTTATCAGGTGACAAAACATTCAAATTTAGTTCATCCTGTAGAGATGAGACTGACCAAACCTTGATCCTTTGGTATTAAACGGAGAACCAAGGATTATCAGCGAAACGACATTATCGGATTTATAGGACCCAAGAAAAAGATAATATTTTAAGTAATATTATATGTTTTTACTTGAGGCATTTTAAGCATATCAAATTCTTATCCGAACCAAATCGTTATACGATTTTCCTTTATCGCGTTCCCCATCTGGATAAGATAGAAATCTGAACCTAGCTATCCCTATACATCATTTTTCCCAACTTTCCAACCAACATAGGCCGAATCTCGGGACGAGATTCCCTTCAACAGGGGATACTGTAACCACTCGTAAAATTTCCTATTTAGTTTACAGAATTATTATCCTTTTTCCACGGGTAAATTTTTTTTTTATTTATTTGAATGTATCTCTCATCTTATGTGACGTAGATCACATCATTGATAAACGTGCTCCCACAAGACCTGCCTAACAAACCTAATGTTTATTTCATAAACATCATGATATAAAAACATTACAGAATACCATTTACCACTTTACGATAAATCCCTAACAAAACATTCATTATCTGAATAGAGTTTCTAAGAAACCCTAAAATTTACCACAACACCAAATATGAACAACTAAACATCAGAACATAAAAATACAACATATCTGAGTTAATGTACAAGTTACTAAAGCACCAGAAACCCTAATTCTACCTTGTTCCCGGTAAAACCCTAAATTCACATAACTTTGATTTTATGTGTTCATTTCACAAACCCTAATTTATTTCTAGAATATTTTTACAAAATATAAAGTTTACAAGTTATTTAAGCTATAGTACAAGTCATTTATGCATAAAATCATTTATTTACAAAATCTTTATTAAAATCTCATTTATATTATTTTTAAAGCACAAGTTACAAACCATTTATGCATAACTTTTATAAATTATATTTTCTAAACTCCTTAAAAATTTTTACAAGTCTTTTAGCCCAGGGTACAAGTGTCTAATGGACAAAAGTTATAAATTCCATTTAATTATCTTTTAACTTGACAAAACCTAACAAATAAATTTTATAAAATACTAAACTATTAAAAATATATTTTTCACACTTCCTAAATTATTGTAAAACTAAATTAAGCCTAAGGTACAACTCACATAAGCACGAACCATCTTTTCCTATATTATTCGAATTATACTTATGTATATAAATCTTAACTAATTTTTCTAAATAACCAAAACTCAAACTAAATTTGTTAAGCTTCCTAAACCCTAGTTACTACTCACTAAAGCTCCTTGTACAATACCCTAAAGCCACTCGACCCTTTCCCCTTCCAAACCTGGTTCGAATACAACTATACAACCAAACTAAATTACACCATTGAAGATGCAATGAACCTACCCAAAGACACCCTCCCCTATTCATTTCAACAAAGCCCTCCACATGGACATCCTCCCCTTCAAGAAGCCTCCCCATTGGTAGCTTAAACCCAAGGATCCCATTCGGCCACATCACCCTCCTTTCTCCCTCCTCCTCCTCCTATCCAAGTGGCGTATTCCATGAATCCTGTCAGCCCTTGTATGCATACAATGTCCCCTCCTCATGCCCCACAAAACCCTAAACTCATCCTCCTATAAATAGCAACTTAACTCTCTTCTCATTTCACACCCAATCGAACCACAACACTAGAACAAACACAACCCATTTCTGTCCTAAACACAGCCCTAAAAAAACTCTTAACACAAGCCTAACAAGTCCAGAAGAGGAGGGTAGCAAGTGTCGAGTTCATTTCATTCATAAAACCCTACACGATCTAAACCCTAAGTAAGTATTCCAAATCCATTTTTAATTCAGTTGTTATTTATTTTATGTACTTAGAAACAATTACACTTAATCACTAATAACAAAGATAACTAAAAACCAAACAAATTTTGTTCTTTGTTTCATGTCTGTTCGAACAGCCAAACCCCAAACGCACCCTAGGTATTCGAACATTTGTTCAAACAAATCAAAAACTTATGAAATATGTTGAAATATGTTAAATATTAGTATACCATATGTAAAAACATAGTTCGGAATCTTTTAAAACTCAAAAACCCTAACCGGGTCCTTTGTCAGTGTTTTTATCGAGTGAAAACCTCACCCCAACGCCCAACTTCTGACCTGAAAGCCAACACCCAAACGATCTTATAAATTTCTAGTTTTTGGTACTTAGAAAGTCCACTCAGCTGTCTAAATTTAGGAACAACAATCACTAAAAATGATCAAGTATTCGTTGAGATATCGAGTCTCAAAATCTGTTTCATATCGCCAAAGTAGAAAGAAGATTTTCAGTTATTGAGTTTTCATAAAAATCGATCCAACTGCCCAACTTTCAACATAGTAATCGACCACCTAGAAGTCTTTATAAAATTTAGTTCTTGGCTTGTTTTAAGTTCACCCAGTAAATAAAATTTAGGAAAAGGAATCGAGTGAAAAGGTTAAGCAAGCTAGGAGATATCGAGTCTTGAATTTTGTTCCAAATCGCTAAACTAAAACCTTTAATAATCAGTTATTATTTTCTAAAACTATCGACCAACTCATCAACTTTGAATCTTGTTTTCGAAACTCTTTAGACCTTCAAAAATTCTAAATTTCTGGTATTTTATAGTCGAGCTAGCAAACAATTTTTAGAAAGAAAAATCATTTAAAACCATCAAGTAGTTTAAAATATATTCGAGACCAAAGATTGTGTCTATCGCTAGGTCTAGAATTGATTTTCAGATTTTTATTAAAACTCATTTTACTCGATCGACTTTGGTAAAATATTTCAACCATCAAACGAGGTTCATAAAATTAGGAACTTAGCTTATTTTAGAGTTGACCTGGCCAACTTTTTATAAAAACCAAGAGCTCGTTAAATGACTTCGTTTTCATAAAGATATTTGTGTCCAAAGCTCTAGCCAAGTCGTGTATAACATAAGTGTGATTTTTATTTAATTAAGGTTTTCATGTGTTGATTTTGTAAATAAATATTATCAAGGGTATTTTCTGTCAATAACAAATAAAAAAGGGGTGAAATTGTTATTATTGAAACTTGAGGGTAAAAATTGTCATTTTTCCAAAAGTCCAGGGTGTGAACTGTCATTTGACCAAACCTTAGGGATTAAAGCGTAACTTTTCGTAACTATTATTTTTATCATTTCTACTTTATTTCTCGAACCAATATTAACCTAATATGTGTATTTAACTAACAAACCGAACCAAAACTTACAGATAAAAGATAAGATAAAATCTTACTTTTGAAACTATATATTGGCTCAATTAAAACATTTAACCATCAACCAAACAACAAAACAGAACGAAACGAAATAAACTATAATCATTAGAAATGATTACTAAATATTGGCATAACCACCCAGGTTCTTTGTCCGGAGACGTTTATCAACTTTCTTTCATTTGTTTTCCATCCAGACTGATCAGGTGAGTTCATAGTCCCACTTTTTATACGTTTTTCTAAATATGTGGGGAGATACATGCTACCAAACCGAACATAAGTATTTTTTTGTATGCTTTCCTGATTTATATTGCCTAAGATACTACATTTGTGTTAGCCGGATGGATAGTCTTTGTGCTAGCCGGATTGGTAACCAAATGCACCTTATTTGTGTTAGCCGGATGGATAGACTTTGTGCTAGCCGGATTGATAACCAAATACGCCCTTATTTATATCATTTTATGATATCACACACACACACACACACACACCCACACCGTTAATGTTTAAGTTCATGAGACTTAGAGCAATATGTCTATTTCCGAATTACTTTCTATTTAGCTTATGTTCAAACTTATTTAATATTAAATGCTATGGATTCACTCAACCTTTGTGTTGACGTTTTAGCATGTATTCTCAGGTTATCGGAAGCATGGATTGGCACGGGATTGGCTATGGACTATGTTATCATTCAAACTAATAATATATTTTTATAAATGTATTTTGAGAACCTCCTGCTGGGACCTGCATATTGTAACTCTGATATAAATGAATGATAACAATTTTATCTAAAAGTCTCATTTTCGAGTCGTTTTCTATCATCATGACTGTGAACTGTTTAGTAGCACCCCAACTTATATTTCCGCTGCGAATATCGAAAATGGGGGTGTTACATTTTATCTTCGACCTTGATGTTCGTAAAATTTGCCATAAAGTCCAATGAAGATATCCAATTACAGCCCGGGTATAGTGGGTCGTTGGTAGTGGCAAATAACTCTACAAACTCTTTACGTTGAGGAAGTGTTGTTGCTTGAGTTGGCTCGTTACTTGTCTCGCTAATATTTCCTTGAGTTGGCTCATTTTGTTCGTTATTCTGAAAAATATCATGAAGGAACTCAGCCATGTCACTCATCCCAGGATGATTTGTGTTGGGTGCTAATGTCCGGGCATCCGGTTCACCGTGATTATACCATTTTGTATAACTTTGGTCCTAACCATTTGTGTGTATGTGATCAAACAAATCTTCGTGCTTTATCCAACCAACGTTATAACAAGAAACACATGGACATTTTACATTCCAATCAATATTCACAAAGGACTTGCAATACTCGCAAAAAGCTTTAAGACCTTTTAAAAATTCGATGCTAGCACGAGATAATGAGACCCAACTCTTATCAATTTTCATAACTGCGTTTTAATGATGCAACAAATAATTATATAGAATTAAACATGTTCATAAAAATCTACACGTAAACACATAAAGGTGGAATTACAAGTTGTGTGTTTTGTTCACCTAATCCAACTATGGAAGGCAATCCTAACCCACTCTTTGAATTTTTCGTCTCATATATGAATGCGTATAACTGAATTAACTATTTGAGAAAATTTCGGCAGTATTTCCCCTCAACTCCCCAAATATGTGCATTAAAGATATATTCGTAGGAGTAAAGGGGAAACACTGTCGAAATTTTCACAAATAGTATCAATTATACGCATTCATATCCTAAATGAGACAAAAAATTCAAAAAGCAGTTCCAAACAGGGG
This sequence comes from Artemisia tridentata subsp. tridentata, assembly GCA_021014915.2. NCBI lineage: Eukaryota > Viridiplantae > Streptophyta > Magnoliopsida > Asterales > Asteraceae > Artemisia > Artemisia tridentata. Next base: position 230,838,297 of record CP139508.1, on the reverse strand, counting down.
ATTTTCTTAAATTAATTTCTAATAAATTAATTTCGGACGGGTTTTCTATGGGATGATTAACTTCGGACGGGGACTTTCCGAAATTAATCACTAAAGTCCTAAAATCATTTACAATAGTCTAACACAATCAAATACCATATAATACTAACATATTCGCATTTAACAAATTAATGGGGTGTTTGTTTAATCTTATTTGTAGCTTATGAGCTTATTTGTTTTTCGGCTTATATATCATAAGACTCAATTTTCCAGCTTATTTGGAGACTTATGAGCTTATAAAAGTTTATTATATCATAATATACTTATATAACCCCACAATTCTCCAAATAAGTCGGAAAATAGAAGCTTAAGAAATATAAGCCGAAATCAAATAAACTCATAACATGTCCTAGTGATATAAGCCGAAACCAAACACCCTAGTGATATAAGCCGAAACCAAACACCCTGGCAGCTTAAGAAGCAATCCCAAACGCATTCTAACATGTCCTAGTGATTATTTTCCAAACGCATTCTAACCAAAAACAAACGCATGTGTGTCCTAGGTGATTATCTAACAATTAATTAACCAAACATAAACAAAAAAACGTATTGATTGTGGTCTTGGCTGTCGGCTAGCTGGTCTTGACAGTAGGCTGGTCTCGGCTAGTCTTGACAGTAGGATGGTCTCGGCTCTCGGCTATGTCTCGACTGTCCCGCTAAAGACATAAACAAAAAAAATATTCACTTAAAACTTTTGACGACGACATGTCCTCGCTAAACACATAAACAAAAAAAATATAAAATACCAACCTCGGCTGTGTATCGGCTGTGTCTCGGTTGTGTCTCGGCTTGGTCTTGACAGGAAAAGACTAATGTGGTCTCGGTTGTGGTCTTGACAGGAAAAAAAATAAAAAAAAAAATATTAAAAATCAACAAATGAAAACAATTAACACAAAACTAATAACAAAATTAACACAAAATTAACAAAAACTAACAAAAATTAAAAAATAATAACTAAAAAAATAAAAAATAACCTCGGCTGATGTGGTCTCTGTTGTGGTAAGAGAAAGAGAAGAAGAGAATTAAACGAGAGAGAAAGAGTGGAAGAAAGAATTAAACTCGAGATGGGTTGAGGAAAGAATTAAATGAGAGATGGGCTGAGAAAGAGATGTGCACAGTGGTGCGAGTGTGGGGTGTTGTGGTGGAGATGGTGGTGCGGTGAAGTAGTGGGGGAGATGGTGGCGCTGTGGTGGTGAAGTAGTAGGGGAGATGGTGTTGGATCTGTTAATAATCGAGAGGAAGAAGAAAGCGAATGTGGGTTTTTTTTTTTTTTTTTTTTTTTTTTTTTTTTACAAGTGTTTATATCTGGGTTAATAATTGAGGGTTGCCTTTAGCGATGTCCCCGCTGAAAGAAAATTTGTCTTTTAGCCAGACTTCTAAAAGTTTTTATTATTCGCCAAAAACTTTGGCGGGATAAAGTAAATGCGAAGAGGGAAAAACAAAATTTTTGGTGAAATCTTCCGAAAGCTGTTTTAGTAAAAAAAAAAAATAAAAAATAAATAAAATAAAAATAAAAAAAAAAAAAAAAAAAAAAAAAAAAAAAAAAAAACTCTTTTATATCATTTTAATTAACTTAAATCAATATTAAATCTTTTAAATTTAATTAAAAAAATTTTAAATCATCTTTAATTAATTTAAAACTTTTAAGAATTATTTACATCACTTTTACCTAATAAAGTTAAATCATTTATACTTAATTTAAATAATTTAAAATTTTTTTTAAAACATTTTAATTAACTTAAATCAATATTAAATATTTTAAATTTTTTTTTCTAAATCATCTTTAATTAATTTAAAACTTTTTAATATTATTTACATCATTTTTAACTAAGTTAAATAATTTATACTTAATTTACATCATTTTAAACTACGAGTCGAGATGATATGGTTATACATGAGATGTTAAACGAATGAGTCGAGATGATATGGTTATACATGAGATGTTAAACGAATGAACCGAGATGATATGGTTATACATTAGATGTTAATTAAACGAATGAGCCGAGATGATATGGTTATACACGAGATATTAAACAAATGAGCTGAGATGATATGGTTATACATGAGATGTTAATTAAACAAATGAGCCGAGATGATATGGTTATACACGAGATATTAAACGAATGAACCGAGATGATATGGTTATACATGAGATGTTAATTAAACAAATGAGCCGAGATGATATGGTTATACATGAGATGTTAAACGAATGAGTCGAGATGATATGGTTATACATGAGATGTTAAACGAATGAACCGAGATGATATGGTTATACATGAGATGTTAAACGAACGAGCCGATATAATATGGTTATACATGAGATGTTAAACGAATGAGCCGAGATTATATGGTTATACATGAGATGTTAAACGAATTAGCCGAGATGATATGTTTATTCATGAGATGTTAATTAAACGAATGAGCTGAGATGATATGGTTATACACGAGATATTAAACGAATGAACCCAGATGATATGGTTATACATGAGATTTTAAATAAACGAATGAGCCGAGATGATATGGTTATACATGAGATGTTAAACGAATGAGTCGAGATGATATGGTTATACATGAGATGTTAAACGAATGAACCGAGATGATATGGTTATACATGAGATGTTAAATGAATGAGCCGAGATGATATGGTTATAAATGAGATGTTAAACGAATGAGCCGAGATGATATGGTTATACATGAGATGTTAATTAAACGAATGAGCCGAGATGATATGGTTATACACGAGATATTAAACGAATGAACCGAGATGATATTGTTATACATGAGATGTTAATTAAACGAATGAGCCGAGATGATATTGGTTATACAGGAGATGTTAAATGAATGAGTCGAGATGATATGGTTATACATGAGATGTTAATTAAACAAATGAGCCGAGATGATATGGTTATACATGAGATGTTAAACGAATGAGTCGAGATGATATGGTTATACATGAGATGTTAAACGAATGAACAACAGAGAGATATGGTTATACATGAGATGTTAAACGAAGAGCCGAGTATAATATGGTTATACATGAGATGTTAAAACGAATGAGCCGAGATTATATGGTTATACATGAGATGTTAAACGAATTAGCCGAGATGATATGGTTATACATGAGATGTAATTAAAACGAATGAGCCTGAGATGATATGGTTATACACGAGATATTAAATGAATGAACCCAGATGATATGGTTATACATGAGATTTAAATAAACGAATGAGCGAGATGATATGGTTATACATGAGATGTTAAATGAATGAGCGAGATGATATGGTTATACATGAGATTTAAACGAATGAACCGAGATGATATGGTTATACATGAGATGTTAAATGAATGAGCCGAGATGATATGGTTATAAATGAGATGTTAAACGAATGAGCCGAGATGATATGGTTATACATGAGATGTTAATTAAACGAATGAGCCGAGATGATATGGTTATACACGAGATATTAAACGAATGAACCGAGATGATATTGTTATACATGAGATGTTAATTAAACGAATGAGCCGAGATGATATGGTTATACATGAGATGTTAAATGAATGAGTCGAGATGATATGGTTATACATGAGATGTTAAACGAATGAGCCCAAATCCTTGCAGTTGTATACTAAAGCCATCTTACCACTCTCAAAATATTTCCAATGCTTCCCATCAAACACTTCGCGCCAAAACTTCCCACCAAACACTTCCCGCCAAAACACTTCCCACCAAAATTTCCCACCAAAATATTAGCGCCAAAACTTCCCACCAAAAGCTAGCAGATCTACTCTATCCTCGCAAACACATTATATACACTCTTATCCTCAAAATCACTCAATCTCACAACCTCTTATCTTCACACCAATTTCAAAACCTGAGATGCAGCGATATAATCCTTTTATGTGTTCTTGTGGAACAGGAAATATAAAACTAAGAACATCACATCAAAAAGATACATTTGGATGTGAATATTATGCATGTCCTCGTTCGAAGGTGAACAATCATACATTTCTTATTTATGTAAATATACAAATAATTGGGTTGTAATCTCTTATAATTTCCTTATTATGTAATAGCCAAGACAAAAAGATCATGGATGTGGATATTTTATGTGGAAGAGTCAATTTGATGACCAGTTAAGAGTAATCTCTTCTGCTTCAACATCTCAAGGTTCTGGATCTGCACCAACAGATTACTCAAACTGTAATGCCAAAGATTTTAGGATAAACATGCTAGAATCAAAAAAACAGGTGCTAGAGACAAGAGTGAGGATGCTGGAGGCAAGACTTGAAATGACAAGGAATCCCGACGACCACGACCACGCATGTCAGTCGGGTGCAGTACTCCGTAAGCTGTTAGGTGACATGGAAAATCTTCATATGTAGTGTTGTTGTTGTTGTGTTATTGCTGTTGTTGTTGTGTTATTATTGTGTCATTGTTATTGTTTAATAAAATGTTGTTGTTGTTGTGAAAACTTAAGTATTTCACGAGGCTTCTTTAACAGCCGTCGTACACGAAGGCAAACCATCTCGAAACCTCAATGCTTCCCATCAAACGAATCTCAAAACCTCAAAGCACCAGGTTCTGAGTTGACCAGATTATGGTGTCCAAACACCCCTTTAAACAATAAGGTATTTAAAATATACAATTTTCCAACACTAAATTATATATGCATAAAGAATGGAATTGAAGGAACAATATCACAATTAACAAACACGAAGGCAAACCTTTTATTTAAAACACGTGAGAGTTCTCAACCACATACATTTCATACAAACTCAAATGAAACAACTTAACAAGCAAACGAAACAGCTCAAACGAAACAACTCGACAAGCAAACGAAACAACTCAAACGAAACAACTCGAACAACACAACTAAACACACGACAAAGACCTTAACAAACATCGCTCATTCATTTTTTTTTTCTTTTGCTCCTACTTCCCACTTTGCTAGAACCTGCACCACCTTTTCCCTTCCTTGCATTATGTTGCTTGATGAAATGTTCAAACAAAGCTTCAAGTTTTGTTATCCTATTCCCCAGATCATCAACTTTGGCCTCCAACGTGCTTTCAGCTTCATCGTCACCGTCCAACATCTCTCTGTAGTATGGTTTTTTCCTCAACCATTCCAGAATCAGGGAAATGTTCTTATAAGAACCATATTCATCATAAATTTCCCAGCCATATGTATTAAGAACTTCATTAAAGAGATACAGCGATGATAAAACCTTTGACCACTCCTCTTCCGGCATGTATCCAGCCATTGTTATGTGTGTTTTGTGAAAATTGATGATTAGGTTATTTTTGTTTTGCCGAATTGAGGATGATCGGATCGGTTAGGTTATATATAAGTAAAACTTTGGCGGGATGAAGTTGCAATTTGGCGGGATAAATTGGCGCCAACACTTTTGGCGGGGGACATGTCCCCTCCAAAAGCTAATATCAGTAGCAGAAAATATTGGCAGGATAAAGTAATTGTTAGGAGAGAAAACTGAAAAACCCTTTTAGCGGGGACATGTCCCCGCCAAAATTTTGGCACTATGTATCTAAACTTTTGGCGGGGACGTGTCCCCGCTAAAAGTGAGGGCGGGAAAAAAACCCGAAAACAATTAAGAGTTACTAGTTTTGTCAAATTTTGCCAAATATCTAAAACACTTCGGCGGGGACATGTCACCGCCAAAAGATTGCGTTGAAAATTTAGTAAACGGTCAGCGAGATTGTGTGGTAGCTCAGCGTCGTTTTTGTCGTTTAGCGACTTTCGACGAGGACAGGGACGTCCCGCCGAAAGTGTCCTCGCCCATCCTACTTATTGTTGTAGTGCGACCTATTCATTAAACTATTTATAAATTGGTATGTGAGGGGCGTGAATGGGTCCTACTATGGTAACACCCCTTAGTGAGTGGGGCTCTCCTATTTTGATAGAATGTACAATCCGATAAAGCAGACAGTACAAGCGACGGCAGTAAGGGAAAGTCAACACACCTCTTACAGGAGGTGTTCGGCTATAATCACCCGGCGTGAATAGGTTGAGATTTAGTTAGAAGACTTTTTAGCATCGGAAGTATGACTTGATAATGACTTGAAAATTTTAATCACTTATTTGCATTGGAGACGCTCCAAAACTACGATTATTTTGTTTTCGTACCTATTACTGTACTACACTACCCCAATACTCATACTCATTGATATATTCAATCTTTCAGTATGTTACAACAAAATAAACTAATAATTGTACAAAAAGTAAAGACACTTATTCCGCAAAGTATATAATTAGCATGCATTAAAAAAACATAATGTTCTTCGCAACGACTGTTTTAGAGTACCATAAAGCACTAACTTATGTATGTAAATGATATCGATATTATATCAATACCACATGGGTTGTGTTATCCTAACACCCCTATAATCAACCGTACAAACTTGCGAAGTAGACAATACAGCAGTCTGATGCTGCATACACCCCTATAGGGGTGTGAGGATAAACTGCCCCATAGCACATATTGACACAAAGTATAACGTTGTTGTTCTGTCGTTTTTCAAAAAAACGATTCTTTGCTTGTAACCAAAATTATATTACTTTCGACACGAATCTAAAGTCCAAAAATGCGCTTACAAACTTTTAGTATACTTCTCTTGTTTTGTTTCTTCGTATTAACCTTAGATCTTGTTTCCTGGATTTCTTCTTCTTGTTCTTCATGACAATCGTCAATATCGAAGCTACTCGAATACTGATCATGGATTCTTGCATATCTTTCGGACACAGATGAAGATCTTCTTATTGACAAAGCCCTTAAAACGGAAGTGTGTAATGTTCTTCCTGTGCTGTTTTGTTTCTCAATCTTGAATCTACTACTCTTAGCATTTGCATCATTTGGTGTACTATTTGTAGCTACTGACTGGTTTTTGGTCAGTATTTGATCATTTGGAAAGTTGTCAACATGTTGTTCTTGAGGGTTATTGCTAGAGTAGTGGCTATAATCATCATCATCATCATCATGTGATTGTTGAATTTTGGGTTGTTGTTTTTCTTGAGTGATTGTGGTTGTTGGTTTCTTGTGTGAGATGAGTTTTTGGAATCTTGGAGTTATGATTGTTTGATCCGAGAAATCCATGGACATGGATCTTGTTTTGTTGTTATTGTTCATGAGTTTTATCTTTGAGTACCCTTTCATTTTTTTAGATGTGAAAATAGTGGCATTGGCGCTTCAATACACACATATATATAGACAGTTAGACACACTGACACGCATATGTGATGCACTCTTCATTTAAAAATAAGCAAGTTGATACATGTTTTTTTACTAAGGGGCTGCTTGGTTGGGGGATAGGGGGTGGGCTTGGTTGGGGGGATAGGGGGTGGGAATGGGAAAGGATTGATTGATGATGCTTGGTAGGTGGCAAGGAATATAATGATTACCCATTACTGGGTAATCAACTATTATAGAGTAAATTGGGGGGGGGGGGGGGGTAAGGTAATGATTACCCACTATCACCCATTCTTTTGCATTCCCTTTCCCTTTGCATTCCCCTCTACTGAACCAAGCGGGCCCTAAGTTGTTCTAGAAGAAATGGTTTACGTTAATCTAAAATGGTGTCGTTGACCTGCGTTTCGTGAATTTATAGATGATGTTAAGTTTATGGACAAATATTAAATGTGTATGATTAGAATTGAACTCGGGATCATGGGATTGCACACATTACGTATGAAGGATTAATGTACAATAATTAATATTTATAAACCATTATATATTTAATTATTTGAACACAAATAACGACTAACGGACGTTAAGTAATTAATGGGAATTGACTAACGACCGTTAGTGAATAAAGGAAGGACTATAGGTGTAATTAGAGGAGTAAGAAAGTTCTAGAATCCCTTGGGGAGGGATAGGGTCGATCGGCCATATGGGTTACCAAACTCAATTCGTATCAAACTTGTCCTCCAAGATTACAAGCCTATAAATACAAAACCTAGGGTTATTGGTTTTTATTGCTTGCACTCTTGCTATAACCCTAGGCTTTGTTTTCTTCTTCTTTTCTTCAAATCCGATCGGATCCTAACCCTAGGTTGGATTGATCCAAGTTTTTTCAATAAGCAAAATTGTTTTGGTTTCTTGTGTTCTTAGATCTAGTTATCTAATTAATCGGTTATAGTACGTGTGTACAAGCTCTTGAATATTAACTCACTATAGTTAATCCATCTTGGATTGAGATACAAAAAGGTAAAGGGTATCTCGCTAATCCACTTGTTATTTAAAAGAAGTAGATTTGAAGTATTGATCCTTGTTCTTGCTAGGATCAAAGGTACGTGTCTTTTATATTCGGTTAATCTTTTACGTGTTAAATATGATCTTATGTTTCCGCTATGTGCTTTGATGATGTAATATTTATTTATATAATTGTTATGGTATTTAAATTTAACAGTGGCATCACGAGCCGTTTAACATGTAATTGTATTACCGAAACACATAAAAATCGAATCTTTGATTAGGATTAAAGTTACTAGAATTTTTAGGGTTAAAAAATTCGAAACCCTAATTTTTAGGGGGGGGGGGGATGCCTCTTTATTAGAAAATTAGTTTTGTAACCCTAAAATTGTAACGTGTTTATGTGTGTAAAGGGTTACGTATCTTGTGACTTGTAATTAATCCATGATAAAACATGCATGTTTATCATGGATTAGGGTTTGTAATTAATTGTTAAGTTATTTGCTACAATGTAATAAGATAGATCTAAAATTGGGGAAGACTCAACTAATTGAATTAATAAATCTATTTATGTGCTACTTGGTATATATTTACTAAGACTTACGCAACCAAATTGTTTGGTGTATGTGGTCCATTGATACTATTAGCTTAAAAACCAATGGGAGTCTTAGTTAAATATATGCATATTAAAACCATACATAGATTATTAATAGGATTTTATCAAAAAATTTGCATGTGGCTATATGATTTAATTGTTAAGATTATATGTGTTATTATGTGGTTATTTATTTTTATTAAATTACTTGTTTTTTTGTTTAAATTATATGTCGAATTATAAGCAAAAAGAGGGTAATTTTTCGAATAGAAAATAAATTGACCTAATAACTATGAAACCTTGATGTGATAAATTATATATTGCAAAGTCTTATGTGCCGACAGTGGTTCGCTTCGCACGGTAATTTGCTCCCAGGCGAGACTAACAATATTATAGTTTATAACATATTTTTTAAGACTTAGAATCATAAACTTTTAATTGAGTGATGAGTTTTGTACCAATAGTGTGAACGGCTCACCCAATTTAGACAAACTATAAGAGGGGTATAATGAGGCTTGACATTAAATTGTCATCCGAAAGAGACGCGTTTTTAATTAGCCTTCGGGCGGACGTTTGTCTCTCCGCTCCTTTGTGCGTCTAATTGGAGCTACTAAGTAATGCTATTTTTTTGTGCAAAATCATCTTAAGGGTTAATTGACCTCAATTCCACGCGCCACTTTTGTGGTAATTATCCGAATAACTTGGGTCTTTTGACTCATGCAGCAGTAGGATATAGTGGGCGATAATTGTAGGTAATTCTTTGATTGGTGTACCCAATACCTCAATTAAAACTTTGTTGGTTTAACTCTTAGCCTAATTGGTAAATAAAAATTGTTTTGAAAACTTATGATACGAAGATGTGTGCATGCTTCTTCGTACATATTTTGATTGTCACATCAAAATAAATACCCTAAAATTTAAGTCCATGCTATCTAATTATAAGAAACACTTGGAGTTAATATTTAGCGTAAGTGAGACCTTGCCTAGATATTAATGACAAGGTAAATTTCCATTATGCGTGAGACCAGTAATGGAGAATTTGCAGTTTCTAAATTAGACAACTTATTTAAGTTGTAAGTGAGACCTTGAAACTTAAGGCATGAGATGGGAAGAAACATGCTTACTTTGCAAATTGTATTTGGCAAATGTAATTCCCATAATGATCTAGGAGTCGGAAATTGTTTGCCGATTATTGTACGACAGATTACCATCTTTTGTACTTTCAATGCTAGCAGATCAACTGATGTAGTGAAACTATGAAAATTTGGATCCTAGTTTTCAAGAAGATTAAATGGTTATATGTATATTTTCTGGGTAATTTTCTTTTCTTGAAAAATTGTATTATCAGAATACTAATATTTGAACTTTTTCTAAAGAAATGGCTCAACCCGAAAATGCTGTACTAAGTTCTGCTTTCAAAAGTCATTTTGAAAGGGAAAAATTGACTGGCCCAAATTTCAATGACTGGCATAGGTCACTCAGGATTGTCTTGAGAGTGTCCAAAAAGTTGGAATATTTGACTAAGCCTTGTCCCCAAGAGCCAGCTGCTACTGAATCTGATGAAGTCAGAGCAGCTTAGCAATTGGAGTTCGATAAGCACAATGAAGTTGCGTGCTTGATGCTCGAAAGTATGGTTCTCAAGTTGCAAAAGCAGTTTGAGAACTATTTTCCTAAAGATATGCTGGAAGAACTCCAAAAGACTTCTGAGAAGCCAGCAGCTGTTGAACTGTATGATTTGATCGATCAATTACATAGCTGCAAGCAGGGGGAAGGTAAACCTGTTCGTGATCATGTGTTGGAAATGAAAATGTACATGGACCAACTACATCAGATCAACTATGTTTATCGTGAGAATGTGTGTGTGAACCTAATCAATAGGTCATTGAACAAGGATTTTAAGGGTTTTGTTTAAAACTATAACATGCATTGCTCGGGGAAGACAGTCACAGAATTGCTCGCAATGCTTGTGGACTATGAAAAGGGTTTACCAAACAAGGCACCTACTCCTCAGGTATTAGCTATACAAGGAGGTAAGATCCAAAAGCCAAAACCGCAGGCGAATAAAAAGGGTAAGGGTAAGGTTGACAAGGGCAAACAAGTTATGGCCTATCAACCTATGCATAAGCATAACAACCCTAAGAAGAACAAGGTGAATCCAAACAAGAAGGATCAGGCTTGTCACCACTGCCATGAGGTAGGACATTGGAAGTGGAACTGTCCACTCTACCTCGAGGAGTTGCGAGTGAAAAAGATGAAGGTTGAGGCTGGTAAAGCCAGCACTTCAGGTAACTTTTTCATGATTCAATTATTTTCATTAACTCATAAATTAAATTCCTGTGTATACGATACTGGATGGGGTATTCATATTTGCAATACACTACAGGGATTTAGAGTTGAAAGGAGACTGGCCTATGGGGAATAATATCTGCACATGGGCAACGGAGCACATGCAGCTGTTGAAGCTATAGGAGTATTTAAATTAGTTTTGCCTTCGGGCTTAGTACTGTTTTTAAATAATTGTCATTATGCACCTTCAATTGTTAGGGGTGTAGTTTCCTTTTCGTTTTTATTGGATATTGGATTTCAACATACTATTACAAGCAATAAAATTTATGTTTCGTTAACTAATGTTTTTTATTTTAATGCTATTGCTGTGAATGGTGTATTTGAGATTGATATGAATGAATGCAATGATTATAATTCAATGTATAGCATCAATAATAAGAGAATCAAGAATGTCTCGGATTCATCTTATCTTTGGCATTGTCGACTTGCTCACATAGGCAAGACTCGCATGCAAAAGCTGCAATGTGATGGGCTTTTGCAAGATATCAATGATGAATCATTTGATAAATGTGAATCTTGTATATCTTGGAAGATGACAAAGAAACCTTTCAATAATCGTATGGAAAGGGCTGATGATCTACTTGGTTTGATACATACTGATGTGTGTGGACTACTTAGACATGTGTCAAAGAGAGGTGCTAGCTACTTCTTAACCTTTACTGATGATTTCAGCCGTTATGGATATGTTTATATACTTAAACATAAACATGAGGTGTTTGAAACATTTAAGGTTTTCAAAGCAGAAGTAGAATTGCAACTTGGAAAGAAGATTAAAGCTCTTCAATTCGACAGAGTTGGTGAATACCTGAGTCAAGAGTTTAAAGATTATCTGGATGAGAATGGAATTGTCTAGCATCTCACATCTCCTTATACTCCACAACAAAATGGTGTATCTGAGAGAAAAAATCGTACATTGTTGGACATGGTGTGATCAATGTTTAATCTTACAACTCTTCCTTTGTCATTTTGGGATTATGCCTTGGAATCTGCTATTCGCATATTAAATATAGTTCCGACCAAGAAGGTTAATAAGACACCTTATGAGTTATGGTTTGGGAAAACGCCTAACTTATCTTATTTAAAGGTCTGGGGTTGCGAGGCGTTTGTTAAACGTGACTCAGCAGATAAACTCCAACAGAGATCTGTAAAGTGTATCTTTGTAGGATACCTAAAGGAAATGATGGGTTACTACTTTTACTACCCACCTGAAAACAAAGTAATTGTTGCTAGGTATCGAGATTTTCTTGAAAAAGATCTCATATCTCAAGAATTCAGTGGGAGGATTTATGACCTGAAAGATGATCAAGAGGATACATTACCTTCTGAAAACACTAGCGAACTTCCTGTGAAACCTAAAAGTCTAGGTCCTCTACCTGAAGTTGTTCCCATTCGCAGATCTGCAAGGACTATGAAAACACTTGAACGTTTATGTCTTAACGTAGAGGTTGAGAAAACTATATTAGGGGATCTTGGAGAACATGCTAATTATAGAGCTGCCATGAATAATCCTCAAAAGGATAAACGGCAGATTGCTATGAATGGGAAAATGCAATCCATGAGAGATAATCAAGTCTTGATTGAAGTAGACCTTCCTCCCAATGCCAAGGTAGTTGGAAGTAAGTGGCTCTTCAAGAAGAAAACTGACATGGATGGCAATGTACACACCTATAAGGCCCGTTTGGTAGCTAAAGGCTTTACCCAAACATATGGTGTTGACTATGAGGAGACCTTTTCTCCTGTAGCTGACATTAGGGCTATTAGGATTCTCATAGCCATACCAGCGTACTATGATCATGAGATTTGGCAAATGGATGTCAAAACCGCCTTCTTAAATGGTCGCCTAGATGAAGACATCTATATGGCGCAGCCTGAGGGGTTTGTGAATCCAGAATTTCCAAACCGTGTATGCAAACTTCAAAGATCCATTTATGGATTGAAGCAAGCATCACGACAATGGAATAAGAGATTCGATGAAGAAATCAAAAGGTTTGGATTTACTCAGAATCTCGATGAGCCATGTGTATATCACAAATCTAGTGGGAGTGATGTGATTTTCCTAGTCCTATATGTTGATGACATATTAATCATGGGTAAAAATATTCCAAGATTGAGAGAGGTGAAAGCCTATCTTGGAAAATATTTTTCCATGAAGGATCTAGGAGAAGCAGCATACATTCTGGAAATAAAGATCTATAGAGATAGATCAAGGCGGTTGATTGGATTAAGCCAAAGTACTTACATTGATAAAATGTTAAAGAGATTCAATATGCAAAATTCCAAGAAGGGATATTTGCCGATGCAAGAACAACATGGCTTAAGTAGTAAAGCTTGTGCTTCAACACCTGAAGAGGTGGCACGCATGAAGAGAGTCCCTTATGCTTTGGCTGTGGGATCTATTATGTATGCGGTGAGATGCACAAGGCCTGATGTGGCGTTTACTCAAAACATTACCAGTCGATATCAGCAGAATTCAGGTGAACTCCACTGGACTGCTGTTAAACATATTCTCAAGTATTTGAGAGCTACAAGAGATATGTTTTTAGTATATGGGGGAAATCCAGAAGCAGAACTTGATGTTACAGGTTACTGCGATGCTTCCTGGAAATGTGATAAAGATGATACGAAGTCTCAGACGGGTTATGTCTTTATCATTAATGGAGGAGCTGTGGATTGAAAGAGCAAAAAGCAGAGTACCATAGCGATGTCTGCAACAGAAAGTGAGTATATTGCTGCTTTAGAAGCTGCAATGGAAGCAGTCTGGATTAGGAAGTTCGTTTCAGGGCTTGGAGTTATGCCCTCAATCGAAAGACCTATAAAGATGTATTGTGACAATTCAGCCGCAATTACATTTGCCAATGAACCTGGAATCATGAAGGGCACCAGACATTTCCCGATTAGATATCACTATGTTAGAGAACAAGTGGAGATAGGTGAAATCGAGTTACTCAAAGTTCACACAGATAATAACCTAGCTGATCCGTTAACGAAGGCTTTACCTGGTGGAAAGCTTAATCAACTTACTGAAGGCATAGGACTTCGTTTAACTAGTAGTTTCATGCCCATCTGTGATTAGTGTTTGGATAATGGGATGTTATGAACAATTATTATTTTAATTGAATAAAATACTTGTTATGTTTGATTATCATTTTCTTAATAATATATCTTGTATTTGCATGTTTAATCCCTGAATATATTGATTATTCTAAATTGTCCGTTGTCGATTAATGATATGGGAATATCATTAAATTAAGACAAATCTGAGTATTGATAGAGTATACTTGAAAGTATATTGATGCGTTGTCATGCTAATTTCACATGATATTCAATGAATTGAATATAGGACTTATCCCAACTTCATGAGTTTACTTTATGGATCTTGTCATTAAGTAAGTCATGTTTATATAGTTATCCTCAGACTTGAGATACCAGATAACTGTTATAGATGTAGTGTATTTCTGTGAAGCAATTTACCGCTATACGTAACTGGTAGCTATAAGGATTGTTTTCAGGAGTGTTGCAAAGTTCATGGGTTATGCTCGTAGTCAAGAGAGAATTTGTTCCTTCAAATTTGTTTGAAGTATAATACTGCTGGGCCCCTCGTAGGGTTGGCAAGATGTTTGTGTGGCCACACCCAAGATCTCCCCTGAATATGTTCAGAAGATTTGGTAATCTTGCTCAAACAGAAACAACGAGAAACAGAATGGTTAATAAATAATGACTTAGATCCATATCATTATTAATGTAGTATTAGAAACAAAAGGATGAGTATGATGATGAATCATCGAATGGTTTTTCCAGGAGACCACCACCTGAGTTGTACTAGGGGCATTGACGTGTTGCTAGACGCTAACCAATGTCATTACACTATTAATAGATGTCCAAGTGGGAGCTGTTAAGTTTATGGACAAATATTAAACGTGTATGATATCGAACTCGGGACCATGGGATTGCAAACATTACGTATGAAGGATTAACGTACAATAGTTAATATATATAAACCGTTATATATTTAATTATTTGAACACAAATAATGACTAACGGACGTTAAGTAATTAACGGGAATTGACTAACGACCGTTAGTGAATAAATGAAGGACTATAGGTGTAATTAGAGGAGCAAGAAAGTTCTAGAATCCCTTGGAGAGGGATAGGGCCGATCGGCCATATGGGTTACCAAACCCAATTCGTATCAAACTTGTCCTCCAAGATTACAAGCCGATAAATACAAGGCCTAGGGTTATTGGTTTTTATTGCTTGCACTCTTGCTATAACCCTAGGCTTTGTTTTCTTATTCTTTTCTTCAAATCCGATCGGATCCTAACCCTAGGTTGGATCGATCCAAGTTTTTTCAATAAGCAAAATTGTTTTGGTTTCTTGTGTTCTTAGATCTAGCAATCTAATTAATCGGTTATAGTACATGTGTACAAGCTCTTGGATATTAACTCACTATAGTTAATCCATCTTGGATTGAGATACAAAAAGGTAAGGGGTATCTCACTAATCCACTTGTTATTTAAAAGAAGAAGATTTGAAGTATTGATCCTTGTTCTTGCTAGGATCAAAGATACGTGTCTTTAATATTCGGTTAATCTTTTACGTGTTAAATATGATCTTATGCTTCCGCTATGTGCTTTGATGATGTAATATTTATTTATATAATTGTTATGGTATTTAAATTTAACAGATGATTCATACTATTACGACAACGATGTTTTTTATTTTGATTCGGATTCTGATTTTGATTCAATTTGTTCACAAGGACGCTAGGTCTTTGGTAGCTTCTTTCGAAGGGATTTTGTTGATGTTTACGGTGTCTATTGTTGTGACATTTGTTTTTGAGTTTGGAGCTTCTTTAGGCTATACTAGGTGCTTACTTTTATGTTTTGTGTGTTAAATTCCGTGCTTTTTGTTTTGTAATTTTTAGCTTCTTGCTAATTTTGTTAATGAGATGTCTTTCAAGGAAAATGATTCACACACATATATACCACGCAAATGTCTTATACTGATAGACCTATAGATCAAATGTCATTCGGTAATACCCTACAAGTGCGAAAGGGTTTATTATTTTCGGATAAGAATCTAAACATGTGTGAGAGAAACAATGTCTGAACAACAAATTATAAAACTCTAAACAGAAGTATGACACACATGGACAGATATTTATAATATGGATGACTATTTGATCTCGCTAGAAAGATGCACGGCTGACTAACTCACAAATCCATCTCAATAGTCAATACCACCACATGCAAATCATGTACAAGAGTTGATATATAACAAAAACTAATACAACATATAATACAAAACGAGCTGGAAAACCCGCGCATTGCAGCGGGAGTGTTTGTGGCACATTTTTTTTTTTTTATTTATTTATTTATTTATTTTTTTTTTTGCGCGCGTTGTTGTGTATTTGTGCATTCTTAATAGGAGTGCGAAAATGTCATTTTGTGTACATGTATGTTTACTAATGACTACTTACAGGTTCCAGTATTGCTGCAACCTATCGTCCCCTGCATTATGTGCAGGTTTCGGCATCACCATCCTTCCCTACACCACCATCTACATTCTGTGCCACAGCGTCACCATCCTCCCCTGCACTACCATCTACAGGTTCGCCTTTTTAATGCCTGAAAGTGTGATCATGTCTGCTGTACGAATCACACGTAACTTGCTACCTTTGTTGTATGCCTTTGTTAGCTTCATCCTGCCAATCATCCCGTTTCCTCCGGAACACAACCTAGAAAGCGTGAAACGAATCGAATTTTGCCAAATAAATTGAATTCTGGAAAGTTATGCATATTTATACTCGTTTTTATCAGAAAAATTATTTCGTGAACAATGGTGCAAGTTTCGTAATTTTTCGAGTCCGTTTGGTACGTCGAATGGGCCCCGGAGTGTTTTTGTCAAAAGTTTAGCCATATTGGCAGTTTAGGTCCCTCCGCCCCATTGTTTCATTTCCGCCCCTCACTTTCAATTTTACACAATTAGTCCCTTGTCAAAAATATATAAACCCCAAAATTATTTATTTATTTCATTTTAACACACACACACAAACACACTCATCCCCTTTCTCTCTCTACCCTCGCCGGCGGCCACCTCCGACCGGCCACCGCCGTCGCTTCCGACAAACCACCGTTGACGGAATTTTTTCCGGCGAGATCTTTTAATTGCCAAATCAATAGATCGGTTTATCCTGATCATTTCTGGAGCTTCTTGGCTCATAACTCACACCGCAACACTACCTACGCGCCACCAACACCTTCGGTAACACCACCGCCACCACCACAGCCCCTCTCACCTTATTTTCTTCTCGGTAAACTCTTTCATGCGCCCCTATCCCCTTTATATTTAAATATTTTTGAAACTCTAATTTCTATATTTTATTAAATCCGATTTATATAATCTTTTTCTAATAAAAACCTATTGTTTTTTATAACAACCGTGTGGAACTCGTGTTTTGAACCTGACTCGGTCGCGACTCGTTTGTGACTCGGCTGTGACTCGGACTCACCGAGTCAACTCGTGTTGACTCGAGGTGAGTTGTTTGTTTATCCAGTTTCTTTTATTCTCCTTTATTTCTTGATGCGTTGTAGCTCGTTTGGTTTGGTCTCGGGTTTGTTTGAGGTCTCGACAGCCGACGTACGGCGAAGCCAACGCGGCGAGGCGAGGTGTAGTTGTTTAGGGTTAGGGTTCGGATCGTGGAGTTGTGAGGTTTGTGTTGGATTTGTTTGCGGTTTGGATTTTGTTTGGGTTCGATGTGGATTTGGATGTGGATTTGTGTTTGTTTTATAGATAGGATTATGATAATTGATACATAGTTTTGTAATAACAGGAAAAAAAAATAAAAAATAATAATTAATTGCTACAGTGCAGAACAGTGTTTTGGGGGGACTGTTACACGGCTTTTAGTATATATACTCCCTCCGTTCTAAAATTATTGTCACCTGACAAAAAACACATTCTTTTAGAAAAATGTCACTATCACTACTTTCTCTCTCTTACTTTTTTGCCAAATGACAAGTTTACCCTTAACCAATTAATTAACACTTCTTTAAAGTTTGCAATATTAATTTCAACCAAGGGTAATATAGTAAACTTTACCAAACTCCACTATTTATTCACTTTCTATTTTGGGTATGTGACAATAATTTTGGAACATCTGAAAAAGGAATAAGTGACAATAAAATTGGAACGGAGGGAGCATATAATTATGGTCAATCATGAACTTTGAACCAACAAGTTAAACAAAACCACCCACATGTTCTCTCCTTTAAATTTGATTAATTTACGATTCTAGATCGATTTATGAACGTAGGTGGGATTAACTAATATGGTCAACCACATGGGATTCTATAATCATTATATTTTTATAGCAAAAAGTTAAACGTTTTGCCACTTCAGAATGGCATATTGGCATGTAAAGTTGAAAATTTTGTCACTTCTTTTAATAATTTAATGGACATCTATCGTAATAACATGGTTGCAAATATACACACACGTTATGCATGTGTACATACACACGTGTGAGGAGTGAAGACAATAATGTGAGTAACATTATAGGAAATCGACAAAAGTGGAATATAGTGTTAGGAAAGAAGTAGGAAAATGAGGATGCTAGATTTGAAATAATGCAATGCAACAGCTGGACAATGGTCAAAATTGTGCACCCCATCTCCTTCATTTTCAACTATATTTATAGAGTAAATTGCAAAAGTCGTCCTTGTGGTTCAATTATTTCGAAAGTGCACATAGTTCCTATGAAGAATATTAGGTTGCAAATCTCGTCCCTAACCGAAATGAATTTACTAAGTGGCCGTTGCTTTTTTTTTTTCCATTGAATTTTCAATTATATTTTCTAACTTTTTATAAATAAGCATCAATATATTTATGCCTCTTTCCAGATTTCACCAACTATTTATACCAATTAAAATACTAAGTGTGTGTTTAGTTGGAGAAAAAATTCTTTTGTTTTCTATCTTTAGTTTTGTAAAAATTTGAAAGGAAAATTTATATCCACAAAACACTTGAAAATATAAAAAACACGTTTAGTTGATGTTTGTATTTTCTATTTTGAAGAAAGGGAGGGTTGTGGCATGTGAGTGATGCGTCCCAACAAGCCAAAAACTTGATGTGCTTTCGCAACGGATTTTAAATTTATAAACAAGAAATACCGATTAACTAGGAAAACATACGAGCAAGTATACTCGTTCGTGTGTAGTTAAGGATTGGTAAGTCAAGGTCGTCCCAAGAGACTTCGCTGTACTCAAATGTTGTTTGATTGTTTAAGCAAGTAACAAGTTGATGGATATGATTGTCACGGATCAAACCACCAAGAAAAGCAATATGGAAATCATGATGTAAGCACACAAAGAACATACTTGTATGGGCAAATGATCACAAGGATATTAGGATGTTTAGTTTGGAAAACATATTATCATTGGTAATCCTTTCGGCCTATAGAACCAATTATAATAGTCTAGTGTTTTATAAATCAAATATACATAAGCCTTAATCAATTGGTCATATCATAAGACTCACGCCTAAACCAACAACAAACAAAGAATCCTTTCGACCCATAGACTTTGATGTCATTAATTTGTGAAGTTCCATTTACTTGAAAGATGATGAGAACACATATTCAAAAGACTCCTTTCGACCTATAATCTAATTTAAACTTTCACTTGTTATGTTTATTAATTCACTTGCACAATTGTCACAAAGTACAAGATCAAAACATTCGTCGACTAATGAATTGAAACTAATCACTATTGAGAATCCTTTCGGCCTCTAAACTCAACAATGATCAACCAAAACAATAAACAATGACAAGTTCCAATTTAACCAAATATGATGTCTTTCATCATAAACCAAACAAACACTAATTATGTCCAAACATCATTTTATCACAAGTTCTCATAATAACCAAACAAGCATTAACAGATTATCATTATCAAACATATCACATGTCACACAAAGAAACCAAACATGAGATATAAAGTTCAACATCTTGATAATAATGAGGTTTAGCCAAGTAGCGATTACAATGAGTAAAGAATAGGAATTATAGCAATCCTATGAGCCTCCAATCAACCGGTACACGCTCTAACCACACTAGAGAATCGCTCCAATACTTCTTGGTGATACGTCCTCCGTGAATGGTAAGGTGAATATGGTCTTTTGGGTTTAGAGAGTTGTAGAAAATCTGCCCTTATGGTGTAAGGGAGAGTTTTCCAATGATGTTTGAGGATCAAATGGTGATTTGATGCATAAGAAACATTTAACCAAGCACTTTTATTTATAATTTATTAATCCTTGGTCACCAAGCATGTTTCTTGGCCACAAAGTGTCATAAAGTGTAGGCAAAATGAGTAATTAGGAGTATATGATCTGACTTGAAAGTAATGGCACTTAATTCCTCACTTAAATGCAACTTTGGAGGACAATAAGTGCAGCAACTTGCGGTTGGGATCTCAACCTTGGCGGCTGGGAAGTTTCTGACCACCAAAATCACTCTCAACCCACGGTTTGGACTTCAACCCGCGGCCAGATGACTGCTCAACCTCAGGTTGAGGTATGAACCTGTGACTCAGCATCAACCTTAGGTTGGAAATTGGTTTGCATGTGTATTTCAACCTTGGGTTGGCAATAAACTCCATCTTTAACAATCATCTTTGGCACTTAATCTTGACTCCTTCTTTCATCGAATAACTTCATAATCTTTTACTTGAACTTGGAAATAATCATAGCATGAATCTTTATCTTGAACGGAAAACTTCTCTTCGTGCACATACACTTTATTTGTCGACTTTTCTTCGCCTTTTCGTTATTTCCTTCGACATAGGTGTACTTGAACCTGAATACATCTTTTGTACCTTTTAAGCGTAAAATGTTCACAAATACAACCAAATAACATGCACAAACATACGAATAACGCTACTAAAATATGTACAAAATGAGCGTTATCAAATCCCCCACACTTAAACTTTGCTTGCCCTCAAGCAAATCTAAGGAAAGAAAAATTAAAATACATAACTAAATGGCAAAATGAAAATAAAAAATTTAAAAATTTATGAAAAATATCGAAAAATCTTTTTGGTTTTCTTTAAATAAGCGAAAAATGAGCGCACACTCCCCCACACTTAAGGGTTTGCTTGCCCTCAAGAAAATCTAGCAATTAAGAAAAATAGATCTCACATGGTGTATGAAAAATGGTTAATAAAAATATGATGCAAATCTACCAAGTACAAGTACGAGATACGATTCATCTTTTTAAGCTTTAATGGTGAAAAACCGAGATGTTTGACAATACCCTATTGATTCTCTCGCTTGATAACATGGCTAAGCACCTCACGAAAAGGAATGAAAGTATAATTCACTCAACACTCATATATTTTTGGTGATGGTGTATATAAGAAAATCACACTCATATTGCTCAGTCATGATCCATTTATTACCATAGGCTTGTACAAGAAACAAAACTCCACCGACGTGGCGTAAGCACCAAGTGTAAACATCTAAAGAGGACTTTTATTCGGGTTGTAATGTAAGGCTTAAGGGTAATATCAGGCTTATGTTTAAATATCTCTTGCAAAAACATAATAGATCGATAGCCCGAATTCTTGATTTACTCAAACAACTGATGGTCACTAAAGTAATATACCTTAGATCGTTGGCGCGTTATTCGATCACTCAAGAATCGGATGGTCACTAGAATATTCGTACAGTTGATATCTTCATGAAGCCAAAAAGGTAGGGATAAGGCATGGGAATATTTATGAAATTGGTTTTAAAAAAAATAAAGTCAAGTCAAAGTCCCATATTGCTAGTTACCGAACAAACCACAAACCCGTAAATGATTATAGTTACAATCTTCTCCTCTTCACATATCGATCACCAAATATATATGTATATCACGTCTAAGCACATTGGCTAATCGATATCTCAAACATACTTCATTTTCCTTCATCTTCATAATAATAATATAGCACATTGGCTATAATTGTCATCACATATATTTTTTCTTTCTTTTTTTTCTTCGATGACTTATTCATTTTTTTTCACATTTTTTTTTATTTGTACATCACATCACCCCACACTTCGTATAAGCATACACCACAAAAATACAAAACATAAAGGTGATCAATCTTCATCTTTGTCGGAATGGCACACACGAATGACAAAGTGTGGCTAACCAATAATCATCAAAAACTATCCAACATTCCAAGCAACTAGCAACCAACCGTTTAGACTTTGACAAGGGTAATGCTAAGGTTTAAAGTGTAAAATCTTTTTGTATTTTCTGGATGTAACAAAACAAAAAGAATGGCTCAAAGGGTGAACTAAGGGTATCTAGCGCTAAAAATGAGTGCTACAAATGGGTCCATATGTGAGGTTAACTAACCGATGTGGCTAGCTAATATATCATTAGATGTAAAATGGAAGGCCATTTGGTTTAATTCCTAAGGGTGCATCTTTATCACGCGAATCCACTTATATCACACGAATGTAATCTCACTGCGGTCTAGTAATGATTTGCAAGCACAAGTTTTAGAATAAATAAAATCACCGGCACACTCATAACAAAAAGATTCAAGCATAAAAGATATATGCTATATGAAATAGGCTCAAATCCTCACATATTTAGTGGTAATGGGCTATAAATGCGCTAGCAAATGTTATCGATCCTAAAAATGGATTGCAATGTCAATTGGGATACATCTCGAATTTTTCAAAATTTACCGTATTCACCAATGGGATGATCTAGTTATTCTAATATATTAACCTATATGCGCGAAAACAACTAGAAGATAAGGGCAAACAAGTATACAAAATTTTAAAAATTGGCCCAAAAATATGAAAATTTAAAACTAGTTTCGTTTTTCACTATTTTACTCCCCCCCCCCCCCCCCCCCCCCCCCACATACACACATACTCTCTCTTAAGTTAAGCATTATACTCAATATGAAAAATAAACTTCAAAGCATGAAAAATAGGGAAAAATAAGATAAGAAAAGACCGAGAGAAACGAAACATCACGGGCTCAAGAAATCGCGATCGAACTCCATATGATAAGATGTTAAGTACGCGAGATCAATCGATTTCTCTTCCAACCAAACATGTCCAATCAAGAGTGTAATGCCACAATCATCCAATCTCTAAGAGCTTATTAAATCTGCAAAAATAAACTAAACTACAAAAACACGTAAAATTCTAAAACTCACTTTCGTGGCATCACGGTTGCATTTAGCGTATGCAACAAGCCTTTTAAACCCCTCGGTGCCCCGAGTGGACGAGTTAAGTCTCGTGAGGGTTTTCAGTGAACATACCCACAAAGTTCAAAACATTTTTATTTTTAAATACAAGCAAGTACTTATTTATTTACGACGTACCAAAATTAACAAAACTTAAAAATGCAAAAAACCTAATTTAAGTTTAAAGTTTAAACATATCTTAAAGTAAAATAAGGAAAATGCAAAATCTTTTTTTTTAGTCAGCAAAAGGCGGTTCAAGACCCAAACCGGCGGTTCGGTTAAAAATGGGTCACAGAAAGTGATGAACCGGTTGGTTCAAGGCTGAACCGGCGTTTGCTGGGTGAAAATTATAAGAAAAACTTTTTTTTTAAATTTATAAACAAGTTTAAACTTTAAAACTTTTATTGATTAAACGAAAGAAAAACACGGAATGTAGATCACATAAGAAAAACAAAACAAGACAAATAAGAAAAACAAGTCAAACACAATTGGTGGTTTTTTCGCAAGCAATTTCGAGCACAAACTTTGGAAGCAATCATTAAGATGAGCATTTTTAGAAGACATGAAACAAAATCCCAACACCAAAAACTTTATTTTGATGCCAAGATCATAAAGCAAAAGATGAGAAATGAGAGATTTTTAAAACAAAACGCAAGTGAAGCAATTAAGCAAATATCATGAGCAAACAAGCAAGCAAAAGCAATCAAACAAGAGCAAAGAAATAATCATTCATGAGCAAGAGCAATTCGAACAAATTAGCAAACAACCAATCAATCAATATATCAAGCAAACGAACAAACGAACAATTCAACAAGAATTCAATTCAAACAATCAATCAAAGGAACACGCAAGAGAAACAAACAAAAAAACAAAAGAATGCTATCACAACCCGCAAAATTTCAGGTCAATACTGTTCACCAAACTCGAATTTACTTTCTTGACATTTATTTGAAAACAATTTACGTAAGACTTTTACTTGAACCGACGTGAAAGCCTAGAATAAATTCCAAGTGCACTAAGACTTAGGTTATATTTAGTCCACAACTCTTCAATATCTTGCTCCTGCTCCATTCCACAATTTTAAACTATAAAACAATTTTCTATTCTTTAACTACTTACGGTTTTAAATTCAACAAACGTTATTCAATATTTAACACCCGACATACCCGATTTTCTCAATGATTATTTCCAAGGTATTTTTATACTTCCAAAATTATTACAAAAGTTCCCAAAATATTTTCTGACACCCAAAGTAATTTCTTTATAACTTACGTTTAAGTACGTATAACTTCCGTTAATTACCGAAACAACAACCAATACATATTTTTAACACCCAATACCTACAACATATACATTTTTGTATTAAAACTACTCATTTTATCCCCAAATTTTACCCATGCCGCCCCCTCCTCTCTCATGTCACTTAGATATTAGACAACTTTTTACACAATTTAAATTAATCATCATTAAGCAACAAAGTGTGCTTAACTTTTTCTACTTTTGGGCTAAGCCACCATTTTGTCTCCATGTCCCCCCTAGCCCTCCTAACCGGACACCCTCCCCCCCCCCCTGACCAAATTATGACACTTGACTAACTATTGCTAGTTTGAATAAAGTTCAAGTATAAATAACCTAAACTAGTCTTCACTTTTCATTCTAATAGCCAAAAAATAAATAATCCTACCCTTTTTACTACATAAATTCGACACACACTAAAGGAGCAAGAAGAAAAAGAGTTGTTGTGGCAAGGATCAAGGATATTAGGGCTTATTAACAAAGGTTTTGGAACACAAGTCTTGTGGTTAAACTAGTGATTTACAACACTCATTTCACAAATCACTCTTGTAAGTGAACTTACTAACCCTCCATGGTTTTCATATCTTATATGTTTGTGAAGTATTTATACTCATTATTACTTAGTACATGTTGGCAAAATTTACATTTACTATGATCCTTCAACAAAAGTTTATGTTTAACAAGTTTTTATTTCAAACAAACCTTATAAATGTGAATATTAGTAAACTTATATATTAGACATGCTTGATAATTTATTACATGGACTTTGAATATAGTTAAGTTTAGATCACAATGGTTATGTTGGAAAGTTGATGGAGAAACTAGGACTAGCATGGAAGTTGTGGTTAAGTGGTTAAGTGATTAGAAGGTTAGAAAATAGTTTTTAACATTCATAATAAACAATCTGTCCAACTTTACAAGAACTGGAAAAATCAGTACCTTAGGGACATTAATAGGCTACAAATATAGGAAATAGACTTAATAACGAAAACGTGGTCACTTAAATGAGTTAAAACGGGTTTATAACGAAAAAGATACGCTATTTTCAAGTTAGACGACGAAAACAACTATTTTCTGAAAAATGCATTCTGTCCAGATTTTGAGAAGTGAAAAACTGAGGACTAAATGATATTTAGGCTAGCCGAGACCTTGAAAAGCCTAGAGTACACTTAATTACCTTCGCGTGGATAGGTCACACTTAAGAAACGGAGTTACGACACAAAAGATATGGCTAAAAGAATGTTTGCGGCAACATATAAATTTTGACAGCATGTTATTTTGCTAATAGAAAGCTGATGGAATTTTTAAGGATAGATTTTAGACCATTTTGATTATATTTTGGTTAAAATAAAGTAAACGAAAATTGTAGAACCATGTGTATAATTATTAGACGCGTTAGGGA
Source organism: Artemisia tridentata subsp. tridentata (assembly GCA_021014915.2). Lineage (NCBI taxonomy): Eukaryota > Viridiplantae > Streptophyta > Magnoliopsida > Asterales > Asteraceae > Artemisia > Artemisia tridentata. The sequence continues at coordinate 230,812,164 of CP139508.1, read as the reverse complement.
ATCTCGAAAAACATTTTAACGCAACGATTAAAACATGGATATGAAATAAACAAGTTATGGTTTCTAAAAGTGGTGATTTCTAATAAAGGATCAAAATGATGTAATTAAATTTTGACAACAAATGTTACAACAACATGTACGAGTGATAAAGTAGAGTACTAACTTGCATGCTTGACCTTGATTTCGGAACCTAAGACATTCGTATATTTAGGTCGCGATTAGAGTTATTGGACCTATATTGCCGTTTACATAATACCAAACGAGATTTGCTTTGCTAAGGTGAGTTTCATAGCCCGGACTTTTACATTGTTTATACATAATTTCTAAACCCTCGGGGTGGGAATACACTGCTTGTTTTTACATACGGACACAAGTACTAAAACTGTTACTTTGCCTAAGTTACCGCATTGCCATTAAAGTCCCCTACGTATCATGAACCGTTAATTACTTGTAAGCGTGGATGTTATGAATAGATCTATTTGGGTTGACACCCCGTCCGGGTTGGTCGCGCCAACCGGGTAAACGGACGCATATCATTCGGATTATTTCCGAGTGTCTGGCAAACACTTATTTTGGGCATTGTTATTATTGTGCTTAATTGCATACGAGTACGTCGAGCTTCGGGATCATAAGCTTAGGCACTGTATATATTATTTTTGGCTGTGACATTATATTTTTTGTACTGTCTTGCTATTGAAATCTTGTGGTCCGCAATACTGTTTACTTAAACCTATGACTCTCACCAACATTATTTGTTGACCCTTTTAGCGTGTATTCTCAGTTAACTAGGTGATATTGATACACCTTTTGTATGGAAGCACTTCGAGTCACATTTTGGATGCACATCATGACGGAGATTTTCTTACATTATTTAGCGTTTGGTTATGTATTTAAATCTTACATTTTGATGGTGAACTCTGATAACTATGTTTTGTAAAGCTTAACTTTAAATCAAACGCTTGTTTTAAAACGACTCACTTAGAGGTCGTTCTTTATTCCTTGTACTTTGTAACCGAGAACATCACGCCCCCGGAATTTCATTCCGCTGCAAACACAGATTTTGGGGGTGTGACAGATCAGTATCAGAGCCAAGGTTATAGCGAACTAGGATGCATCATTGACCCTAGACTATAACCACTAGGTCACGACACTTCACAATATCATGATGTGCTTAGGATTGCAAAACATGCTTTTATTCACTTATTTTATATAAGTCATTTATACTTATACATATTTTTATTGACCTGGTTTACAGTGATATGTCTTCACCTACCGATCCTATCATCCTCGATTCTGATTCGGATATGGACGATTCATCATCATCCACTGTTCCGGTCACGCCAGTCATTCCTGTTCCCGTACCTTCTGGCGATGAGTCTGCTGAGACCGAGCCATTCAAGGACGCCCAGACTGTGTCTACACCACCTATACCATCACCACCCATTGCACCTGTTCCTCCAGTACCATCACCACCAGCCTCACCACCAGTGCACCGTGTTAGGCGTGCTCCTGTTGTGCAACCAGATCAGATCCCTATTGGCCGTCGCTACCGATTACATGAGACTGGCCCTGTTATGCTCCGCATGGCTAGGAAGAGGGTCCGACCTCAACCCAGCCGTGTACCAGTACCCACTGTTACTCCACCTCATATCCCATCACCACCATCATCTCCACCACCACAACCATCAGTTACTTACCGTCAGACTACAATAGTTCCCTTACCATCACCATCCAGAGATGTTTCTGACACCCTGATTCTGCCTTGAAAGAGGGCATTTACCATGGTTCCTTCTCTTTCATATCCCTATGTTATGGCTGCTGCTAAGGCCTCCCCTCGACGCGAGGTTCACAGACGGGTTGACGCCCGCAGATGGTCAGTTATTCCGCCTGTTCTCATTAGGTGGAGGTACGATGAGGGTACTCCTCGTGCTTGGGAGTTAGGAGAGAGTTCTGAGATGGCTGCTGCTCGAGTTCTACCAGTTACAGGTGAGCCTGTCCATCATACCATTCCACTTCTAATTGCCAGGATGGTCCGTCATGAGGACCGTATTGGCCGAGTATTTGATTGTCTCGATGAGGTTCCCCTAGAGCGCATTGAGACCTTGGAGACTCAGTTGGAGCACCAGATCATTGGCCACTCCCGGATTGCTACACTTGAGCATTTCGTGGAGGATGAGCAGGCGCGACGACGTGACCGGGATGAGTTGATTGCTAGTCTCCGTGATCAGATCAGAGATCTCCAGCACTGTCTTGATGACGCATCTGGCAGTGCCTAGATTAGATTTGTATCATAGGTATCTTTTGTATTTATATCCTAGCCATGGGGTATGTGGCATTAGTAGTGACGCTTGCGATCTTTTGTTAGTTGTACAGTAATGTAGCAAGTTATGTCAAGATGTATTGTATCGGTCGATGTGAACTGAGACTTTTCTTTTGTACGCTATGATGCGATATCGGTCGATGTGAACCGAGACTTTCCTTTTGTATCTATGTATGTTGTGATGTATCTATCTATGTTGCGATCTTATTATGGTTGTCGTGATTTATTCTTAGTGTGGTTGATCATTATCGCGCCATATTCTTATCATGATTTATCCTTGTCGTGATGTATTTTCATCTTGTTGTGGTTGTACCTACTCATGGTGAAAATATGTTATGATTGTTTTGATTATCATGGATTGTTCTTATCACGTCTTATTTCTGTCATGATTTATTTTTGTCATGATTTATTCCTATATTGTTGTGGTTGATCTTGTTATGATTTTCACATGTCATGGTTGTATATATATATATACTTTTGATGACCTTTGTTACTTATGGACCCTAATTATTGTTGTTTGTTGTGATTAGAAAAACAATGCCGCCTAAGAAACAAAGCATGAGTACAGCTGAGATCGATCGACTCGTTGGCCAACGGGTCACGGCCCAGGTGGCTGCTGCTATGGCTGAATATGAGAACAATCGCAACAGTGGTAACGACGGAGAAGCTAGTGGAACGGTTGAAACCACGACTCGTGGATGTACTTACAAGGAGTTTTCGGTTTGCAAGCCGCAGACTTTCAGTGGCACGAAAGTAGCTGTCGGTTTGGTACGATGGTTCGAGAAGTTGGAATCGACTTTCCGTATGTGCAACTGCGCGGAAAACTGTAAGGTGAAATATGCTACAGGTACCTTGTTGGATGGTGCCTTATCTTGGTGGAATGCCTATGCCCAATCAGTGGGAATTGATGCTGCTTTTGAATTACCATGGGCTGAGTTTAAGGAAATGGTAACTGCTGAGTATTGCCCGAGAAATGAAGTTCAAAAATTGGAGGTTGAATTTTGGAATTTAACAGTGAAAGGGTACGACATTGCAGCTTATACTCAACGATATCATGAATTGGCTACTCTCTGTCCTGAGATGGTTTCGACTACTCAGAAAAAGATTGAAAGGTACATCTGGGGTCTTCCATCCTATATTCAAGGAAATGTTACCTCTTCTAAGCCGAGTACTCTGGATGAGACAATCCGAATGTCTCACAATCTGATGGATCAAGTTGTTCGAGCCAAGGCTGCTCGAGATAACAATAACAGTAACCGCAACAACAACAATAACCGTTACAACAACAATAACAATAACAAGAGAAAGTGGGACTCTAACCAGGGAGGAAATGCTGCTCAACAACCCAACAAAAGACAAGAGGTTGTCAAGGCCTATGTGGCGGGCCCGACTGAAAGGAGAGGTTATGAAGGAAATCTTCTTAAGTGTGACAAGTGCCAACGCCACCACAATCCAGGTCGTTGCCCTACACCATGTGGCAATTGTAAGAAAATTGGGCACTTAACCAAAGACTGTAGGTCTCCTATTGCAGCAACAAATCAAAGGGTTCCTGGAACATGTTTCGGATGTGGCGAAACAGGACATTTCAAGAAAGAATGCCCGAAGGAGAAGAATCAGGGAACTCAGAATAACGAAGCTCGGGGAAGAGTTTATAATCTCAGAAACAGGGAAGCTACTGAGGACCCGACTGTTGTCCGGGTACGTTCCTTCTCAATGATCGTTATGCTTCAGTTTTATTTGATTCGGGTGCCAATAAAAGTTTTGTGTCTACTACTTTTGCTCCTCTACTTAATATTGCACCGACCATTTTAGACACCACCTACGACGTTGAATTAGCAAATGGTAACCTAGTTAGCTCCAACACCATAATCCGCGATTGTACCTTTAATTTCCTAAATCATCCATTTAACATCGATCTTATCCCTATCGAACTCGGTAGTTTTGACGTCGTAATCGGTATGGATTGGTTATCTAAACACCACGCTAGGATCATTTGCGATGAAAAGGTTGTTCATGTCCCTTTGAATGGTGAAACCTTGATTATCCATGGTGAACGAAGTGGAACTCGATTAAATATCATCTCGTGCGTCAAGACCGAAAAGTATATAAAGAAGGGATGTTATGCTTTTCTAGCATATATAACCGAAAAGAAATCGGATGAGAAATGATTGGAGGATGTACCGATTGTGCGAGATTTCCCGGAAGTCTATCCCGAAGACTTGCCGGGATTACCGCCTACCCGTCAAGTAGAGTTCTGGATAGATTTGGTGCCAGGGGCAGCACCAATAGCAAGAGCACTGATTTTAAGATTTATATTCAAGGAAAAGGGAAGATTACACACTAGGAAGTATGTAAAAACCCCGGTTCGTTGTCCCGATGAAGGATGAATGGAATATGTGATTCGGGTTCGTGAAACGTGTTGTGAATGGTGTTAAAAGAGAGATTGTGGATTTTTAAACTAAAATAAGCAAAATATAAACTAAAAACAAATACTAAGGCAAGGGAAATCCTAATTTAAGGCAAACGTAAGTGAAATCGTAAAGGAAACCTAAAAACGCGTAAAACCCGAGCTAACCCCGAGCTTTAAAAGTGAAAATAGTGAAATATTAATCCTAGGAATGCCAAATTAATTTTTCTAAGTCCTAATTAGCAAAAGAAAATTTTAGAAAAAAGAATTATATTTTTTTGATTTTTATTTTATTTATTATGATTTAAAAACTAAATAAAAGAAATTAATTGATTAAAAATATTAAATGAAAAGAGAAAAATCTGAATTTTTTTGGAAAAATACTTTAAGGAGAACTAAGCCTAAAAAAAATAATAAAAAGACTATAGCTTATTGGAATAAGCTGATTATAAGCAAAACAGTGTAGTTAATGCAAAGAAGAAAAAAGAAGCTTAAAAGAAATAAAGAAGATAAGTATGACAGAAAAATCCCAAGGGTGCAAGTGGTTTGTGTGTTGTGTGGTGAGCTGGGTGGCCAAAGTTCGAACCCTGGCTGGACCTTTTTGCAAAAACTAAATTATTTTTTATTTATATATATATTTTTTTAAACTTAAAGAGCACTGATAAATAAGCAACAAATATAACTACAACTATTTATTAAAACCTACAAATAAGCCAGAAAAAGCATGGGGAAACAGAATCAGTTAAGAACAAGGAGAAAAAGCTAAGGACTGATATCTAAAAGCTGTTAAGCTATTACTTTGAACTAAATTGAAAACTAAAATAAGCTACTTGGCTGAGAACAAGCTAAAATTGAAACAAAGCAACTGAGAACCAAAAGAGTAAGCAATAAGCTCATATTAAGCTCAAAAATGAAACTTGACAACTACACAAGCTGAGAATCTTAAAATTCACATACCAATAAGCAACTAGGAGAAAAAGTCAGGCCAACTAGAGCTTACTAACTGCTTAATACTAAGTTGATAAAAAGGGTCTAGTTGGGACAAAGGCTGATTCAGGGCAAACTTAAGGCTAATGGTCAGTCTTTAACCCTTGAATAAGCATTTAAAAAGCTGAGCTATGATCTTATAACTAGAAAATGGCATTAATCAATAAACTAACAACTTAAAACAGGGAAATTAAACATCAAAATCAACAAATAAGCACCTTAATTGTTGTGAGCAACTCTGATGCAGACTGCAAATGGTGATTCAGTGCAGACAAGAGTAGCAGTGCACCAAAAATCCACCAATCCAACTTAGAACTGATCCAACTCTATAACATTCATATTATGAGCTACAAGGGACTTAGAAAAGCCAAAAATAAGGTCCAAACAGCTTATCTCTTCAATAAGCAGAACCAAACAGTTTAAACTTTAAAAATTAGAAAATTAACTAGAAACTATAAAACTACTTAAAATTTATCAAAACTACCTAAGGACAGCTTGAAACTCTTAAATAGGTTCTGATCAAAGATTACCAAGTAGCACATGAATAGTGCTACTCAGTTTTGACCCGTTTTAAAGCTATTCCAAACAGTCCTTTATGGAGACTGTTTTGCCCTTTTACACTGAAACAGATGATTTTAAGCTACAACGAGGGAAGACAATCATGAATTAAGCTGAGTTAAGTCCTAGAAAGCAAGTGAAACTAGAAAATAAGCACTAAGGTAAGCTATACTATATTTAAGCTATTTTGGCTTTTTAAGGGATTTTAAGCAAAAATACATTCCAACTGACTAAAGGCTAAGTAAGGGCATGAACTAAAACAGGAAATGACATTAAGCAAATATAAGCATAAAAGGGACAAATAAGCAATGGCAATAAGCTAATAAGCAGTTGACTTAAGTTTGACTTTAATTAAAAACTGAAATAGAGTACAATATTTGAAAGCTGAAAAGTAAATAAAAATAAGCTAGAACATTAAGCTACAATAAGCTGAATTATGACTACTATTATACTAACCCTAATCTAATCCTAACCCTAGCTGCTGACCCTAAAAATCTAACAACTTCAATCCGTGAGTGAGAGGCTCTATTTATAGCTGAGCTGAGGAGCTTATAGGGTTTCTCTGAGCAAATCCCAGCCCTCCATCCAAGGATGTCATCATATCAATCATTTTAAGCCCTTAGATCATCCTGCCACATCCCATCAGCCAATAGGGAAGCTCCAAGTTGCCACGGTGGATAAATTATGACAACATAAGTCTGACATGTCAGGTTCTAGATGGGATTGGTGTTTGTACGGGTAAACATGGGTGAATTGAGGGAGAAGATAAACAGTAACTTCTTGGCCGGTTTATGTTTTTATTGTTTATTATTTTTGGTTGACCGAGTGTGAGTGGGTTTTGACTTCGGGTATTTGGTTTTGGGATCCGGGTTTGATGGGTGGTTCGGGTTTTTTTTATTAAAAAGGGAAATGGGCTAGTGGGAGTAGGCTTGGGTTTGGTTATTTTGGGATTTAATTGGATCCGGTTGTTAAGTGTTTAAGTAGTAGGTTTGGAGTTGAATTTATTTTAAGACATTAAGGACTAAAACTGCCAATTGTGGAAAGTTGATCAGGGGCTGTTTTTTGTAATTTGATTATGATCCAAGGGCTATTTCTGAAATATTAAGCTCGGGACTTGATCATTTGCTTCCTCTCTTGACTATAAAATCTTCTTCCGTTTCTCGTGCTCGGGTTTTCTGGGTTTTTCTTGATTTTTGTCCATATTTCATGATATCCGTACCTGCATATAAACAAACACAAAAACACAAATATATTTGGTATTTTGGTTAGTTTTTGGTCGTTTTGGTCTTAATTTGGTCAAGAAAAGGTATGTGTTTAAGCACATACCAAAATCCCCCAGACTAAGTTATTGCTGTGTCCTCACGCAATGTCATAAAAACACGCTTTTGAAACAAAAAATTTCCAATATCTTTTTACTAACTTTGAAAAGTAGCAAAATTTTCAAAAGAGATTAAGAAATCCCAGGTTTTAAAAACTCCCCGTTTTTCCATTTTATTCACACTTATTCTATTTTTATATTTTTCTCTTTTTTCATGTGACGGTTTGTTGACTTTCATTATTTCACAATAATTTTTAGGATCACGGAGTAGGAAACACGATTTATAAAGAAGTGACCATACGGATAAAATTCGTCCTTCCTGATTTTTTCACGAGTCCCTAAACTAAGCTTAAAAATGAAATCACGGCTAAAGTATGATTTTAGATGCTAACACTACCCGTAAATGATAATTGTGTACGCGTAGCTACTTCTTGCTCCCTTATTCCTAATTCCTCTAAGGATTTTATTATGAATTTTTTTGATTTTTCTTATTTTACTATGATTAAGAACTTTATTATATAGAAGAAACCCGGTTTAGACAATAATTAGTTTTTAAAACATTCCTAAAGACTCCCTTTTGATAAAAATTAAGGTCCACACTTAGATCCCGATTTAACACGATTTTGGAAATGCTTTTTAGACACTCCCAGACTAGAAATGAGGCTTATTATTATTATACTAGCAACATAAGCAACTTTATTTATATATCCTCCGTCCTTTAAACACCCTGCACATCGGGCGTCACCGACAGTACCGGGAGTCTTATTTCGACATTGGTTATTTATTATTATTCACTTTTCATGCTTTTTTTTGTTTTTTTGGATTTTTATATTAATGCCTCACTCCTAACCCCATGTACTTTAGAATTCACGGAACTACGAAAATCCAAGACCTCGCCGCCTATTTTCGGAATAAAGGATCCAAGGGCCGTTACAACGGAGAGTTCCAAGACCTTAACGCCTTTCAGAATTAAGGGTCTAAGGGCCGATGTAAGAGGGTAGCCAAGACCTAAACTCCTATTTTTAGAAATGAGGATCCAAGGCGTAATGTACCCCAAGTTCCACCATCGGGGACCCTCGAGAAACGAATCAAAAACTAAGAATTGTAAAAACCGTGAAACTCTATTTATTGAAAATCATTTATTTTGGGTTTATTAATCTTATGGGAGCAAGAAGCCACAATTAACTTTCACGAGCTCTAAAGAGAACCAACTACTCCACGCTTAGCATCTAAACTCATAAATAACTCTATCATTTCTCGTTCTCCGCAAATTTAAAATCATAAATAATGAGATCCGCGAATGCTTAGCCGAATAACTTCAAGCCATGCATATATAAAGTCAATCATGGAAACTTGCAGATTCTTGGCTTTTTCAAGCTAGAATTCGCATTTTATAGCTTCTTGTATGAGAGACTAGCAAAAGCTTTTGGTCATTATTGGTTAAAGAGACAAGCTAGGGCTCAACACGCCCGGTCAAGTCAGAATTTTATTACTACTCTCTCCAGCGGAAAATCAACGAAGTGTCAAAACACTTATGATATTTTTGCACAAAATTTTTAAAATTTTCTCATTTTTTGGACTTTTTTCATTTTTTGGAAGGAAAAACGGGGTTGCGAGAGTAAACGGCAAAAATGCAAGGCAAAAATAAAATCGAAAGATCACCCCCTCCCCTAGACTAAAACGAGACATTGTCCTCAATGTCTTAAAGGTAAGGGTTTTCCTAACTAAATCTAAGGCCGTTTATTAATTATGCCAAAGATAAACGTTAGACGATAAGATTTAGGATATCGGATGAGCAACGAATGATGAAACTCGAGTGGAGAGAAGACATAACCATGAGCACGAGAGTCTTCATTATTCGGGCAAATCCTGGACACATCACAAACAACCACGAAACACAAGAAATGGAAGAGGTAGACCTCCTTACGTCACTTATTAGAAGAAAATAGAAGGAAGATAGAAGGATAAGCATGGGGTGCCTCCCACGAAGCGCTTGTTTTTTATCGAGTCGTATAGCTTGACTCGCCCCGAATTTACTTAATCTTGGGGGAGTAAATGGAGAATCAACACTGCAACAGACACCCGGCATGAAAAACGGAGATGCCGGGGTCAAAGACGGTATCCTCACTCCCGGTGGAGTGGAAAAATGGAGAAATGATGGGATAAGTGAAGAATGGGTGAAACACACGGATGACGAAAGCAAATTCGAATTCTGAATCACGGGTGGGTTGGGTGGGAAAAATATCAAGCACCGGAACATCATGTTCAGAAATCTCGTCCACCACTCCAAAAATATCCTCATCCGCATCGGATTCAAAATCTACGTCCGGTGGTTTCGCGGGTAGACGAGAAAATGGTAAATCAAAGAGAAATGAGTCAGCATCGGAAAGTAAATCATAGAAACATTTCTTCGAAGGTCATTCTCGTCATTCTCAATACCCGGTCGTATCGAGTCATCCGTAGCAAGAAATAGATCGACATCCTCTAAAAGAGAGTTACGTGACGGATTATCGGAAATAATGCTCAAATTAAGTTCGGAGTCGATCTCAAAGTCAAAACGCTCATAATTCGGAAGAGAAATATCAGCATGAATAGTGGGACTGCCACTACTCTTCTCTTCAAATCGAAAAATTTCAAGCTCGGGTAAGAAATCACTATCCATATCGGGGATAGGAAATGAAGAGGTGATCACGGCATCAGTTGAAGGAGTCGGATTATTTAAAGCTTCGATCTTTGAAATAAGAAGATAGCTATTGGATAATTTTTCACGAAGTAAATTATCTTTGATCTCATCATCATCAAGGTCAAAATCCTTTATCTCCTCTAAGCTAACGAACTCATAATCGGAACACGATTCCTCAACATCATCGATATCTCCACAAGAGTCTTCAACACTCGTAGTATACTCATTGTGAGAATCGAGATAAATTTCAACTTCATCCTTCTCAACGTGATTATCATCAAACGGCATATCATTCGTATCAACGTGATTATTAAGACGATTATTTTCAACAAATTCACAATCACCGTTAGAAATTTCCCCGGACTCACTTGGGATTGGGACGAGGTTCTCAACACTAGACTTTTTGAATTCGTCCGATTCCGTTGCCAGAATAGTGTTTAGATGCTCGTCCCCCTTTTTTAGAGACTCCTCGAGTTCTACGGGAGGAAAGACGGGTGCTATTTGAGGGAAAACGTTTAACGGAAAAAGTCTCTCCTCGTCATCATCAGAATCATCGTCATAGTAAATTAAGGCCTTTCGAAATTTAGCCGCTCTTTCCTCGGCAAGTAATTCTTCCATAGACTTCTCATGAGGATCGGGAGTATAAGTATTAAGATTAGCCAAAAATTGATTAACCGCTTGTTCTCGATTACGAACCTCTTCGACAACGGATCCCAAAAGTTTTACAATTTCGAGCATTCCATCTTGATTTTGATAATTGACGGGATTTTGTGGGGGTTGGTCAAAACCATGAGAATTGTAACACAAATTCGGCTCATAATGAAAATTTTCAAACGATCCCCCACAATTTTCAAAATTTGATGTAGTTTGGAACGATGTATTATTGAAATACGGTTCTTGCTCATAATAGTTTTGAGGAGGGTGATTGAAATTGTTTTGAGGATAATCGGAAATGTTCGGATTAAAATCATAAGTGTATGAATTTTCAGCTTCCGAAGCACAAAACGAACAAAATCCATTGATAATATTTCTTCCACACCTCTCGCAAGTACACCGTTGACAATAAGTCGATGTCAGATCTAACAGATTTCCACACCCATCGCAATAACGTTGATCGAACGAAGATAAATCGGGCTGTGGTGGGTAGTCAGAAAAATTTGAAGAGTCGTTGAACGAATTCGGATTTGGATCATAAGGGAATGAATTCCTCGAACCACAAAATAAACAACTTCCGTCCTGAATATCATTACCACACCGTTCGCACGTACACCAATGACACGGTAAACCGAAAAGTGGCTCTCCACAACCGACGCAAGGGATAAACGTTTCCATCATAATTAAACATATAGAGGATTAAGAAGATAGAATTAAACGTTTAAGAGGAATGAGAGATAAACTGTAACACCCCAACCCGACAAGGGTAAAGATATCACAACAATGGTTTCGTATCAGATCAAAACAAAGCATACATCTATAGTAATACAAGAATTCTCAAAGGTTACAAATGAAATACAGATACTACAAGATTACAAATGAACTTCCAATAAATACTAATTCCGAAATAATAATAACTTCTAGTCATTTCTAAATCCAGAATAGCTATCAAGTCTTCTAAGTCCAAAGGTACTCTACACTCATTCCCAGTTTCCTACTAAAACCTGCCGTAGGAAAAGAAATGTGGCTGAGCTACAAGAGCTCAGTGAACAGATATAACGATAACAACAGTAGTAGAGGATAGTACATAGTAACAGAAACAAAGGTCAAACAGAATGTAATATGGTTCAAGGGATAAGTCAATGATTAGGTATAAAGGAAAGAGAAAAGGGATAGTAATCCACCACGAGCCCAGAAACAGATCATATCACATAGTAACCATAAATCTTCAAATCATATAGAGGGGAGACCTCTCAGATAATCAGATAATATGAGGGGTGTCCTCATTCTTCAAATGGAGTAGCTAGCTCCCAGATATATGTGAAAGGCGTGTATTGCACACAAGCACCAGTCACCAGACAATAATACATCATATATAGATAATCCACTAAACATAACAGATCTAGGATGCATCCATACGCCCCCGCAGACAAATAGTGGCCAAAATAATATAATGCGCATATCAGATAACAGATAAGGGGACGGTGTGTAACATCACTCAAACACACTAGAGTCATGCCAGTGGTGCATCACAGACATGGACATGGAATCCCCATGCCTAGGGTCACAGATTTTGGCTCGGGTATCAAACTAATTTTGGCCAAAATAATATAATGTGCATATCAGATAACAGATAAGGGGACGGTGTGTAACATCACTCAAACACATTAGAGTCATGCCTGTGGTGCATCACAGACGTGGACATGGAACCCCCATGCCTAGGGTCACAGATTTTGGCTCGGGTATCAAACTAAGAGTCAGATATCATATCAAACCAGAGTGTCATATGAAAAGGTTCATATATCAAATAGTACATAACAGATGGTTCATAACAAATATCTCCGAGGTAATATCAAAGGTCCAAATAAGAGATTATCAGATCAAGGTTCATATTAGATAATCAAGTCAAGGTTCAGATCAAAAGTTCATTTCAAAAGTTTCTATCAAAAGTCTATTTTAAACAATCCTTTGTTCATGATTTTCATAAAACGATCCTTTAAAGTGGTTTTCATAAAAATAATCTTTCAAAACGGTTTTTATAAAGATAGTCTTCAAAATATAGTTTCCATAAAAGTTAGTAACATTTTATATAAAAGTAGTTTCGCATCATTTATAAACATCTTTTTTTAAAATGGTTTTTCTCAAAACATTTCCATGGTATAATTAAAAAGGTTTTCATAACATAGGTTCATAACAGAGGTCATATCAAATGGGATCAACATAGAAGGGTCAAGCAAAGGGAATCATAGCAATGGCATCAGTTCAGAAACTAACGGATCAGAAAATGAAAGAGATCATGAGAAACCTTATAAGAAAGGTCAGAATATCTGTACCTTAGACCGCAAGTGAAAACATAATAGAAACATAAAGATCGGAAGCAAACTCCTTCTTCAGCGAATCTACACGAATTCATGGTCGTCTTAGTTAATAACTTATTTTAAATCAGATTTCTCATTTTAGTCGGCTTTCCCTTTTTTTTTAGTGTCTTTCCTTTTATAGCAGCTTTCCAAAATAGTAACTTTCCAAAAATAGTAAGTTTCCTTTTTAAGTAGTTGGGCTAAAAGTGCCATTTATCTTTAAACTAAAATATTGGGTTATTATACAAGATTGAATTGAATTCAATAATGAAAATATTAAAAGGATGTTATACGTGTATTTTAAAACGAGATATATTATGTTCGAAACCGTCCAATTAGAACAAGTAAACTGTATTGAATATAACCCATGACCAGTCTTTTAAAGAAAGCAAAGGTTATTTACTTTGTAGTCAAGACCTGACTTTTATTTCTAGTAGGTAAAGGACACATTTAAGCTTATAAGTATATTCAAATCCTTAAAAAAAATAAGCATTATTAACAATATAGTTCTTCATATTGTCATACTTTCTTTATATATATTAAGAGACACCAAGTTATAATAACTATTTAAATTATTTTTAAGCATCATCGTTGCATCAAAACATCATATTTATGCTCAAAAATCATTAGACGTCAACCAACTGTGGTTTTCATTATTTCATATAAAAGTATAGGTATAAAAATGGTGTAACTTTTGGAATATATTTGTAAATGGTTTTATAGTTCAAGGACCAAAAATGTAAATCGACAATTAATAGACCATCAGATGTCGTCTTCTATTTCATGCACAAATGGAATTTCATCATCTTCGAGCCATGCATAATATACTAACGAGATAAAGTACGATATTAATAGGTAGAACGTGAGTGTGATTCGAGATTACCTCACGCTATCAAGGATAGAATAGAAACAAAGACCGAGCTCGAAACCAAACACGAACTAGAAATGACCCGCCATCAAAAACCAAAACCTCTACACACGCATGAACGAAGCGCGACCTGATCCGAACTAGAACTCCATTCGAATATGAACATAAGATTCAATGTGCACGATCAGCCACACGTACAAATCACAATCACCATCTGGACTCGAACGTACTCGAGTAACACCAACGCGAACCGATACTCAGCATGAAAACATGACTCAGACACCACCCAATGATTACAACCCTCATGCGATCCCATACTACGATCACACAAGGTTAGAACACCAAGAAGAAACTGATCACCCACCTTTCTCTAAACTACCGCACCTCTTGAACTTGGAGAGAAAGATAGAACTGATCAGAAGTGTATTTAGTTTTTAGGTTTTAGGTGAAGAGCCAAAGAGGAAGTGATTATACGGTTTGTATGGTAATGGGATAAATAGGAAGTGTCGAAATTCAGTGAGCAATCTAAGGAGCCAGAATCTTCTTATCTATTCAAAATATTTGGTATTATCCCCACAAACTACAATAGCTAGAATTTGGTTCAAATGTGACAAAAAAATGTGTGATAACTACTTAGGAAACGAGAGAGCACCGATTTTTTTTTTATTATTATTTTTTTTTCTTTTTGTTACTTAGGATCATATTTATATTTGTAGTTAGATTATAAAATATGGTTTAATATCTTAATTCCCCTAGTATACTTTAGGTTATAATTATATCAAAGGTAAAAATGTCATTTTTGATTTCAGGTCATTATAATTCTTCCCATCTAAAAAGAAAATTTTCGTCCTCGAAAATTGAAGTGAAAAGAAACAGAAAACACAACGGACTGTGAACTGAAGTGTGAATGACTTGTTTCTCATGACTCTATCTTGTCGATCAAATAACTTCGGTTTCCTCAGAAAAGTCATATCGTTCAGGATCCAAATCAAAAGAATAATATACCAAACGTAATAGATGATAATCGTATCCCCTTAGAAGAGATACAAGGAAGATGTAGGATTGACGGATATTTCATCCGTGGAATAGAAATAGACAAATCAGATGAGAACGTATCGAATTGTAGCAACATGAGAGTAATATATGTGTTTAACTCTTCAGATTCTCAAATAGTCTCGTCTTCAATATAACCTTTCAAAGGTGTTCTCATAAACAAACAGGTCTTGTTCCTCAAAATCCAAAGTCTCATATCTACTCATAGCAGATCATAATGAAACATATTCAACGGATGCGAAACGTACATATAGCAAAACGTAGGTGTAGTCCTTCTTAGTAACAGATCAAATCCATACTGACAAAAAACAGACGGCAGAAAGCTCTATAACAGAACCTAAGATTCTTATCGGAAGTATAGAGGTCAGCAAACGCATGTCGAGAATCCAAACGTATCAAGCCGTATAACGGTGAAGGCAGATTAAACGTATAGGTAGAATGATCCTAAAGTCTCACTAACGCAAAAATCTCAAACAGCTATCAGAAATTCTAAGGCTTCTAAGGCACTCCTCGAAATATACTATGATCACAATAAGTGCACGTTATATGGTGTAAGTATTATCACGTTGATCAGGCGTCATAATACTAGCACCACATAAATATGCCTTCATGATGATCATACTTTATCTCAAGTCGTAATCAAAACCACCTATCTTAATCCACCTAGTACTTCTACCGTCTCAGAGGTCATCAAAATCAAACACCATAACTAAGAGGAGAAAGAACTCCTCGAAGGAGTTAACGGAAGTCCCAGAATGTCTATCAGAATTTGGTACATCGTTAAAAGCATCAGATCGTCCATCATTCGTCAATTTCACATAACAAAACCATCGTCCAGCATACGCAGAATGAACACCGAGCGGAATTAATAACAGGGAACATAACTCATTCAAGGGATCCTATCATCAGGTAACGGAAATTTGAGTAGGTCAAGAGGAAATGAATTACGTCATCCAAAGCTTCATTCTTCACAAAATCAACTCTTCCAAATACGAATGTTCACTTCAGAATTATCGTCCATTCAAATACATGATCTTAAATGTCCTCCAAGTCCATGCAGTCTATCGTATGATCATAGGGTGTAGAGGAATTATAAACTTGAGTTTGGCTCCTCAAGCCTTCGGCACTTCTTCTTGGAACTGTGGTGTAGTAACGTGAATCTACGGCATGATCACTATGCCTTCTTCCATTCGCGAGTCTGCTTCTGCTCTCAATTCATCTTAGTACAACTAAAGTGAATAGAGAAGCAAGACTGCGTGTCTTTGACAGGTCTTCTCACACCATTCGAAATTTGCCGACTCAAACTGCTGTCGTCACCGGGTGCGTGGTAGTGTTGTCTGCTACAATCTCGGGACGCCAATCCAATCTACTCTTCTCGAACAAAGGGTCACTTTACAAAATGATCTACCTGTTCCTCTTCGTGCCTCACACTGAAATGCTTCCCGGAGGTTACTCTCAAATAGTTATCTCTTTTCTTAGAAGTTCTTGTGGTTGCTTCTTCAGTCCTTCAAACACTAAGTGAGGTCGTCTGATACAGAGTTTACAATGATAGAATAAATCACTCATTGACACGCTGAATTGAAAGATGGTCATGGTAGTGATACGATTAGGTTTACGATAGTCGATACTCCAAAGTTTTCTCTTTCTTCTTCACAACTAACAGGGTATTCAAAATGAAACACTGAGGTGAACAAAATCATATTCCATCATCTTCTCCAATTTCTCAACTTTTATGGCATCATGGTCCGTCAACTGAGATTGGTTCAAATTTCATTCTACTTCTCAAACAGGAGGGAAACCCAAGAGTTCCATCGGAGAACACCAGAAAATTTGCACAACAAAACTTCCAATGCCAACGTTTTCTAAGAGTGGATACTAATAAGTGTCAGGGGACAATTATCAATCAACTGAGACCGAGGTAGATGTTTCTATAGCAGCGTTAACAGATATGATCAGTTACCGGTTATCATAATGAAAGTGGGATGAAACATATTACTAAAGGTCACAAATCAGATATGGTAGTCCCTGACAGCGTATGAGGTCCAGCCAATCCATAACTTAAAGACCTCAAAATCGAATATATCAAAAGTAAACGGATTCGTAGGATGAGTACGGTCGCCAAGCCAGACGGATAGTTCATATATCAAGGTCAAGTACATGGTTCATCAAAGTGTGGAGGTAGATAAACGAACAATTCAAGGTGTTGGAGTCTTGTTTAGCTATTTAGCATAAGTGGCAGGTAGGTTGTGAGTCATCAGAAATACAAACATCGTATAACTGTCAAGAGTGAGGCATATCGAATATCAGTTATCAGTTTCATCATGCTCAGTTAACCATTTCTCATCGAGACAAAATTATCGTCATATCCATGGCTAATAATCACCAGAGTTCTCATAGGAGTCGTAATGGATTTCGCAAGGACAGAGTAATATCTGATATGACCAAGATTCACGTTCGGAGGTGGAGGAAACACCATAAACTCGAACTAAAGATTAAACTTTGAATTTTCGGTTTATTGATTGCCGAGGTGTGTATGTTTTCTAGAGAGAGAGTCTAGAAAACACACACACCTCGTGTGTTACAAATGAATCCTCAACCCTCCTAGTATTGACATAGGAGGGTATTTATTACAAGCTACAAGTTCTAACTTAGCAATATGACTAAACTAGTCCTTGTACTTTAAATGCTATTACAATTCCCACATATGACAAAACTTTAAAGCTAACAATCTCTCCCCAAAGTGAAGTCATATGGGAATTGCTTACAATGTTCCCTACAAGTAAAATATAAACAGTAAGTACAGAGAATAATCTTCAAACTTCATTACTTCGTTCAGCTTGCAGAATCTTCTCAGCTTTCATTTCTTTACTTGCAGACGAAC
The DNA here is from genome assembly GCA_021014915.2 of Artemisia tridentata subsp. tridentata. Lineage (NCBI taxonomy): Eukaryota > Viridiplantae > Streptophyta > Magnoliopsida > Asterales > Asteraceae > Artemisia > Artemisia tridentata. The sequence continues at coordinate 230,794,078 of CP139508.1, read as the reverse complement.
CATGTGAGCAAATCTAATTAGGGTTTAATATAGAGTGCCCTGAGTGCTCTCCCCGTGCTCTCCCCTAATTAGTGCTCTCCCCCAAACTGAAAACCTCTCTTATGATTGCCCTGTATCTGAAGTCCGTTCGGGGGAATACATTATCAACATCTTCATCTCACCAAATGCATCCCAGTTATTTTTCCCATGAGAGATCAGCTCATACATTTCTCTCCCCTACTGGTTACGATTAATCAGAATCAGCATACTGATGTGTACGTGAAATACAAACTGGAAGCCCTTTATAAGGAATCATATCAGCCCGTGAGAAGATGTCGATATACCCAATCTAACCTCCTGTATTAAAAACAACGGCTTCATGTAGTGACCACTGATGGAGAAAGCCCACTATTACGAACTTGAGACTGAAGTAGAATAACCCAAACTTGTGACTTAAACTTGCACGAACGTGTGACTAAGAACCTATACTGAGCACTACAACGTAACTCCTTAAAGCATATAGGTCGTTTCATATACCCATCCATCCTTCCTTAACTGTATATGAACCTCTCTTGAATTATCCACATCTTTGTGTGACACTGAGTACTACAACGTATCTCCTTTAAGTGATAGTTAACTAGGTCTTCGTCCATCCTCCCCTTGACCTATGAAAACTAGATAACCCAAGACTTAATCACTATTCCCATGAGTGCCCAAACAAGGATCTCGAAGAATCATGCATCCAACCAACCCCGATATCTTCAAGATACTAAGTACACGTACCCGAGATATTCCACTTCAACTTCAAATAAGTAATAATGAATCATCATCCTTGTAGCCACAGCTGATAATTTGACCATTGTCATCTGATTGTGAATCTTGATCAGGATCTTTTAGGCTATACGTGGTGATTTTGACGGTGCAGTCTGATAATTTCATTTGTGATTTTGGTGTGAAATATGCCATAAAATGACATTCTAATGATGCTGGGAAAATTTGAGTTTTACAAATTTTTACGCCGAAAATTCCCCGAAAAATTCGAATTTTGGCCAAAAAATTTGAATTTTGGGCCAAAATTTTCACTCTTGTACCAGAATTTGAATCTCGCGTAAAAATGGACCGTTAAGTCTCCTGTAAAAATTAAATTTTACTCAACTTTTCCCGCCAAAAAACTCTTCTTTTTTATTTTTTATTTTTTTTATTTTTTTTTATTATTATTTTTTTTTAACAAAGGTTGTCCGATATCGCAGAAGCAAGAGTTGTCTGATATCGCAGTTGATAAAACTTCTCGGACAGAACTGCGATAATGTCTGAACTGCGATAAGTCAGATGTCAAATGCGATAACCATCTGAGTTGTCAACTGCGATAAGGTCAAATGCGATAGAGCAAAACAGCGATGCCAAATGCGATAAGGCCAAATGCGATAAGGCCAAATGCGACACCTATCGCAATTCTCATACAAGAAATGTGATAATCAATTCGAATTGCAATAACCTCGCTGCTTTTCTTCAATTGCGATAAAACGCAACTTTTGCCCACTTTTGTTGACTTTGTTGTGTCACATGCCTAGACCTTATCTTGTAAGATATTGTTACTGACAATCTTTCACCAACTTGAGCAATAATTCTTTTGGAAAGAATTACACGCCAAAGAAAGTCAGTAAAATATCCACAAACAAATCTTGCATAATCTTCAATACTTTTGGTCGATCTAGAGACTTAGAACACCAAAAAATTCAACCTTCTACAACAAGATTTTTGCAAACCAACTCTTTAACACACAACAGACACAACCTTTGATCTTCAAAAGGTGTACGATTTCAAGATAAACACCAAAAGGGTCACGTTTTTATGAAACAAAAACGCAACATTTGGGTTCTTTTAAACATAAATCGAACACAAAGCATCAAAACTGCTACTGATGAACAGTAACAATCAAGAACACACCAAAAAATCACATTGTTTACCTCAAACACACCACGATTCGCCCCCGGTTAGCTCTCTGATACCAATTGATATGACCAAGATTCACGTTCGGAGGTGGAGGAAACACCATAAACTCGAACTAAAGATTAAACTTTGAATTTTCGGTTTATTGATTGCCGAGGTGTGTATGTTTTCTAGAGAGAGAGTCTAGAAAACACACACACCTCGTGTGTTACAAATGAATCCTCAACCCTCCTAGTATTGACATAGGAGGGTATTTATTACAAGCTATAAGTTCTAGCTTAGCAATATGACTAAACTAGTCCTTGTACTTTAAATGCTATTACAATTCCCACATATGACAAAACTTTAAAGCTAACAATATCAGATGATACATTTTATATCCAGCACGGGTAATTAAATTCACAGAATGGGTCAAACACCTTAAGGTCAAATGACCTTCGGGATGGTCAGAGGAGTATTAAACTGCTTATCAAATAGGTCGGAAATGAAAATCAAAACCAGGTAGGGATAGCAAAAGTTTAACAATCGGAATCATGGTAGGGGATTTCAAAATGGTTTTCAAACACCGAAGGTGAAACATAGGAGGGTAGTCGTCAATGATCAATCAACCTATCCTTTATCAGAATAAAAATCAAAGTTAACTATTCAATGAAAACAGATCGACAACGCAAGTCTTATCATTCAGAAGTGAGAGGAAAACATAGGTTAAAACACCACCAGACTTCTCATGGAAATGGAGATGTTTAAGACGAACTCAGATAGGGTCAGAAGATTCATAGATTATCAAAAGCAAGTAACAGAATGTATCAAGTAGGTTATCGTCATGGAGATTCTCAGAATACCCGAAGAGACATCAAAATGATAAACAAAAGAATCAGAGGTCGGAGTCGGAATCTTAGGTGGTGCAAAGCGTGAGCTTTCAATCTCCAAAAGTGATCTCAACAAACAGGGCATAAATCAGAGTGATGCGGAAACAATGATACTTAAACAAAAGCCTTATAGTCTACCCATTCCTCACTGGTCAAACTTAAGTTCCTATAGGGAAATCCTAAAGCAAATCTTAAAGGTTGTCTTATGAGCGCCTACAATGGAAACTTAATGGTCCAAACTTCACAGGTCAAGGGTAAATGTATTACGAGTCGCAGCCTGTCGCTCTGATACCATAAATTGTAACACCCCAACCCGACAAGGGTAAAGATATCACAACTATGGTTTCGTATCAGATCAAAACAAAGCATACATCTATAGTAATACAAGAATTCTCAAAGGTTACAAATGAAATACAGATACTACAAGATTACAAATGAACTTCCAATAAATACTAATTCCGAAATAATAATAACTTCTAGTCATTTCTAAATCCAGAATAGCTATCAAGTCTTCTAAGTCCAAAGGTACTCTCCACTCATTCCCAGCTTCCTACTAAAACCTGCCGCAGGAAAAGATATGCGGCTGAGCTACAAGAGCTCAGTGAACAGATATAACGATAACAACAGTAGTAGAGGATAGTACAGAGTAACAGAAACAAAGGTCAAACAGAATGTAATATGGTTCAAGGGATAAGTCAATGATTAGGTATAAAGGAAAGAGAAAAGGGATAGTAATCCACCACGAGCCCAGAAACAGATCATATCACATCGTAACCATAAATCTTCAAATCATATAGAGGGGAGACCTCTCAGATAATCAGATAATATGAGAGGTGTCCTCATTCTTCAAATGGAGTAGCTAGCTCCCAGATATATGTGAAAGGCGTGTATTGCACACAAGCACCAGTCACCAGACAATAATACATCATATATAGATAATCCACTAAACATAACAGATCTAGGATGCATCCATACGCCCCCGCAGACAAATAGTGGCCAAAATAATATAATGCGCATATCAGATAACAGATAAGGGGACGGTGTGTAACATCACTCAAACACACTAGAGTCATGCCAGTGGTGCATCACAGACATGGACATGGAACCCCCATGCCTAGGGTCACAGATTTTGGCTCGGGTATCAAACTAAGAGTCAGATATCATATCAAACCAGAGTGTCATATCAAAAGGTTCATATATCAAATGGTACATAACAGATGGTTCATAACAAATATCTCCGAGGTAATATCAAAGGTCCAAATCAGAGATTATCAGATCAAGGTTCATATTAAATAATCAAGTCAAGGTTCAGATCAAAAGTTCATTTCAAAAGTTTCTATCAAAAGTCTATTTTAAACAATCCTTTGTTCATGATTTTCATAAAACGATCCTTTAAAGTGGTTTTCATAAAAATAATCTTTCAAAACGGTTTTTATAAAGATAGTCTTCAAAATATAGTTTCCATAAAAGTTAGTAACATTTTATATAAAAGTAGTTTCGCATCATTTATAAACATCTTTTTTTAAAATGGTTTTTCGCAAGTGAAAACATAATAGAAACATAAAGATCGGAAGCAAACTCCTTCTTCAGCGAATCTACACGAATTCATGGTCTTCTTTGTTAATAACTTATTTTAAATCAGATTTCTCATTTTAGTCGGCTTTCCCTTTTTTTTTAGTGTCTTTCCTTTTATAGCAGCTTTCCAAAATAGTAACTTTCCAAAAATAGTAAGTTTCCCTTTTAAGTAGTTGGGCTAAAAGTGCCATTTATCTTTAAACTAAAATATTGGGTTATTATACAAGATTGAATTGAATTCAATAATCAAAATATTAAAAGGATGTTATACGTGTATTTTAAAACGAGATATATTACGCTCGAAACCGTCCGATTAGAACAAGTAAACTGTAATGAATATAACCCATGACCAGTCTTTTAAAGAAAGCAAAGGTTATTTACTTTGTAGTCAAAACCTGACTTTTATTTCTAGTAGGTAAAGGACACATTTAAGCTTATAAGTATATTCAAATCCTTAAAAAAAATAAGCATTATTAACAATATAGTTCTTCATATTGTCATACTTTCTTTATATATATTAAGAGACACCAAGTTATAATAACTATTTAAATTATTTTTAAGCATCATCGTTGCATCAAAACATCATATTTATGCTCAAATATCATTAGACGTCAACCAACTGTGGTTTTCGTTATTTCATATAAAAGTATAGGTATAAAAATGGTGTAACTTTTGGAATATATTTGTAAATGGTTTTATAGTTCAAGGACCAAAAATGTAAATCGACAATTAATAGACCATCAGATGTCGTCTTCTATTTCATGCACAAATGGAATTTCATCATCTTCGAGCCATGCATAATATACTAACGAGATAAAGTACGATATTAATAGGTAGAACGTGAGTGTGATTCGAGATTACCTCACGCTATCAAGGATAGAATAGAAACAAAGACAGAGCTCGAAACCAAACACGAACTAGAAATGACCCGCCATCAAAAACCAAAACCTCTACACACGCATGAACGAAGCGCGACCTGATCCGAACTAGAACTCCATTCGAACATGAACATAAGATTCAATGTGCACGATCAGCCACACGTACAAATCACAATCACCATCTGGACTCGAACGTACTCGAGTAACACCAACGCGAACCGAAACTCAGCTAAAAAACATGACTCAGACACCACCCAATGATTACAACGCTCATGCGATTCCATACTACGATCACACAAGGTTAGAACACCAAGAAGAAACTGATCACCCACCTTTCTCTAAACTACCGCACCTCTTGAACTTGGAGAGAAAGATAGAACTGATCGTAAGTGTATTTAGTTTTTAGGGTTTTAGGTGAAGAGCCAAAGAGGAAGTGATTATACGGTTTGTATGGGAATGGGATAAATAGGAAGTGCCGAAATTCAGTGAGTAATTTAAGGAGCCAGAATCTTCTAATCTATTCAAAATATTTGGTATTATCCCCACAAACTACAATAGCTAGAAATTGGTTCAAATGTGACAAAACAATGTGTGATAACTACTTAGAAAACGAGAGAGCACCGATTTTTTTTATATTATTATTATTATTTTTTCTTTTGTTACTTAGGATCGTATTTATATTTGTAGTTAGATTATAAAATATGGTTTAATATCTTAATTCCCCTAGTATACTTTAGGTTATAATTATATCAAAGGTAAAAATTTCATTTTTGATTTCAGGTCGTTATATAAACAATTAAACGGTATGAGAGGGTAAAGAGATAAGAATTAAACAGTTTAGAGGATAAAGAATATTATTTTTGGAATTTTAGAAAAAAAAACACAAAAGAAAAGGAAAATAAATTTGAAAAGAAAATCTTTTTGGGTTTTTATAAAAATAATAAGAAAATATTTACAAGAGAAAATGGTAAGTTCACGGGGAAGGGTCTTCAAAACACGAATCGATAAACGGAAATAAAAAATTCTCTTCAACCTTCCCCGGCAGCGGCGCATAAAATTTGATTTCAAGATTTATATTCAAGGAAAAGGGAAGATTACACACTAGGAAGTATGTAAAAACCCCGGTTCGTTGTCCCGATGAAGGATGAATGGAATATGTGATTCGGGTTCGTGAAACGTGTTGTGAATGGTGTTAAAAGAGAGATTGTGGATTTTTAAACTAAAATAAGCAAAATATAAACTAAAAACAAATACTAAGGCAAGCGAAATCCTAATCTAAGGCAAACGTAAGTGAAATCGTAAAGGAAACCTAAAAACGCGTAAAACCCGAGCTAACCCCGAGCTTTAAAAGTGAAAATAGTGAAATATTAATCCTAGGAATTCCAAATTAATTTTCCTAAGTCCTAATTAGCAAAAGAAAATTTTAGAAAAAAGAATTATATTTTTTTGATTTTTATTTTATTTATTATGATTTAAAAACTAAATAAAAGAAATTAATTGATTAAAAATATTAAATGAAAAGAGAAAAATCTGAATTTTTTTGGAAAAATAATTTAAGGAGAACTAAGCCTATGAAAAATAATAAAAAGACTACAGCTTATTGGAATAAGCTGATTATAAGCAAAACAGTGTAGTTAATGCAAAGAAGAAAAAAGAAGCTTAAAAGAAATAAAGAAGATAAGAATGACAGAAAAATCCCAAGGGTGCAAGTGGTTTGTGTGTTGTGTGGTGAGCTGGGTGGCCAGGGTTCGAACCCTGGCTGGACTTTTTTGCAAAAACTAAATTATTTTTTATTTTTATATATTTTTTTTTTAAATTTAAAGAGCACTGATAAATAAGCAACAAATATAACTACAACTATTTATTAAAACCTACAAATAAGCTAGAAAAAGCATGGGGAAACAGAATCAGTTAAGAACAAGGAGAAAAAGCTAAGGACTGATATCTAAAAGCTGTTAAGCTATTACTTTGAACTAAATTGAAAACTAAAATAAGCTACTTGGCCGAGAACAAGCTAAAATTGAAACAAAGCAACTGAGAACCAAAAGAGTAAGCAATAAGCTCATATTAAGCTCAAAAATGAAACTTGATAACTACACAAGCTGAGAATCTTAAAATTCACATACCAATAAGCAACTAGGAGAAAAAGTCAGGCCAACTAGAGCTTACTAACTTCTTAATAATAAGTTGATAAAAAGGGTCTAGTTGGGACAAAGGCTGATGCAGGGCAAACTTAAAGCTAATGGTCAGTCTTTAACCCTTGAATAAGCATTTAAAAAGCTGAGCTATGATCTTATAACTAGAAAATGGCATTAATCAATAAACTAACAACTTAAAACAGGGAAATTAAACATCAAAATCAGCAAATAAGCACCTTAATTGTTGTGAGCAACTCTGATGCAGACTGCAAATGGTGATTCAGTGCAGACAAGAGTAGCAGTGCACCAAAAATCCACCAATCCAACTTAGAACTGATCCAACTCTATAACATTCATATTATGAGCTACAAGGGACTTAGAAAAGCTAAAAATAAGGTCCAAACAGCTTATCTCTTCAATAAGCAGAACCAAACAGTTTAAACTTTAAAAATTAGAAAATTAACTAGAAACTATAAAACTACTTAAAATTTATCAAAACTACCTAAGGACAGCTTGAAACTCTTAAATAGGTTCTAATCAAAGATTACCAAGTAGCACATGAACAGTGCTACTCAGTTTTGACCCGTTTTAAAGCTATTCCAAACAGTCCTTTATGGAGACTGTTTTGCCCTTTTACACTGAAACAGATGATTTTAAGCTACAACGAGGGAAGACAATCGTGAATTAAGCTGAGTTAAGTCCTAGAAAGCAAGTGAAACTAGAAAATAAGCACTAAGGTAAGTTATACTATATTTAAGCTATTTTGGATTTTTAAGGGATTTTAAGCAAAAATACATTCCAACTGACTAAAGGCTAAGTAAGGGCATGAACTAAAACAGGAAATGACATTAAGCAAATATAAGCATAAAAGGGACAAATAAGCACTGGAAATAAGCTAATAAGCAGTTGACTTAAGTTTGACTTTTATAAAAAAACTAAAATAGAGTACAATATTTGAAAGCTAAAAAGTAAATAAAAATAAGCTAGAACATTAAGCTACAATAAGCTGAATTATGACTACTATTATACTAACCCTAATCTAATCCTAACCCTAGCTGCTGACCCTAAAAATCTAACAACTTTAATCCGTGAGTGAGAGGCTCTATTTATAGCTGAGCTGAGGAGCTTCTAGGGTTTCTCTGAGCAAATCCCAGCCCTCATCCAAGGATGTCATCATATCAATCATTTTAAGCCCTTAGATCATCCTACCACATCCCATCAGCCAATAGGGAAGCTCCAAGTTGCCACGGTGGATAAATTATGACAACATAAGTCTGACATGTCAGGTTCTAGAAGGGATTGGTGTTTGTACGGGTAAACATGGGTGAATTGAGGGAGAAGATAAATAGTAACTTCTTGGCGGGTTTATGTTTTTAATGTTTATTATTTTTGGTTGACCGGGTGTGAGTGGGTTTTGACTTCGGGTATTTGGTTTTGGGATCCGGGTTTGATGGGTGGTTCAGGTTTTTTTTATTAAAAAGGGAAATGGGCTAATGGGAGTGGGCTGGGTTTGGTTATTTTGGGATTTAATTGGATCCGGTTGTTAAGTGTTTAAGTAATAGATTTGGAGTTGAATTTATTTTAAGACATTAAGGACTAAAACTGCCAATTATGGAAAGTTGATCAAGGGCTGTTTTTTTGTAATTTGATTATGATCCAAGGGCTATTTCTGAAATATTAAGCTCGGGACTTGATCATTTGCTTCCTCTCTTGACTATAAAATCTTCTTCCGTTTCTCGTGCTCGGGTTTTCCGGGTTTTTCTTGATTTTTGTCCATATTTCATGATATCCGTACCTGCATATAAACAAACACAAAAACACAAATATCTTTGGTATTTTGGTTAGTTTTTGGTCATTTTGGTCTTAATTTGGTCAAGAAAAGGTACGTGTTTAAGCACATACCAAACACCCTACCGACTAGCACCGTCAGAGTTGCAGGAATTGTCTAATCAGTTGCAAGAACTTTTAGACAAGGGATTCATTAGACCAAGTTCCTCGCCTTGGGGAGCACCGGTCTTGTTTCTAAAAAAGAAGGATGGATCATTCCGAATGTGCATAGATTATCGTGAGTTGAACAAGTTAACGGTGAAGAACCGTTACCCACTTCCAAGAATAGACGACTTGTTCGATCAGTTGCAAGGTTCCAGTTTTTACTCAAAGATCGATTTGAGATCGGGTTATCATCAACTAAGGGTTCGGGAAGAAGATATTCCGAAAACGACTTTTAGGACTTGTTATGGTCATTACGAGTTTCAAGTGATGCCGTTTGGATTAACTAATGCACTGGCGGTATTTATGGATCTCATGAATCGTGTTTGCAAGCCGTACCTGGACAAATTTGTAATTGTGTTCATTGATGATATTCTAATCTACTCCAAAAGCAAGGAAGAGCACGAAGAGCACCTTAAGACGATCTTGGAATTGCTCAAGAAAGAGAAGTTGTACGCTAAATTTTCTTAGTGTGATTTTTGGATCCGAAAGGTACAACTTCTTGGGCACGTAATTGAAAGTCAGGGATTGCATGTTGACCCAGCTAAGATCGAGGCTATCAAAGATTAGGAAACGCCGAAGACTCCCACCGAGATTCGACAATTTCTAGGTCTTGCCGGGTATTAGAGAAGGTTCATTGAGGGTTTCTTGAAGATAGCGAAGCCTTTAACCAAGCTAACGCAGAAGAAACATAAATACGAATGGGGAGAGAAACAAGAATCCGCCTTTCAGTTATTGAAGCAAAAACTTTGTAGTGCGCCTATTTTGGCTTTACCCGAAGGAATGGAAAATTTTGTAGTTTATTGCGATGCTTCGTATAAAGGACTTGGAGCTGTGTTGATGCAGAGTGAAAAGGTTATAGCTTACGCTTCTCGCCAACTCAAGGTTCATGAGAAGAATTACAACACTCATGACTTAGAGTTAGGAGCAGTTGTCTTTGCGCTAAAAATTTGGAGACACTATCTCTATGGTACAAAGTGTACAGTGTACATGGATCATAAAAGTCTTCAACATATCTTAGATCAAAAAGAGCTTAATATGAGGCAACGCCGGTGGCTAGAACTACTCAGTGATTATGATTGTGAGATCCGGTATCATCCTGGTAAAGCGAATGTAGTAGCCGATGCCCTTAGCAGGAAAGAGCGACTTAAACCCTTACGAGTAAGATCATTGGGTATGACCATTAGTTCACCTCTTCCATCCAAAATTCTTGAGGCCCAGGCCGAAGCACTTAAGACAGAGAACCGACCGAAGGAGAACATTGATGGTATGCCAGAAAGTCCAAATGGTTTCGTGAGAAGATCCAATGGGATGCTATGCTTCAAAAATAGGAGTTGGATACCACTTTTTGATGGCCTACAAGAGTTGATCATGCACGAATCACACAAGTCGAAATACTCCATACACCATGGTTCTGATAAAATGTACCAGGATCTTAAAAAGCTGTATTGGTGGCCGAATATGAAGGCCGACATCGCTACTTATGTTAGCAAATGTCTTACTTGTTCCAAAGTGAAGGCCGAATACCAGAAGCCGTCTGGTTTACTACAGCAACCCGAGATTCCTCAATGGAAATAGGAGCGTATTACCATGGACGTCATCACTAAACTTCCTAAAACTCCAAGCGGTCACGACGCGATTTGGGTGATCGTTGATTGTCTCACCAAATCAGCTCACTTCTTGCCCATTAAAGAAACCTACAAGATGGATAAGTTAACCAGAATCTATATCCAGGAGATTTTCTCGAAACATGGTGTACCAGTTTCAATCATTTCGGTTCGAGATAGTCGATTCACTTCAAGATTTTGGGAATCGCTTAATGATGCCTTTGGAACCCGTCTCGATATGAGTACAGCCTATCATCCACAAACCGATGGTCAGAGTGAGAGGACCATCCAAACACTCGAAGATATGCTTCGTGCCTGTGTGATTGATTTCGGTAATAGCTGGGATACTCATTTTCCATTAATTGAGTTTTCCTACAACAATAGTTATCACTCAAGTATAAAGGCTGCACCATTTGAAGCACTCTACGGAAGAAAATGCCGATCACCAGTCTGTTGGGTCGAAGTCGGAGATGCTCAACTTACCGGTCCAGAAATTGTTCATGAGACAACTGAGAAGATTGTTCAGATTCGGAACAGATTGAAAGCTGCCAGAGATCGTCAGAAAAGTTACGCCGATGTGAGGCGTAAACCCTTAGAATTCAAAGTTGGAGACAGGGTAATGTTGAAGGTATCGCCTTGGAAGGGTGTGATACGATTTGGGAAACGCGAGAAATTGAACCCTAGATATATTGGACCATTTAAGATCTTAGCAAGAATCGGTCCAGTGGCATATAGACTTGAACTTCCACCAGAACTTAGCAGTGTGCATAATACCTTTCATGTTTCTAATCTCAAAAAGTGTTTATCCGACGAATCCCTCGTCATTCCATTAGAAGAGATTCAGCTCGATGACTAGCTAAATTTCATCGAAGAGCCACTAGAAATTATTGATCCTGATGTCAAGCGATTAAAGCATAGTAGAATTCCTATCATCAAAGTTCGCTGGAATTCTCAACGAGGTCCCGAGTTCACTTGGGAACGAGAAGACCATATTCGTCGAAAGTATCCGCATCTCTTCACCGACAACACTCCAATGAACAACACTGGCTGAATCTCGAGGACGAGATTCATTTTATGGGTGGTAGACTATCACAACCCGCAAAATTTCAGGTAAATATTGTTCACCAAACTCGAATTTACTTTCTTGACATTTATTTGAAAACAATTTACGTAAGACTTTTACTTGAACCGACGTGAAAGCCTAGAATAAATTCCAAGTGCACTAAGACTTAGGTTATATTTAGTCCACAACTCTTCAGTATCTTGCTCCTGCTCCATTCCACAATTTTAAACTATAAAACAATTTTCTATTCTTTAACTACTTACGGTTTTAAATTCAACAAACGTTATTCAATATTTAACACCCCGACATACCCGATTTTCTCAATGATTATTTCCAAGGTATTTTTATACTTCCAAAATTATTAGAAAAGTTCCCAAAATATTTTCTGATACCCAAAGTAATTTCTGTATAACTTACGTTTAAATACGTATAACTTCCGTTAATTACCGAAACAACAACCAATACATATTTTTAACACCCAATACCTACAACATATACATTTTTGTATTAAAACTACTCATTTTATCCCCAAATTTTACCCATGCCGCCCCCTCCTCTCTCATGTCATATTAGACAACTTTTTACACAATTTAAATTAATCATCATTAAGCAACAAAGTGTGCTTAACTTTTTCTACTTTTGGGCTAAGCCACCATTTTGTCTCCATGTCCCCCCTAGCCCTCCTAACCGGCCAGCCTCCCCCGCCCCTGACCAAATTATGAAACTAGTCTTCACTTTTCATTCTAATAGCCAAAAAAATAAATAATCCTACCCTTTTTACTACATAAATTCGACACACACTAAAGGAGCAATAAGAAAAAGAGTTGTTATGGCAAGGATCAAGGATATTAGGGCTTATTAACAAAGGTTTTGGAACACAAGTCTTATGGTTAAACTAGTGATTTACAACACTCATTTCACAAATCACTCTTGTAAGTGAACTTACTAACCCTCCATGGTTTTCATATCTTATATGTTTGTGAAATATTTATACTCATTATCACTTAGTACACGTTGGCAAAATTTACATTTACTATGATCCTTCAACAAAAGTTTATGTTTAACAAGTTTTTATTTCAAACAAACCTTATAAATGTGAATATTAGTAAACTTGTATATTAGACATGCTTGATAATTTATTACATGGACTTTGAATATAGTTAAGTTTAGATCACAATGGTTATGTTGGAAAGTTGATGGAGAAACTAGGACTAGCATGGAAGTTGTGGTTAAGTGGTTAAGTGATTAGAAGGTTAGAAAATAGTTTTTAACATTCATAATAAACAATCTGTCCAACTTTACAAGAACTGGAAAAATCAGTAGCTTAGGGACATTAATAGGCTAGAAATATAGGAAATAGACATAATAACGAAAACATGGTCGCTTGAATGAGTTAAAACGGGCTTATAACGAAAAAGATATGCTATTTTCAAGTTAGACAACGAAAACAACTATTTTCTGAAAAATGCATTCTGTCCAGATTTTGAGAAGTGAAAAACTGAGGACTAAATGATATTTAGGCTAGCCGAGACCTTGAAAAGCCTAGAGTACACTTAAATACCTTCGCGTGGATAGATCATACTTAAGAAACGGAGTTACGACGCAAAAGATATGGCTAAAAGAATGTTTGCGGCAACATATAAATTTTGACAACATGTTATTTGGCTAATAGAAAGCTGATGGAATTTTTAAGGATAGATTTTAGACCATTTTGAGTACATTTTGGTTAAAATAAAGTAAACGAAAATTGTAGAACCATGTGTATAATTATTTGACGCGTTAGGGAATTTTGAAAAACATTTTAACGCAACGATTAAAACTTGGATATGAAATAAACAAGTTATGTTTTCTAAAAGTGGTGATTTCTAATAAAGGATCAAAATGACGTAATTAAATTTTGACAACAAATGTTACAACAACATGTACGAGTGATAAAGTAGAGTACTAACTTGCATGCTTGACCTTGATTTCGGAACCTAAGACATTCGTATATTTAGGTTGCGATTAGAGTTATTGGACCTATATTGCCGTTTACATAATACCAAACGAGATTTGCTTTGCTAAGGTGAGTTTCATAGCCCGGACTTTTACATTGTTTATACATAATTTCTAAACCCTCGGGGTGGGAATACACTGCTTGTTTTTACATACGGACATAAGTACTAAAACTGTTACTTTGCCTAAGTTACCGCATTGCCATTAAAGTCCCCTACGTATCATGAACCGTTAATTACTTGTAAGCGTGGATGTTATGAATAGATCTATTTGGGTTGACACCCCGTCCGGGTTGGTCGCGCCAACCGGGTAAACGGACGCATATCATTCGGATTATTTCCGAGTGTCTGGCAAACACTTATTTTGGGCATTGTTATTATTGTGCTTAATTGCATACGAGTACGTCGAGCTTCGGGATCATGAGCTTAGGCACTGTATATATTATTTTTGGCTGTGACATTATATTTTTTGTACTGTCTTGCTATTGAAATCTTGTGGTCCGCAATACTGTTTACTTAAACCTATGACTCTCACCAACATTATTTGTTTACCCTTTTAGCGTGTATTCTCAGTTAACTAGGTGATATTGATACACCTTTTGTATGGAAGCACTTCGAGTCACATTTTGGATGCACATCATGACGGAGATTTTCTTACATTATTTAGCGTTTGGTTATGTATTTAAATATTACATTTTGATGGTGAACTCTGATAACTATGTTTTGTAAACCTTAACTTTAAATCAAACGCTTGTTTTAAAACGACTCACTTAGAGGTCGTTCTTTATTCCTAGTACTTTGTGACCGAGAACATCATGGCCCCATAATTTCATTCCGCTGCAAACACAGATTTTGGGGGTGTGACAAATGTAAAGCACAAATCTCCAGCAGGGGCGCCAAAAACTTGATGGTGACGATGCTGAAATTATCATGCAAGCAAACAAACAATATATCAATCAAGAAGACAATCAAACGAACAAACAAGTGCAAAACAAGTCCCTGGCAGCAGCGCCAAAAACTTGATACGTCGCAACAAGCCAAAAACTTGATGTGCTTTCGCAACGGGTTTTTAATTTATAAACAAGAAATACCGATTAACTAGAAACACATACGAGAGAGTATACTCGTTCGTGTGTAGTTAAGGATTGGTAAGTCAAGGTCGTCCCAAGAGACTTGGCTGTACTCAAATATTGTTTGATTGTTTAAGCAAGTAACAAGTTGATGGATATGATTGTCACGGATCAAACCACCAAGAAAAGCAATATGTAAATCATGATGTAAGCACACAAAGAACATACTTTTATGGGCAAATGATCACAAGGATATTAGGATGTTTAGTTTGGAAAAAATATTATCATTGGTAATCCTTTCGGCCTATAGATCCAATTATAATAGTCTAGTGTTTTATAAATCAAATATACATAAGCCTTAATCAATTGGTCATATCATAAGACTCACGCCTAAACCAACAACAAAAAAAGAATCCTTTCGACCCATAGACTTTGATGTCATTAATTTGTGAAGTTCCATTTACTTAAAAGATGATGAGAACACATATTCAAAAGACTCCTTTCGACATATAATCTAATTTAAACTTTCACTTGTTATGTTTATTAATTCACTTGCACAATCGTCACAAAGTACAATATCAAAACATTTGTCGACTAATGAATTGAAACTAACCACTATTGAGAATCCTTTCGGCCTCTAAACTCAACAATGATCAACCAAAACAATAAACAATGACAAGTTCCAATTTAACCAAATATGATATCTTTCATCATAAACCAAACAAACACTAATTATGTCCAAACATAATTTTATCACAAGTTCTCATAATAACCAAACAAGCATTAACAGATTATCATTATCAAACATATCACATGTCACATAAAGAAACCAAACATGAGATATAAAGTTCAACATCTTGATAATAATAAGATTTACCCAAGTAGCGATTACAATGATTAAAGAATAGGAATTATAGCAATCCTATGAGCCTCCAATCAACCGGTACACACTCTAACCACACTAGAGAATCGCTCCAATACTTCTTGGTGATACGTCCTCCGTGAATGGTAAGGTGAATATGGTCTTTTGGGTTTAGAGAGTTGTAGAAAATCTGCCCTTATGGTGTAAGGGAGAGTTTTCCAATGATGTTTGATGATCAAATGGTGATTTGATGCATAAGAAACATTTAACCAAGCACTTTTATTTATAGTTTATTAATCCTTGGTCACAAAGTGTCATAAAGTGCAGGCAAAATGAGTAATTAGGAGTATATGATCGGACTTGGAAGTAGTGGCACTTAATTCCTCACTTAAATGCAACTTTGGAGGACAATAAGTGCAGCAACCTGCGGTTGGGATCTCAACCTTGGCGGCTGGGAAGTTTCTGACCACCAAAATCACTCTCAACCCACGGTTTGGACTTCAACCCGCGGCCGGATGACTGCTCAACCTCAGGTTGAGGTATGAACCTGTGACTCAGCATCAACCTTAGGTTGGAAATTGGTTTGCATGTGTATTTCAACCTTGGGTTGGCAATAAACTCCTCCATCTTTAACAATCATCTTTGGCACTTAATCTTGACTCCTCCTTTCATCGAATAACTTCATAATCTTTTACTTGAACTTTGAAATAATCATAGCATGAATCTTTATCTTGAACGGAAAACTTCTCTTCGTGCACATACACTTGATTTGTCGACTTTTCTTCGTCTTTTCGTTATTTCCTTCGACATAGTTGTACTTGAGCCTGAATACATCTTTTGTACCTTTTAAGCGTAGAATATTCACAAATACAACCAAATAACATGCACAAACATACGAATAATGCTACTAAAATATGTACAAAATGAGCGTTATCATTGGGTTACAAAGGAAAATAAAGAAAACAACTAAATTTTGTTTTATAATTTTCCTTGTTAACTTAGGAAATAGGGAATTTTGTGTTTTGCAAAACATTTTGTTGAAAAACGCTTATTGAACGCGATCTCTGTTTTCTTCCGAAAACAAACTAAACGCATCCCAAATCTCGCACAAACTTAAACACAACAAAACGAATAAATATCTTTCACCATTCGATCTTCATTCCTTACAAAATATTTCACCAGCAAAATTCATCCACCATCAAAACCCAAAATCAATAAATTTCATTTACACACAAACTTAAACAATACCATTAAATTTAATCATCATTTTTCAAATACAATAACTAAAAAATTGCCCCAACCACCGTATCTAAGCCACTCGCAGATCTGGTCCAACTCGCCAGATCTTAGATAGCGGCGATGGCAGCCGAACGACAATGTCAGCGACCAAGCGGCGGCGACGACAGCCAGATCTAAAAGGTGGTTGTGTGTGTAGGTTAGGGATTGGTTGCTGAAGATAGTAATGGGTCTATGTTTATTGTTGATGAAGATGCTTAGTGTTTTGGGGTTTATTGTCATCGATGAATATGTTGATAGAGTGATATATGTTTTTGAGGTTGTTTAATATTTTAATGTAGACTTTGTATTGGATTTGTTGGGTTTAATTACTTTTTTGTTGTTATGTGTGTTGTTTTAGTTACGGGTGTAATCGAGCCGAGCCAAGCACAAGCTCAATAAGGCTCGAGCTTGGCTCAAAAAATAAAAGGTAGGCTCAAGCTCGGTTCGATTGCTCGTCAAGCTTTAATCATCCAAGCTTGAGTTCGGCTCAAGTATGATTCGAGTAAAGCTCGAGCTTAGCTAGAAAAGTTCGAAATTATATACATGAAAAGCTCGAATCTGTGCCAACTGATATTTGCAGCTGAACTGAGCATGAACAAAATAGCAAATACACCATTCCGTGTCAAAACGAATTGCAAATTGCAGCTACTACAAAAAAAAATATATATAGTCTTCACACAGAACTTGTACATGATCTCGAATCACAAACTAGAAGAGAAATACTTAACCGTTTGACAACCAAATTAGATATTTTTAAGAGTAATAAAACGAACAATAAAATTCTCATAATCAAGGTAAACACTAGGGTTTAAAGGGTACGTCTAAAATATAATATTTTATTCTTTATCGAGTTAGTCCTTATAATTAGGTTAATATTCAAATCAATCTTTATTTACATGTTTAAAAATAATATGAAAATATATCTATAATATGGCTCGAAAAGCTCGATAACCGCTCGAGCCGAGCTATCAAAATCTCGAGCTCGGGCTTGAGCTTGATAAAAGCTCAGCTCGATCGAGTCGAGCTTGAACTCGAGCTCGAGTTGCTTGATAAAAGCTTGACTCATTTGCACCCCTAGTTTTAGTTGTTAAAATTGGGCTTTGATGAATACGATGTATTTTGTTGACATGAGGGTAAGAGCAGTGGGTGTGGAGCTCGTTGCTCTTCACCGTGGGTGACATGGCACCAAGCCATGGCTCGCCATGACACCATCTCAACATGCCGTGGCTCCTCATCAAAAACTTACTCGTCTGCACGGTGAAGCAAACATTGTACGAAATATGTTTTTTTTTTTTTTTTTTTTTTTTTTTTTTTTAATGGTTGTGTGTGTGAATAAGTGTGTATGTGGGACCCAAATGAGTAAGTTGTGGTTTGTTATGATAAAAGGGGGTTGTAAAGGGAGGTTTGTCATGATGACGTGGGACCCAAATGAGTAGTTTTGGGATGCCATGACACCCATTGCTCTAATATGTGATTGTTTTGGAGCTGTCTTAAGATGATGAAGATTTTTTATTTTTTAATTTTTATTTTATTTATGTATTTATTTGTAAAACTAAAGTAAATTGAAAGGAAAACAGAAAACGAGATAATTTTAGTCAATTTATTTCAGTTAGAGATGAAACTTGCAACTTATAGATCCCTATAGGGACTATGACCGCACTTTCGAAATGATGGAGACTACACCTGCAATTTAGCTAAACCACAAAGACTATTTTTGCAATTTACTCTTATTTATATTTTGGTTATGGTTATTTGGTTATATGTTAGATTGATATGTTTGTAAACATCTTATAAAATATAAAACATGTTGTGTTTCACTATGATAGGAGGTTAGTCGCGTGTTGCGACGACGTTGGGGATCACAATGAATTTTTTTCAATTTTATAATTCTTTTACAAAAACTTTATGGGTGACGTTAGTTTAACGTTAAATAACTTTAAGCAATATTAGATTAATTCATATAAAAATTGGTAGAGTAATCGCGATGTTGCGCCAATTAGAGGCGGTAGTCGGTAATTTATAAGGTATAAGGTTAAATTGGTTAACAATGCCTTATAAATGCAAGTTGGTAGGAGATTGCGCGATTTTGTTACATCTATACGGTATGTCTACACCTAATAATCTCCAAATATTGAGAAATATACATTCATAAAAGTATGTGTAGTGTGTACCTTATTCATAATACATGTATTATTTAGAAAATAATTTAGTTACATCTTATATAAAATTGTAGTGCAAAGAGTGCTAGATGTTGTTGCATATGTAGTATAGATGATCACAATTGTATTAGAAAATCAATAGGTTGTTCATTTACGCCCTAAAAAATTTACTACCCACCTTTTACAGCCTAAACAATTTATCTAGTTTTCAAACTGTTTTTCTTGTCACAAAACCTCCACGCCTCACTTTTGCTAAACCCAACCCTAACTATCTCTGGACTCGGAACCACCATCATCGCCCCACACCAAATCATAACAATCGTCGATCAACACCGCCAACCTCCATCCAACTTTGAACCCTAATCACCATTTCACCATTGTACTTCACTGTACTCCAGATGCTAACAATTGAAAGTTTTTTATTTTTGGTTTTTGTTTTTATCATGGAATAGTTAACCATTGCATATATAATTTTGAGATGTTTAGCTTTAAAATGCTTAAAGATATGGTATTTCTCATCTGACTTTAAGATTGGGGATTAGAGCATCCAGTATGAGGGGTTTAAGAATAGTTTTATAATTGTTGAAAAGGTTTATGTTTAATTTCAACCATAATGTATCTTCATTTCATGTCTATGTATCATGGAGATGGTCCTAAACCTTAGACCTCTTCATATTCTCAAGATAATTAATGTATGTGTTATGTGAAACAATTACAAAACTTCAAAATGTTTACACCATAATAGAGATAAGTTTATTAACCCAAAAGGTTTATAAAAGATTGATGTGACATGAAATATTTAATTTTTAAAGCTTTGCAAACATTAACCATAGTGGGTGCCTTTAAAAGTGTACTTAGTAAGATGAAGGTTAAAATTGTTTGCTTGATTATTTTATGCTTTACAAATATACTTAATAAGTTTTTGATATATTGTTGTATGTCGGGGATCTCTCATACTACCATTAGTTTATTATATACAAAATTACAAACTATGAAAACAACTCATAATATAGTCCATCCAAATGAATTGTATTTAGAGCACTCTCAATGGTTAACGCACCAACTGCGTTAAATCTTAACGCAACTACGTTAATGTGCGTTAACCATTGAAAGCTGCTGCGTTAAGGGTGCGTTAACGCACCTGCGTTAACCCCTTAACGCGGCGTTAAGGTGAGTTATAATAGAAATAAAAAAAAATCATTTCTACCCCCTCTAGAGTACTATGTATCCGTTGTGTTAAAATTTTTTTTACAAAACACCCCCTTGGTTCTTAAGCGGGATAATCAAATTCAAATTCAAAATTTAAAATTCAACTACAAGCGGGATAATTTAATTTCAAATTCAAATTTCAGAGTGCCTATATATACAACACCACTAGAGTATTATTATCACACACACAAGTCACACACAGATTCTCAACAATGTCTCGCAAAGATTTCTCCCAACAATTCCCAACTCACCGTGACTTCTCCCAACAATTTCCAGAACAACACGACTTTACCCAACAATTTCCAAATGAACCGGTGAACACTCCACCGGAAGATATATTTCCGGTGTTCACACCGGAAAATGAACCGGCCAACAATCCACCGGTTATGGAACAACAACCAAATCCACCGGTTGTTGAACAATAACCAAATCTGTTTGGACTGAGTGAGGATGAACTCCGACTTCTGGAGCAAGATCTCGAAGTGAGGAGAGAAATGGAACAACGTGAACTAGAAAAGGAAGTTGCTCGTATGGAGTGGGAGAGAAACTGGTTTGGAAGTGATGGGGAGTTTACGTCCTCTTCGAGTGAGGACGGTTGGGTTTCAGATGATTCATTTTTTAATTTGTAGTTTTAGTTTCTATTAATCGTACTATGTATTGTGTTTTAACTTTAATGTTTAATGTAATTTGTGTTTTGACTTTAATGATTAATGTAATTCGTGTTTAAAATTTTATGTTAGTTGTTAAATGAAGTATTAATTATAGTTTAAGGGTTGATTTTGAAAATAGTTGAGTTAAAGGTGAGTTAACGGTGAGTTATGATTGTGGGTGTTTTTTTTTAGTTAAAGGTGAAAAGGTTAAAGCTGACGTGGCAGCGTGTTAAACTTTAAAACTGTTGTGGTTATCAATGTAATTAGAAACTATTTGGGTGGGGATATATTGATCCTCCCTATTATGATATATTGACCCTCCCTACGCTTTGTCAGATTGTACTGTCTGCTTTGTCGGATTGTACATTCCCTCAAAAATAGGCGGACCCCATGTGTAGAGGGGGCTCTTATAACACATCCCTTTTGTTTATATAGTATGGAAGTTAAATCTATAAAAGGTCACAGTCTGAATACATTACTACTATATTACATTTGCCGTGGAATCGATGAACAGTACTATAGTAAATAAACAGTAGCGGGCCACATGAACAGTAACATCTGCGCTACAGTACTGGGCCATGAACAGTACTGTAGCTACAATAACTTTTTTTTTAAAAGAAACTTGAATCAAAAAAATCCCGCCGCAACGCGAGGGTGCACCACCTCGTTTGACACATGAAGGTTAAGTATATTGATTGCTTTGGTGTAACTTGGAGCGTCTTACTTGTTCTGCATATATTGCTCGGTTTATATTATTTTTTTTCGTGATTTCTTACTTGTATTGTTTTTTCTTTGTGATGGCTCGCTTGCGTTGTTTTTTCTTTGTGATGGCTTGCTTGTGGTCTATATTGTTGCTTAGGTCTCGACCAAATATAATCTCCGTTTTTTTTTTTTTTTTTTTATGGTTATGAGTGGAACATGTTGTTTTGGGTTATGGTAATGCAATTTTTAATGGCTTGTGTTTTAACAAAATTAGTTAAAATAAGTAAATATTTTAATAAGGGTGACCACATAAATTAGGAGCTTCCTTGGTTTGTTTCATGTGTTTTATTTACTGTATTTTTTAATGTGAGGGTGTTTTTGTTAAGTTTATGGATATAAATTAATATACGTATGACCAGTTTCGAACACGAGACTTCGGAATTGCACACATTACGTATGAGTTTCAATGTTATAATAATTAATATAATAAGTTATGTTTAATTATTAAATTTCACAAATAAATACTTAACGGCCAAGAAGGATCTAGAAACCCTCTTGGGCTTGATGTTCGGCCGATCCATGATGGGGGAGGGTTTCCTACCCTAACTTGGGCTCCAAGATTAGTTATCTATAAATACATGATCCCTTGTATTTATAATTGACTAATCTTGATCTCTAGCAAACCCTAACTTCTTTCTTCTCCCCTCTTCTTGTGCTTAGCCAATCGAACATCCTCCCAAACCCTTGAGAAATTCGATCCAATAATCACAACACAAGTGTTTGGTTTGTTTGTGATTAAGAACCTAGCTTTTCACATTGAAACGCTACTAATATGTGTGTACAAAAACGAAGATCAATCATACTTTTGCTTGTGTTATCTTGCTCATTCGACTAAGTTTTAGTCGAGTTCTATAAACCCTAATTTAGGGTTGCTAGGATTGGACACACGGTTAAGGTGGTTAAACCTTGAGACTTTGTGTGTATGATATATTGAGTTAATATGATTAAGTACGCAGAATTTACTTAACCACACTTAGAAGGTTATTTGTGTTGTGGAAATGGAATGGTTATGTTTGTTCTATGACAATGAAAAATGAAAATTTAACACCAAACAATTCAATATTATTAATGATAATAATACGAGTGATCTTGAAATATCACTAGGGTTACAACCTTGAATCTTAAGTTTTTCTAACTTGTGATATTCTTGTGTTTGTTTTATGTCTTAACAGTTATGAGTTCTAAAATAATAACACACTTAGACATTTTCATATCACTTGACTAAGATCTTCTTTTATAGTCCAAGAAGATCTTTACAATATTGCTTAAAGTCTAGCCGACCTACTTGTTAACTTATCTTGAGAGTGTCAGTACATAAGATACAACATGTATTTGTGTACACAACTTGTTAACTAAGCACATGGGGTAAGATATTATCTACCGTATATTGTTGACTAAAATATAAATAATATCTTTTCATACTTATCCACTTAGCAGAAGAATGGTCATCATCAGCAGCAATGAGAACACTAGCAGCAGAATCCTTCAGCAGCAGAATGTTAAGCCTAGCAACAGAATCATTTATCGCTAGCAGCAAAATCAAATGTTCTAGAAGCAGGAACAAACATTAGTAGCAGGAACCAAATGCACTAGCAGCAGAATCACACTTAATGTTTTTCTTTGAATAGAATCCGATATTAAACTTTTTGAATATTTAATTCCCAACAATCCTCCCCTAAACATGTGAATCCATTTCAACATGTTTCTGAATTAAATTATGGATTGTGAAGATCTTTCAAACATTTATGTTCTTCAAGATTAAATATCTTCTCAGTAATTCATCTGCTTTGTTCTTTGACTTTAACAATATCAACACATTGCTCCAATCTTGGACTAAAAGATGGTGCAATTTCCTTGGATGGAGGAATTACAAGAGGCAATGATGCTGTGTATCTTGGATGCTTGTTTCAACAAGTGAAATCATCTATCAGCATGCCTTTGCAAGTGATGAACAAACATGGTAACCTGAAATTGAAACTTTTCTTCGTTTGACCTAGATAGAACTTTCTCCTTTGGAATGCTTCATCCCTTCTGAATATATATAATACTCCAGAATAAGCTCTATTCTTGTCATTTTCAACCATGTTATCATCTTGTATGCTCTTGTCTTCTCTTTCCTTTCATTGAATTGTCTTCCTTTTCTGGGCTATTATTTCCTTCCCTGAGATTGTTACTCCCTTGAGATACAAATAACTTTTGTGTCCTTCCCTTGTTTGGAAGATCTCACTATGTACCAAAATATATCTTTTCTTATCATCTGATCCATCATTTAGAACTTGTTGTCAGACAATGTTGTACATGAAGCCATCAATTCCTTAAGAGTTTAAGATACTGCCCTCATCACTTCTAGGTGTGTTAACTCCTATGAGAGGTGAATCAGTGGACATTTGATTCATGGTCCATCAATGGATGGTTTTTGTGAATCCTTGAAAATCCTTGTTTAAGAAATTATTTGACTTAGCAGTATGTTCATGATTTTAGAATTGAAAAATCATACTGCTTTCAACCATTTTGAAGGGATCAAGTGTATAACAGACACTTAATCAAAATTTTGGTTTAAAGCAACCTCTGGTTGTGTGAGAACCAATGTTTTCAGTTTTAAATAACTGCCTGTGTGCAGATAAACTCATTCAAATAGTTTTCCTGACAGGGTTTCCAGCTCATAGTAATTGTTGCCTCTAACATAAGTGTTAGATTTACTTTTGTAGGTCACGTATAAATCTCAAACACACACTCGATAAGACAAATAAGAACTCGTACTACTACAATAGATAAAGCTACGTATGAGATGAAATAAGCTAATAAGCAAACTAAATAAGAGAAGAGAATAAGAAGAAGAAGAATAAGAAGAGAAATGGAAGGCTTTCAATTAATCAAATGTTACTCGAGCAGAGCTTTCGCAATACACATGAAAACCAACAACTAAGAATGCATCCCATGCCTCCTATTTATAGGCAATGGGAGGGGAATTATTCTAGGAATATTCCCTTACATGTGATAAGAATAAACTAGATAATGTGACCGGTCCATGGACTACTAATGGACCAGTCCAAACATACAAACAATATAGTCCTTATAAACGTGCAACATTATAAATGAACAAGACTTGTAATTATTTAAAACATGTTCCTAACAATCTCCCCCTAAGTCTTGATCATCAATGTTGCCCGACGTCTTCTTTGCTTCTTAGGCTTCCGACGTCTTTATAATCTTTGTTTCTTTGTTCTTGTTTAATGATGATATGTTGTTGTCTTTATCTGCCAATCTCCAATGTCTTCTCGTCTTCTCCATCATGCTCATATGTCTTAGACTTGTTTTCTGCAACTTGTTCTCACTTTTCAATCTTAAAACTTGAGAAAGGTTGATGTGCTTGAACTTTTGACTTTACTATATCATATGTTGAACTTTTGATGTTACTTAGTCTTTGAGAGAACATTTCTTCAAGATATGAACATGATGGGGTCTTGATGGTCGAACTCCAGCTCCTCAGCAGCAGCAGCAGCAGCAACAGCACGAACCAACCGGTACTTACAGGCTCAGACTTGAGATCATCAACAACATAGTGTGAAGACTTTCTCAAATCCTAACCCAGACCGTTCTGAACCGGATTCCCCCGAAAGGGATTACACGGACACACCGAAGTGCACCCACGATTCAGTGAGTCGCTGGAGATCACCCCACGACTGTAGATCGTTTGGAGCAAACACTAAGCGTAACCCACAAGGAGTTACCGAAGTGACCTGCTGACAGAGTTGTTTGATGTTGCTCTTGCAGGATTTCCATTCAATCATTGATAATCACAATTGTGACTTCTCTCATGAATGTTCTTGGCAGATTGCTAAGATCTGCGAAGGACACTTTCTTAATTTTACATCTGCTGCCCATGATGTAGAACAGCAGAGTAATACTAAGTGTACCTAAGAGATCTTTGATGAATCTCATGGCTCTAGACTCAATCAGTGCACATTTGTTTTGTCATCGGAGGCATGGAGCAGATTGCCTCCTTTTCAATATCAACACTCTCGTAATGAGAGGTCGATAGATTATGAAGGGTTCTCCGTGTGAATGAAACAAATGTCTTTTGAGAGACACTTGAGTGGCTTAGAAGGTTTATTAGTGCGTCACTGGGTCTATGACGTCTTTAGTCTTCAATACCGGTGATGCTCATCAACCAGTAGATTATGAATTGAACCCGGTGTCTGCCCTAAGGTTGAACAAATGGAGGGCTATTTCTTTTCACCCTTTTCTTTGTTTTTCTTTTTAATTCTTCAACCCCTTCTTTCTCCGTTCATTCATTTTCTCCTTTTTATATCATACCTAGGACTTTCTAGTTCTAAACTATTGGTATTGTCCTTGGGTAGATCCCTCCGGCTCTGGCGGATCATAGGACGGTTTTCCCTAACCTTAGTCACCTTATAACTCCATGACTATCCTAATGATGCCATAGGACGGTTTTCTCTCAAAGTGTCGATAATTTGTAAAGACATTTTGTTGACACCTTGAGAGTTTGATGATTTTCAGAAAGACTCCCCCTTAACATGTGCGCATAAGTAATAAATTTGAAATTTGCACATGCCGGAAAGAGTTGGCACTTTTGAATTGATTGACTTTCAATGAACCTGATCGTCGCGAGACACGCTTACATCACCAGTTAGACTGGCTTGAAATTATTACCCGTCCAGATCAGATTTAAAGATTATCGCTCGAAATTGGTACATTCTACTCAGACACGTCCTTTGCGAGACACGCTTACATCACCAGATAAACTGGCTTGAAATTATTACCCGTCCGGGACATGTCCTTTCGACTACTGACTTTCCTATTCGTCAATTCGAGGGTCAATTCTGAGTTTGAGCACACGAGATTCCAGCAAATGAGACATCATATTTTAATCATCTGTTTCTTCTCCCCCTCAAAAATAGCATACTCATGATGTTTTTTGGAAAATGTTTATGATTAAAATATGCTGTTTTTGAGTTTTAGGGAAGAAGTTTCAAGAACATTGATAATTCTTTTCTGAACAAAGATTATATTTTCAAATACTCCCCCTTAATGAGGGAATACTTGTTCTTATGAGCAGAATGTTTGGAAAAACTTTAGAAAACATTCTTGTTTTAATTCTGCTCATAAGTAAGAAGCTTTCGCTCCTTTTTCAGGATTGAGGCACTGAAGCGTACCTCAGGGTCCTTTCTTTGGGGTCCGGGTTGTACACTGTGATGTGTGCACAAGCCGTAATGCACAGGCCAATGTGAAGGAATAATGAGAAAAGAATAATGTATAATGATACTATATTCTTACATCAACCGCCTTTGCCAAAAGTTGTGAACACTGGGTCGGTCCTCTGGAATAATCTGATAGCAAAAGGTGGACGACCCCCAACATAGCTTTCTAGCCTCCTCATCTGATCCCGATGGTATAACCGTTCTTCAATCTTCCGGATAAATTCCTTGACTTGTCGCAGCTCCTTCGAATTCCATCTTCTCGATTTACCCAACGCCGAATCTCGAACTCTATTCGCTAACCCATCACGTACACTCTTTAGGGTGTCGTCACAGAACTTATGAATTTCATTGAATGCCATGAAACGGTGAAAATCTGTTGTGCTTCTGTAGACGAAACCGAAGACTGGACTATGTAGCATGGTGTATTGAGGGTCCTTTTTGCTGTTGAGAAGGAAGTGTGGTTCAACAAGGTTAAGCTGAGTCTGATAACTTTCAACACCAAGCTGGAGATCTTCTACACGTTCTTTGATGATGGTTCTCCTGATGTAATGACAGATGGAAGTACTGAGTGCATATCGAAGCTCGTTGGTCAGATGCTACAGTTTGCCCTGGACCTTCATTAGATACATGTCTTCGATATCATTCAGATTTAAATCAGGAAAATCCGCCTATGAGAATGTGTAGAGATTGTTATCGATTCTTCTTACTGTGATCTCTTCGAGAAATATATAATCGCATCTTCTGGATCCGCTCACATTGATGACGGCCATTATTCTGAGATCACTGTAAACTGGTTCTCGGGATTTCTGGAGAGCAAGTTTGTACTTGTACCAGCTTTGTCGTTTAGAATACCAGTGATGAATCCCCAACTCTGCATCACGATCATATTTGACGAGCTTTTTAACAAACAGACGTCTGTTAATAGCTTCTTCTTCAATAGCTGATTGTGTGTAATGAGCCGCTGGTGTGAAAGTGATAGATGTAGCGTACTTTGTCGTCCCTTGAGTTCCATTCTTTAGAAGTTCCAGATCTTTATTGAAGAACATTTGGAAAGGAATTTCCGAGTGATGAGATCTTCGAATCACAGACAGTGGCTTAGTCCAATCAGTGATGAATGGTTGATTCTTGCCAACTTTCCTGACGACGTCTGGACTAGCCCAGTCGAAGTCACTTGACATTGCACGTGCAATGTTTTCAAGGTGATATTCAAGCTCTGCTGCGCTGTTGGATTTATCTTTAAGAAGAAGGAAAGCATCGTTCTTGATCCGACGGAGTTCCCTTTTGGTCATCTTCTTAATGTTAAGACTTCTTTTAATTTCTTGAGTAACAGCAAAGGTGCTGTCTTCAATTCGGGAAGCTTCGTCTGTCTGAACTTGAGCACTTGCTAGATGATCGAACCAGTCATTTCCTAGCTCATCCGAATCATTATCCAGCCATGTGACAACCGCTGGTCCAGTAGATGACTTTTTGCTGTGTGAAGGCTTGGACTTGGATGGCTTTGGTTTTGGTGATGATGGTGGTGAATGAGGTTGATCATCTTGTGGCTGGAATTCCATATCTTCAGTTGTAAACTGCTCATGGTGATGTTCGATTTCAGTGGGACCAGAGGATTGATGTTTAGGAGGTAGAGATGTTGATGTATGTCCAGTTGGCTCCTGAATATGAATCCCTGACCCGCCTTTGTGTTTCTTTTGTTCGGGTTTAGGGTCCTGATCATCCTCATCATCCTCTCGAATGCGTTTTCCTTTGTCAGCAGTTTCCTTGCACGATCTCTTCTCAATATGTGCTTGAAGAGCTGCAATCAGGTTAATTTCTTCTTGAGAAGGAGAGGTGATTTCAAAGAGTCTGTCAAAAAGCACAAGCTCGATGTATTCAGTGGTGAGGTCAGGAAGTGGTTTGGTTTGGGAAGAAGAAGAGACGGCTTCTTTGATCTTTTCTTCAAGTTGGGAATCAATATGTTCATTTATGTTTTGTTGAAGATCAGGAAGAAATTGCTTAACAAATTTCTTTGTCTTGCGTGTCATATGATCTTTGATATTGAAACCGAGGAATTCATCTATCTTCTTCTTGCTTTCCTGCATCTCTTCCATTTGCTGAGACAACTTCTTGACCAAGCTTTCCATTTCAGCCAATTTTGTGGTAGCTTGGTTGTCTCGTTGTGCTTGTGCTCTCTTTACTGCCTTTTTAAGTTTCTTTGCTGCAGGAGACACAACTTCAACTTTTGTTACATGGACGATTCTTCTCTTGCTCTTTCCTTTGTAGGCCTTATGAATATCTTCAGAAACAGTTGCTTTTGATTTTGATTTTGGTGATGAAGATCGCGAAGATGATGGAGTAAGTGAAGGGATTGGTTCATCAGATTTAGTAGTTGATTCCTTTTGAGGTGAGGGTGGAGGTGTTGGATTCTTAGGTGGTGATCCAGGAGGTGTCTTGGGTGAAGAAGCAGTCGAGGGCTGAACTGGTGGTTGTTCTTGCTGCTGTTGTGGATTATGAACGACCATAGCCAGTTTAGATTCGGTTGTGTCCTTTGGAGGGGAAGGAGGAGGTGTTGGAGTATGAGAACGAAGGTAGCTATCTGCTTCCAGGTTAGCTTGAATATCCTCCTTAAGTTTCCTTTCTTCCTCTTGTTTAGCCTCTTCCTCAAGATCCTTGGCTGCTTTAGTTGCTTTGTCTCCAAGAATGTCTTTTTCGTCTTCCAAGTTCCAATCGTCATTATCATCATTGCGTTTTTGTTCCTCGGGATTGTCATCAAACATAGAATCAGAAATATCCTTTTCAGATAAAACAATGTTGCTATCCTGATCTTTTTCCTTCTCCTCCTGAGTTGGTGCTCCCAAGTCGGGTTGATTAACCGAACTTGTTTGCTGTGAAGAGACCTTTGTTGATTCAGCTCCAGACCCTCCGGGTTGATTAACCGGATCATCTTGGGTCAAAGCTGCTTTAGGAATAGTTTGTGATCCTCCAACTCCATGTGTTCTTTCATACTCCATCTGTTGTTCCAATACTCTCCTTGCTCTACGCTCTTCATCTTCTTTTAATGATTTGAGACTTTGTTTTTGTGCATTCTCATGAGAGATCTTATTGTGAAGTTCAGCCTCTTCTTCAGTCATAAAGATGTGTTCTTCTTCGGATTCAGATGATTCAGAGTTAGATTATGTATCTTCATCAACGATTCTATTCGGTTCAGGTTTTGGCTGTGGTTTACTGGGTACTCTCCTCTTGATGAATGTTGTTCTTGGATGTTTTTCTTTTGGTTTAGAGATACTTGAGTCACTTCCTGTCTTAGTATTACCTTTTGAATGAGTCTTTGAAGATCCAGATTCTTCAATCATCTTGGCAAGACCCACACGACGTTCACGGTATGCTTGGTCGTAATCATGATAAGCTTTTGTTTCTTTGACCTCATCAGGCATCAAAAATTCTGGCAACCTTGCACCTTGCTTTCGCGTGCTTTCTTTTGGGAAATAAACTTTGCTCAATGTTTTATCCATGCTGTACTCATGAACTTCTTGATCTGTAGGACGCTTATCAAGGTCTTCATGTTGATCAAGTAGATAGCTGATAAGAACTTTGGTGTATCGTACAAATGGAATTTTCTTGGATGCTTTTCGCATTAAGTACATAATGTCTTCCCAGATGAGAGCAGCAAAGTCAATGGGTTCTTGGTTTAGGAATCCCCATAAGACTTGAAGATGAGACAGTCTTGGATGCTCAAACCCACTATCTCTTCCAGTTATTGAATGTGTTATGATGAAGAAGATAGTCCTCCAGGGTTGAGGAATGTATCTAGCATTAACTTTGGATATCGTGGTTAATGGTGTATCAGGTTGAACATCATAACCAATATCTTCCAGGAATTGCATGACCTCAGACTCTGAAGGTGTTGGGTGGTATTGGTTAGAAGCTTCAGGTGCCTCTGGAAGTTTTAAGGCTTTTCTGAGTGTAGTAGGTGTGACTCTGATTTTCTTCCGATCCAGTGTACAAGTAAAGTACTTGTCATCATTGCTTCTTGTGAAGGTATCCCAGAATTGATGAATATATAGCTCTGGAATGGTGTCTGAGCTGTCAAGAAGATCCCTGCATTTGTGAGCTTTGAGAATCTCTACATCAATCTGGCAACTGGAGTCGGAACATTTGATCTTGTCCAATTCTACCCGTGAATTGTTCTTCCCAATTTCCAGAGTATACCCACGAGGAAAGACTTCTTCTTTGGTGAGAGCAGGAAGAGGTTGTTGTTGTGAAGTTGCCATTGATGTTTCTGAATCAACAATCATATACAAATATACAGAATGCATGTTTGTTAGAAAAATTGTTAGCTTTTGAAAGCAATACATAGCATCCTATTGTATTTATGATTGGTTGTTACATGCTTGGTCAAAGAATTTATCAAAAGCTAGCCAAATTCTATAAAATTTGATTAATTTTGATAAGTATAAAGGATATACCTAAGGAAATTGATCAAAATTTTATATCAGATCACAACTGCGATAAATTATGTCAACTGCGATAATTATTGTCAACTGCGATAATTATGACAACTGCGATAATTATTCAATCAAGATAAGTATCTTAATTGCAATAATTATCCAACTGCGATAATCATCTCAACTGCGATAATCATCCCAACTGCGATAATTAGCCCAACTGCGATAATTAGCCCAACTGCGATAATTATCCAACTGCGATAGTTATGTCAATCAATATAATTAAATCAATCAAGATAAGAATCTCAACTGCGATAATTATCTTAACTGCGATAAGTATCTCAACTGCGATAATTATCCCAACTGCGATAATTTTGGCCAACTTCGATAAACTCTTGTACAAGAGTTTACGAACATATTTGTTGATGAACATACGTTTAAATCTTTATTATAACTCATGATTTGTGACCACAGATTTTCACAAACAATTTGAATGACTATTATGGGCATTTTGGCTAAGTTATAACAAAAACGAACCACAAACAAGCATAGATCAAACTGCTAGTGTCCATGTTCTTCATAAACCCTAAAGTCGAATTGATTCACTTAAATTGTTTCTGGGTACAAATCACGCATGCCAATATTCAATTAAACATCAAACAACAACATTCCAATAAACACATTACACAATAACGCTTAAACATGGTTTTCCCCAAATTGACGCTTAAACCCTAAAATTCAATTTGAACGATTTATAGTGATTGGGTATAATTAAGCATACAATAAAGGTTCCTAAACAATGTATCAACATTATCGTACAATTGTTTTACACAAAAACACTCTTATTCATGAATCCCCAATTTAACGCAAACCCTAGAACTAAATTTTACAATTTTGATTGTTCTAGCCGTTGGATCAAGAATCTGTTTAAAACCATCTTTTATAATCACATAATAATCATAAGATCACTCACAAAATGCAAAAATCTTGACCGGATATGAAGATTGATTGTTAGCCGTCGATGATGGTGGGTGAATTGTATTGAATGCGGTTGGTGGATTTAGCAGTGTAATAACTGCGACAATTAAATTCCTAGACTTTAAATATCTATCATTTAACTTTTGCAATTATAACAATTCTAGTCCCTTAACCTTAGTATCTTTGAAATCCTAGTCCTAAACCACCATCAAGCTAACACTTAGTCTCATTATTTTGACATTTAAGGCACAAAAAAAAACTTATCACCATAGCAACAATTTCTGAGAATATGCAAGTACAATTTTAAAACTTTGGAAAAATTATGTCTCCCCCTCAACACGTGTTCAAAAATAATTAGTGATATTAAAAAAATGAACAAAGTGTTGGATAAGGGTTTGTACTTGCATTTTTTTTTTAATATATATTTACAAAGATAGTTTGGATATTTGACTCATTTATTTGTTTTGGAGAAAATTTGTCAATTCTTGAGGAGTCAAACATCGCATTCCAATTTGGTGAACCAATTTCACAAAACGATCATGAGGTAAGGCTTTCGTGAAAAGATCCGCCAATTGGTGTTCCGTTCCCACGAAATATAACTTAACAGTACCCTGCTCCACATGCTCCTTGATGAAGTGATATCTGAGAGCGATGTGTTTGGACTTGGAATGTTGGACTGTGTTGCACGAGATAGCGATAGCACTTTTGGAGTCACAGTACATCGGAATTTTGTTGAATATGTAACCATAATCCATCAGTTGTGATCGCATCCAAATGATTTGAGCACAACAGGCAGACATGGCTACATACTCTGATTCCGTGGATGAGAGAGACGTACAATCTTGCTTCTTGGACTGCCAGGACACCAGCTTATCACCTAGGAATTGAACACCACCAGATGTACTCTTTCTTGTATCAATACATCCCGCATGATCCGCATCTGAAAAAGCAGTTAGTGCAAAACCAGAATCCTTTGGATACCAGATCCCCAAATGAATGGTTCCCTTGATGTATCTAAGGATTCTTTTAACAGCAGATAAATGTCTTTCTGTTGGGTTAGACTGATAGCGTGAACACAGGTATGTGGCAAATACAACATCCGGTCTGCTAGCGGTGAGATACATGAGAGACCCAATTATGCTACGATAATTTGTAGGATCAGTGGGTTTCCCATGTATGTCAGCATCTAGCTTCGGGGATGAGGAAGACATAGGGGTGTTATAGGTGTCACTAGATGTCATGCCATGCTTTTTTAATATTTCTTGTGCATATTTGGACTGACTCAAGAATATACCACGAGGTGATTGGTGAACTTGTAATCCTAGAAAAAAATTTAATTCACCGATCATGGACATCTCAAAGTTTTGTTTCATAAGTTTTGCAAAAGCATTTGAGTACTTTTTATGGGTAGACCCAAAAATGATGTCATCCACATAAATTTGTACGATGAGAATGTCCTTCCCGTGTTTTTGTATAAACAGAGTCGGGTCCACAGATCCTTTAGTAAAATGATTAGCAAGCAAGAATGCAGCAAGTTTATCGTACCATGCCCTCGGGGCTTGTTTAAGGCCGTAGAGAGCTTTCTTAAGCCTGTAAATGTGTTGTGGATGTTCTGGATCGACGAAGCCCTCTGGTTGTGAAACATACACCTCTTCAAGAATTTGTCCATTCAAAAATGTTGTCTTCACGTCCATTTGGTAAACTGTGATGTTCTTATGAGCCGCGTACTCCAGAAACATTCGCAATGCCTCAAGCCTAGCCACTGGAGCAAAAGATTCCTCGAAATCAATACCCTCTTCTTGGCTATACCCTTTAGCAACCAACCGAGACTTGTTACGAATAACCGTTCCTTCTGCATCCAGCTTATTTTTCCAAATCCATTTTAAACCTACAACATAAACTCCATCTGGTTTTTCAACGAGTTCCCAGACTTCCAATCTTTTGAACTGATCCAACTCCTCTTGCATTGATTCAATCCAATTGTCGTAAGTCATGGCCTCTTTGATATTTTTCGGTTCAGCTTGACAAACGGTGAGAGCATAAATGCAGGTTTCACCATCTGTGTGGAGTTTCTGTCGTGTCATAACTGGTTTATCTGGATTGCCAATCACATTAACTAACGGATGATCCCTTGTCCATTTATGAGTAGATGGGTAGTGTTGAATGTTGTTGTGATGATATGACGGGTCCATATTGCTCGAGGATGATTCTCCGGTATCTGGAATGGTTGGTGGTGGAGCAAATGGATTAAAGAAGGCGTTCCCGTCATATCCTGATGGTGTTGGAACATTGTTAGAAATGGGGGATGAATCTTCAACTGCTGGCTGAGGTGTTTTCTCCATTGATGATGATGGTTCAGGTTGTGGTGCATCGGTAGCAACTACTGTAGATGTAGATGCTGATGGATCAGGTGCTTGATGTGAGAGTTGTTGAGCAGCGGAACTGGTGGAAGCATCTGATGCACTTGTAACACGAACGTCATCGAACATTGGTGCAAACAAATCTTCCAGATCCTTCCTATTGAAAGGTAGGGGTGCAGCCGAAGATTCAGGGAAGTTAAGACGGTTTTGTGCGGGTTCCAAGCGGTCTTGCTCAGAAGCCATTTCAGTGAGTTCATCAAAATTAGCATGTATGGTTTCTTGAATATCCCCAGTCCGACGATTCCAAATTCTGTATCCCTTGGAGTTCTCACAGTATCCAACAAATATCCCAATATCTGCTTTAGCCTTAAGTTTACCAAGATCATCTTTATCATTCTTCGGATAACACAATGCTCTAAAGACGTGAAAATAGTTGATGTTTGGTTTTCTTCCTTGTATAAGCTCATATGGTGTCTTGCTCTGTCGTTTGGTGATCATGGCACGATTCTGAGTATAACAAGCAGTATTGACAGCTTCAGCCCAAAGATAATCCGGTAATTGAGCATTGATCAACATAGTTCGAGCTGCTTCCACGAGCGTACGGTTTCGTCTTTCAACTACACCATTTTGTTCTGGAGTGCGAGCTATTGAAGTCTGATGAACAATACCATGTTTCTCAGTGAATTCCCGAATGATTTGATTCTTAAATTCATTCCCGTTGTCTGTTCTGATGATGCGGACGGTGTTGCGGACTTGGACTTGAATCTTTGTGTGAAACGTGATGAGAATAGAAGGAACTTGATCTTTAGTCCGAAGAAAATAGACCCAAGTCCATCTTGAGTAGTCATCCACTATTACCAGAATATACTTCTTCCCGTTAATACTCTGAACTCGCATCGGACCACACAAATCCATATGAAGCAGTTGTAGGACATGGTCTGTGCTGTGTTCTGTTTTGAGAGGAAAATGAGCACGGTGACTTTTCCCTTGTTCACACGCAGAACACAAGTGATCCTTGGCATATCTGAATTTTGGTAAACCGTCAACTAATTTCTTCTTGGCAAGGTCAGTGATGGTTTTAAAGTTGAGATGAGACAATCTTTTGTGCCATAACCAAGCCTTTGTGGGATGAGCCTTGGAGAGTAAACAAATAGGAGTAGAAGCTGTCATGCCTTCAAGGGAGATAGTATACAGACTGGTTCCGCGCTTCCCTTTCATGAGGTCGTTGCCTTGAAGATCACGAATAAAGCAAGTTTTCTCCCTGAATGCTACTTCCAAGTCTCCATCGCAGAATTGTCTCACGGAGAATAAATTATGACCAAGGCCTTCAACATAATACACACGGCTGATTTCGATGTTCCCATTAATGTAATCCCCATAGCCCATAATTGCAGCGAAGTGATCATTCCCAAATCTGACCTTCCGATAAACTTAGCAATAAAGTTTTGAAGAAGTTTGAGATTGCCGGTCATGTGTCGAGAGCACCCGCTATCAACAATCCAAAGGACGATTTGAATCACCTGCATCACAAACATTGGAAACAGGTGGAGATTTGATAATGGTTGGATCCGCTGGGTTAGTAACACAAGAGGTTAGTACTTTAGGTAACCATTTAAAACCAAAAGTGTGCTGTAACCAACGTTGCCATGTCCAACCAGTCTCTGCCTTTTTCCTAATGTATGCACTAGGTGAAGCAGTTGTTTTGGATTTGGGCTTGTCCATTGTCTTCTCAGAAACATCTAGTGGGGGCATTCCTAAAATGGACTTTTCACTGGTTTTAAGCCTAGAGGAAGCGCCACTAGTTCGTTTCTTTCTCTTAAACAACAAAGTTTTAGCAACACATTTTGTATGATCACCAGATAATATGCTTTTACGACAAAAAACACAAGTAGCATCAACCAAAACATCTTCATTAATATTTAAAGATTCATGATCTGTTACATCAATCCTAGAACTAGACTCAGATAAGTGCAAGTCTATTCCTGATGTTACATTCGTTTTATTCAAACTACTAACTGGAACTTCTTCAGACTTAGAAAACTTCATCCTAGATTTCTTGACTCTATTCTTCCTCTTTTTCTTGTGAGTCTTGGAATGGCTGACCTTAGATGTGGTTTCTAGTCCTGTGGAAGTACAAGTAGCTGAATTAGCGGTTACATCAGATGCTTGGGTATGTTCTTTGTCCACTACATACATCCCTGGGGCAATCTTATGAGTGTTTGTTTTGCCTGTGTCTAAAACTCTGATCTTCTTCTTCAAATCAATAATGATGTGTTGGAACTCTTGATTTTGTGAATCTAATTTTCGATTGAGGCGGACTGTGTCATTTCGGTTTTGAAGAATTTCATTCAATTCCTTTTCATTTTCAAACAGTTTAATTCTTAAGAAAGCTTTTGTTTCCTTAAACTTTTCAGGAACATGACTGTTTTGAAATGATAAAGATGATATAAGATGTTGAAATTTAAGTTCAAATTCAACACTTTTTTTTTGACACCTGTCAAGCCTGTTTTGAAGATCAAAAACTTTGTTTTCCACATCATTGTTGATCTGTCGAAGATTCTCATTCTCATGTACCAGATTATCAATCTCCATACACAACATCTTACTATCCACAGCATGATCATGCACAAGTAAAGCATTACCAGATTCATAGAGCGAATTCATAATCACAGACACCACGTCATAACACAAAACCTTTTCCAAGAGTCGATCATTTTCTTTTGCTAAAAATTTCCTTTGAAGTTTTTGACGTTGAACCTTGTCATCTTTAGCTTTGAAAATGGTTTGCATAGATGCTACTTCCGTTTGTAACTCCTCTTCCCATTTTGTGGCGCATTTTTTCAGATTTCTGACATGAGGAAGAATTTTCTTTTGAAGAATCTCTTTCTTTTCTTTTTGAACAGGAGAAAGAAAAGAAGAGACAGGAATTTGAGAACTAAAATCAATTTCATTCTCCAAAAGAGAAATGTCGTCCATAAATGTCTTAAAATATCGAAGAACCCGACATTTTGGAGGCATTTGTGGATCAGCAAGATCCTCTGTCAGACAATCTTTGAAATGTACAGCAGTCGTGGGGACAGAAGTTATAGACGAAGGAGCACTTATGTTTGTGTATGTTAAATTTTGTTCTGGATGGTCCTTAGGAGGAACAAATGATTTGCTCAAATGAGGTCGTGCATTATAATCATAATGTATCTTTGAAAATTTTGGTTGTGAATCTGATCGACCCTCAATCTTGTTTGCAAGAAAATCAGTTTCTTCATCAACAGAATACATAACAACACGTTGAAAGGTATCATCTAACAGAAATGTTGCATTGTATAACTTGGGATTGTCTTTGAGTGCTTTTTGTAAATTACGGGGTGTGTCACTTCCAAGTGCAAAACTTACTCCTTTAGGACTCGGTTTCACAACATTTTTTTGAATTTTTGTTACAGAATTACCCGTTTTATACACAATGTTTTGAAATTCCTTGAGTTTGGTTTCCAAATCCAGAATTTGATCAAGATATGAGTCAACACGTTTCCTAGTGGCTTGCTTTTCTTCAAGAAGATCCTGCTGAGAAGTTGAAAGCTCAAATTGAGTTTTTAACAACTCAGAAGTTAAAGTATCAATTTGTTTTTTGAATTCAAATTGATCCTTTTCTTTTTGAGAGAGAAGCTCAGCTTTGGCAACAGTTAGCTCACGAATTTGACTTTCTAAATTTTGAACCTTTACATATTCTTTTTGAAAAGCTATTTCAAAACCTTTTTCATGTTTATCTTGTTTTAGATAACCCGAAAGTTGTAGTTGGTAGCATTCATTATCCTTTGTTAACAATGCAATTTTATCTTTGAGCTTCTGATTGATGTCATTGCATTTTTCTATTTGTGACTGGGTGGTCAATAACAAGGCCTGTAATTCCGAATCTTGATCATCCAAAGGATCGTTTTGTTCAATATGATCACAATGGTCATCATCAATGAGATCATCAAAAGAGACAACGGTTTTATCATCATCAAATGATACAACCGTGTTAATTTGATCATCAGATGGTGATGAAAATGAATCATGTTGATCAAAAGTTTCATTTGTAGATGAAGATACAGATGGTGACGCAATTTCATGGATGAGACATGTAGAATTAGGTACCTGAGAAAGACCATCGGTATCATAGACCGGGCCTGACTCGGACATATTCATTTCTTGCATATTAGCCATAAGCATGACTGCAGCATTTGCCTCTAGATCTTCCATTTCATCATCTGATTCCACATTAGCCATAAAACTTTGATCATTCTGAGTCAACCTTCCAGCAGCCTTTTCATCTTTGAGTGCCATCAGAAGAGCCTCTTTGTGATAAGCACTGCCCATTTTTCGTGGCTTTGGACAAGCATTAGCCATGTGACCGTTCCCCCCACAGTTATAACATGTGATAGACGTATTTGCAATGCCTCTCTGACCATTCCCAACAGTCGAATTTCCTCTCTGATCATTCCCCATATTGTTTATGTTTGCCCCTGCAGTATTGAACCTATTTCCTCCTGACTGAACCCTTTGAGTACCATATCCACGATTTCCCGAACCATATCTGCCTGAAGACCTGTTTTGAATTTCTACTCTGCCATCATTAACAACTGCCTGATTCCTGGTATTTGAAGATGAACGAAGACGGTTGTTGGATTTGGTGAATCTGCCAAATGCTTTAGCAATCAATCCAAATGCTTCATTCAGTGAGTTGAAAGCATCCTCTTCTTCATCATAATCTGCATTTGAGTACATTACTGAATCGGTGTTGTTGTATGGAACCATCTGGTTATCAGAGTATTGTTGTGGTGCTTCATAGGAAATGATTTGATTATGAGGTTGGGGTGGAAGGCTTGGTTGGAAAGATGATTGGCCAAATTCCTGGTGTGGTAAAGAGAAGTTAGATTGAGCAACGAGAGCAAGTGAGTTTGATGTTGGTGCGGGTGTGAAACCTCCTCGTGCTACAATTTCTTTATCCACTTCTGATTGATGTTGTCTGAGGTAATCATACATGAGTCCATATTTGACATCACCAATTTTCTTTGTCTGTCTTACAAAAGTTGCATACTTCTGCCATTCAGGACCAAGACATCCAAGGAATTTGGAGTTGACAGCAATCTTTGGTAACTTTATATCATGACAATCAAGATCATTGATGATGTTGGTGAAACGGTGGTAGTAAGATTCAATGGTTTCCCCTGGTTCCATGATGAAGTGAGTGTACTCCATATATAATTTTGACTCAAGATCTTCCTGGTTTAACTCTGTTCCTTCCATGAGAAGATGAACATGTTCCCACATATCTTTGGCTGTCTTTTGAGCATCAATACTTCGATAGATAGGATTGGGAATCCCTTGAAGTATGAAAGACATTGCCAATTGGTTCGCTTCTTTGTTGTAATGTTTGCTCAGTTGTGTAGTTGGCAACCGGAGTGGGAGTGGTTGTTTCTTCTCTCTCTGAAGTTGCTGGAACAACAGTAGCTGGAATAGGATAGGGTCCTTCTTCAATGACTTTCTTGAGGTATTGACCATGAGGTTTTTTGAGTTCAACGAATCTGAGGAATCTACTAGCCCATTGCACGTAGTTACCCGGAGTTAGCATTGGTGGAGTTTCTTGACTTCCAGCTTCGTGACGTGATTGCTGACTACTAATTGCCTCACACATCTTGTTAAACCAATGAGGTTCTCTGGAGTAGGAAGAATAATTCTGCAGTTGTTGATTCTGTTGCATGATCTGTTGTGGGGATACTTGTGGTGGAGAGAGAAATTGATGCTGTTGCACGAATGCTTGTTGTTGTTGATACTGAGGATGAAATTGCTGTTGTTGTGGATGTTGCTGTAGCTTGTAGTAGTAATTGAAATGAGGTGGTTGAGACATATCTGGATCTTTAAGATAATTAAGATATGTGTTGATGAGATATGTTAAGTTGGTTTAGAAATCCAAAGATTTTGTCCAAATGCGATAAAGTACTGTTCACCAAATGCGATAGGTCAGTTCACCAAATGCGATAACCAAGTGCGATAATGACAGTTCACCAAGTACGATAACCTTCAATAGCGATAACGAAAGTAGAAACTGCGATAAAGCTATAAAGTGCGATAAATGATGAC
Source organism: Artemisia tridentata subsp. tridentata (assembly GCA_021014915.2). Classification (NCBI taxonomy): domain Eukaryota; kingdom Viridiplantae; phylum Streptophyta; class Magnoliopsida; order Asterales; family Asteraceae; genus Artemisia; species Artemisia tridentata. The sequence continues at coordinate 230,752,945 of CP139508.1, read as the reverse complement.
AATTTAAATATGTTATCTTAAAGTGCGATAAGTTATAGCAAACTGCGATAAAAATATCAAACAGCGATAAGATAAGATATCAAACTGCGATGATTTATGGCAAATGTGATAGATTTATCACAAATCCAAGTTCGATAATTCTCAACTCTTGTACAAGAGAAGAGAAGCAACTAAGTCGAAGTATTACAACTTTCTAATACAAGAAAGTACAATACTGAGTCCCAAATGCGATAATTGAAGATCTCCCAAATGCGATGAAACCCTAATTTATCTTGATTCGAACTGCGATAACACCCTTAGATATCTTGCAACTGCGATGAAACCCTTATTTATCTTGATTGCCAAATGCGATGAAACCCTTATTTGTCGAAGTTCACTCAGAAACCAAAATATCACTTTTCATCAACTTTCCAATACGCTAATAATACGGATTACACCAAATCGTCCAAATAACCAATAAACTCGATTGTTTTTGACTTTAAACGATTAGTAATCAATAGATTTGATGAAGATTAAGCTTTAATAATGTAGAAAAAATTAAAAAACGATGAAGATTAGTGAAATTTTGACGAAATCAAAGCTATTTTCAACAAAAACGAGAGTTTTCACGTTAAGATGTGAACAAAACTTTTTGATAACAATAAAACCAACGTAATTAACGCTACTAATGATTCAAACACACAATCCTAATTATCCCTTGGCGTATGATACCACTTGTAGGTCACGTATAAATCTCAAACACACACTCGATAAGACAAATAAGAACTCGTACTACTACAATAGATAAAGCTACGTATGAGATGAAATAAGCTAATAAGAAAACTAAATAAGAGAAGAGAATAAGAAGAAGAAGAATAAGAAGAGAAATGGAAGGCTTTCAATTAATCAAATGTTACTCGAGCAGAGCTTTCGCAATACACATGAAAACCAACAACTAAGAATGCATCCCATGCCTCCTATTTATAGGCAATGGGAGGGGAATTATTCTAGGAATATTCCCTTACATGTGATAAGAATAAACAAGATAATGTGACCGGTCCATGGACTACTAATGGACCGGTCCAAACATACAAACAATATAGTCCTTATAAACGTGCAACATTATAAATGAACAAGACTTGTAATTATTTAAAACATGTTCCTAACAACTTTTACTAGCTGTTCTTTCTATCAGATGTCCTTAGACTTGCATATTATACTTAAAAATATAAAATGATAGAAAGTGAGTTGCATCAGTTACTATCTGATCAACTAAGTCATCAATTCAATGTGAAATATCATAACTAGGTTTCAAGAAAGTAGTTTTAAGGAGCTTTAAATTCCCAAACTCAGTCCATCATAAACCTATTATGTAGCAACTGGATATTCTGATTCTGTTGCTTCCTTTTCACTTGAAACATCCTTTGTGTTCACATATTCATACCTGAAATTGTTAGTCTAAAACCAAAAGAACAAAGTACAAAGTACTTGTCTTGCATTAGAATAATCATAAGACCAACTGTATGAATAGCACATTTTAAATTTGTACTAGAAGCACAAACTTTTTGTAATAGCAGCAGTATCTTGTAAAGCCAGCAGCAGAAACAAAAATTTATTTACATAAACACATTAGATTGAAAATTCAAGGATTAAGCATTCCAATACTTGCTACCAAGTACTGAAATCTTGAAACATCAAAAGCTTTTGTTAGCAGATCTGCAAAGTTGTGTTCTGAAGCAACTTTAAGAACTTGAATTAACTTTTTCTCATTGCAGTCTCTTATAAAGTGATGTCTAATTTCAATGTGTTTTGTTTTAGAATGTTGCACTGGATTTTTAATAATACAAATTGTACTACTATTATCAATATGAATAACAGTGTTTAAGAAATTGTACCCATAATCAAGAAGTTGGTTTTGAAGCCATAGAACTTGACTAGAGCAACTTGCAGCAGCTATATATTCAGCTTCAGTTGTTGAATTTGCCACACTTGTTTGCTTCTTACACTGCCATGAGACAAGTCTACACCCAAGGAATTGACATCCTCCAGTTGTTAACTTTCTGTCCAAGCTAGCACCAGCATAATCACTATCCGAATATGCTACCAAGTCAAAAGGAGATTCCCTAGAATACCATATACCCAACCTTGGTTGACCTTTAAGATATCTAAAAATTCTCTTGACTTCAGTTAAATGAGAAACTTTTGGAGTAACTTGAAATCTTGCACAAACACAAACAGGAAACATGATATCAGGTCTAGATGATGTAAGGTACATCAAAGAGCCTATCATTGATCTGTAAGTGTGTACATCCACACTCTCTCCATCTTCATCTTTCAGAAGGTGCTTCTCAGAGTCCATTGGTGTGCTTGCTATTTTTGAATCAGCAAATTGAAATTTTCTAAGTATCTCTGCAACATATTTGTCTTGACTAATAAATATGCCTTCAGATGATTGCTTAACTTGCAAACCCAAAAAGAATGTAAGTTCCCCCATGGAACTCATCTGAAACTTATCTTTCATAAGCTTCTCAAATTCTAAACACGTCTCTTTCCTTGTAGATCCAAAGATAATGTCATCCACATACACCTGCACTAACAGAAGATCCTTCTTGTGCTGTTTGATGAAAAGTGTCTGATCAATCTTTCCTCTTTGAAATTCATTCTCTAATAAATAGGAAGCTAGTGTTGCATACCAAGCTCTTGGTGCCTGATGAAGGCCATATAGAGCTTTCACTACTCTGTACACTTTGTTTGGATGGTCAGGGTCAATGAAGCCTGGAGGTTGTGTAACATACACCTCTTCTTCAATTTTACCATATAAAAATGCACTCTTGACATCCATGTGGTAGACTGTGAAGCCTAAAAATGAAGCATAAGCTAGAAAAAGCCGAATTGCCTCAATCCTTGCTACAGGAGCATAAACCTCATCATAGTCTATCCCTTCTTCTTGTGTGTACCTTTGGGCTACTAATCTAGCCTTATTCTTAATCACTATTCCCCTTTCATCCCTTTTATTCTTAAAAACCAATCTAGTGCCAATTACCTTCACACCTGTAGGTAAATCAACTAGCACCCAAACCTTTTGAATCTTGAACTGAAGAAGCTCTTCTTGCATAGCCTCTAACTAGCTTGAATCATCTAGGGCTTTCAGAATGGTCTTTGGTTCAGCTTGTGAGAGAAAACATATAAACAAGCAAGGGTTTGAAAGCTCATGCTGTTTTGAAGCCTAAAGGGCATCAAGAAGCCCTTGTTGGTCTGAAGTCATCAATTGATGTCTTGTCTTCACACCAGATTGTACATCTCCAATCACATGTTCCAGGGAGTGGACTTTGTGAATTCTTGTTTGTGGAGTAGAAGGAACTTGATAATTTGATGGAAGATTGTTGAAATCCACCTCATTATCTGAGAATTCTGCATCTTTCATTTCTGAAGGGCCAGCAGCAGAATCAGTTGGCCTAACAGCAAAATCATTAAGCTTAGCAGCAGAATTACCAGCAGAAACATATATACTACTAGCAGCAATAGAAATGCTACCAGCAGAAACATTTTGTTGTTCCTGAGTTCCATCTTCTTTGCTTTCATCTTCAACACCTTCTTTAGCTTTGCTAGAAGAAGATTCATCAGTTGTTGAAGTTGATTCTACACTTGTACTTGACCCTATTGGCATTATCACATCATTTTGATCTTTCTCTAACTCTGCCTCATTTGTTGTATTAGAACCTGCAAAATCATTAGTTTCTGCAACAAAAGGCACATAATTCATTGAATTGGTTAGATACTCTAGATCAAATAGCCATTTTGGTCCTTGACCTTCTACATTGGATTTGTTTTCTAAAAACTCCACATGTAGGTTTTCCTCTACTATTTCTGTTCTTGTGTTGTAAACTCTAAATGCTTTGCTATTAAGAGAATATCCAACAAAGAATCCTTCATCTGCTTTACCATCGAATTTTCCTAAATGGTCTAAGGTATTGAGAATAGTCACATGACATCCAAAAGGTCTAAGAAATCCTATTGCAGGAGTTCTACCATTAAAAAGTTCATATGATGTCTTATTGTGAGGCTGCACAACTAAAACTCTATTTTGAACATAGCAAGCAGTGTTGACTGCTTCAGCCCAAAAGGTTATAGGTAGCTTGGAATCAGCTAACATAGTTCTAGCAGCTTCAATTAGTGTTCTATTCTTTCTCTCAACAACACCATTCTGTTGTGGTGTTCTAGCAACACTAAATTCTCTTCTAATACCTTTTTCTTTGCAGAAGACATCCATAACTCTATTCTTAAACTCTGTCCCATTATCACATCTAATGACTTTTACTTTCTTGCTCACTTGGTTTTCTATCTGTGTAATGAAATCCTTAAGGATGCTTGATGTCTCATCCTTAGTAGATAGAAAGAAAACCCATGTAAATCTAGTATAGTCATCAATTATAACAAGAAAATATCTCTTATGCATTATACTACTTACTGAAACAGGTCCAAATAAGTCCATATGAAGCATAAACAAAGATTGATTGATAGAGTTAAAAATCTTGGGCTTACAAGTGGCTTTGTGTTGTTTGCCTTTTAGACAAGCAATGCATGTTTGATCATTTTCAAATCTTTTGTGAGGTAAACCTCTTACCAAACCATTCTTAACAATTATATTTATGGTTTTGAAATTAATATGACCAAGCCTTCTATGCCATTTCATTGATTCATCCAATGTGGCCTTTGCAACAAGACAAGTTAAATTCTTTTTAGGAACAATGTTCTTCATGTCTACACTGTACATATTGCCCTTTCTAGGAATTCTAAGAAGTACTTGACTTTCATCAGGCATCTTAAAATCAGGAGAAAGTACAAGACATTCAGTCTCACAGAAAAGAACATTGTTCTTTTTGTCACACATTTGTGAGACACTAAAAAGATTATAATTTAGCTCTTTTACATAGAACACATCTTCAAAATCTAAATTTATGGTTTTGATTGTACCTTTACCAGAAATTTTGCCACGAACACCCCCTCCAAAGGTAACATATCCTCCATTGAATGATTGAAAATCTGAAAGATAAGACATGTTGCCTGTCATGTGCCTTGAACATCCACTATCTGAGAATCCTTGATCTTCTTGTTTATCAGTTGAACGTTCCTGCACACAAATAAGAGTGTTAGTTTCTTTTGGGGATCCAAGCCATTACCGACTTGTATCTGCCTCTTGCATCAATGTAATTTAATCTTTTAAGGACAGTTGATGCAACATTGGATTTAAGAATCCAACATGCTGAGGCCTTAATAGCATTTGCCCTATTTCCCTTAGCAGCAGAATGAACTGATCGCTTAGCAGCAGGAACTGCTAACTTTTCAGTTCTACCCTTTGGTTTCCAAACTTGTTTTTGGACCACTGCTTTTGTTTGAATGGGCCTTAGAACAGTTGTTGGTGCATGTTTGATAAATGTTTTTGCACCCTTAACTGTTGATTTTGGGTTAACAGTCATCAATGGTTGAGCAGCAGGAATAATTTGTCTAGCAGCAGGAACCATTAGTCTAGCAGCAGGATCTGAGTTTGAGCCAGACTTGTTTTTGACTACTCTGGGGTTTGTTCTCTTAGAACTAGAGTGAGAGTGAGACTTAGGAGTTTTCCTTTTGTAGTTCACTCTATTGTTTTCATACCCAGATACCCATTGGTTGCAGAAAGCTGCAAGATGGTCAAAACTACCACATGTGTAACAAGCTTTATTATAAAAAGCAAAGTCATCACCTAATTGGTTTGACTGGAGGTTGTTCCAATTCCTTTGGTTACCTCTGGGCTTGTTGGTGGTTCTATATTGTTCACAATATCTAACTGGTTGCCTAACATGTTTAACATTGTTCTTAGGCCTGTTAGTATTATGATTGACTATCTTAGGAACCTTTGTTCCTACTTTCTTAACCAAGACAGGTTTAGACATAACCTGTTCTTCATCATCATCACTATCAGTTGTACAATCTTCAACAACTATAGCATCTCCTTTATTAACAAAGGACACCTTGTCCTGATAAAGTAAAGTTTTATCTAAACCTTTACTTATCTTTTCTACCTTAAGGCTCTTACTAGCCTTAGAACCATATTCCATAATTGGTTCTTGAAACTCAGCTAAACCTATATGTGCTAGGTCAATACCTGGAGGTGAATGAATACCTCTATATGGTGGAGGAACAGTGTTATAACCTACACCAGAATTAGCTTTATTGGTTACTTGAGCTTCAAAAAGCTTATTAACTCCCTCTGAGGCATGAGCTAAAGCATCTACAGTTATCTTAACATTTTCTTTTTCCTTTTTGTGTCTAGCTAATGAATCATTCAGCTCAACAATACACTCATCTTTGATCCTTATGTCATTTTTAAGTATATTAATGTCATTAACAAAACTAGATTCATTATTCTTAAAATGTAAGACTTGTTTTTCTAGAACACCTAGACCTCTTTTGTGATTAGCTAAATTAAAAAGAGCATTAAGTAGCTCTTCTCGATGAGCATCAAATCTCTTACTAAGGTCTTCATAAGCTTTAAGATTAGAGCATGATTCAGTACAATTTATGATAGAATTTACCTCTGAATCAGAAAAGGCCATTAGAGCAATCTCATTGGCAACAAGAGCAGCATTTGGTGGTGCATCCTCTTCATTAGCCATAGAGCTCCAATCATATCCAACACCATCAATAGCCAACATAGCCTTTGGCTCTTCAACTATTACTTCCTTTCTCTTATCCTGCTTCCTTGGGCTTCTACATTCTTTAGCAAAGTGTCCTAACCTATGACAGTTGAAACACTCCACTTTCTTCTTATCAAACCCAGCAGTTTCATTACCATTTATGGTAATTTGCTTCCCAGTTTTTTGCCAAAACTTCTTAGCCCTCATGCTAAGTAAAGCAACCTGCCACTTAATATCCATCTCTTCCAAATCATCACCATCTACCTGCTCAAGGTCTTCATGATTTAGAGGAGAACCACTAGATTGACTGGTTATAAAGGCATAAAATGTTGGATCTCCAAGTCCAGCAACATCCTTTTGTGAACTAGTAGAAGGACCACCATAAGTAGCATTAGAAACACTTTCAACTTCATCTACCTCTTCAGACTTACTAATACTAGGAAATGATAAGAGTGCAGCATTCCCAGAACTAGTACCATAGTTTCCAGACTTCTTTAGACTTTGTTCAACAATTTTGAAGTTGTTGTACAAATCATTGAGTTTTATGGTTTCAATGTCTGGCTTGTTCATCCAGACAATAACATGAGTATGGAACTCATCAGGTAGACTTCTCAGAAACTTCATGTTGAGATCTTCCTTCTCTATCTCAACACTTAACACAGCTAACTGACTGACAAGCTTATGCAATCTTGAGAACAGCTTATCAAGAGTTTCATTGCTAAAAGCAGTAAAGTTTTCAAATTGTTGTTTCAGCAATGTCTTCTGTGTCTTTTTGGTAGTTTCATTACCACTAAACCATGCACAAATCTCTTCAAAAAGAGTTTTTGCATCAAGATACTTGTTAAAAGATAGCATCTGCTCACCAGGAATGGTCATAAGCAACAAATTTCTTGCTTTTTGATCATTTCTCTTCTGTATCTTTTCATCATTGGAAACTGGTCCAGTATTTCTTTTCCTAAGTGTTTTGCCTTCTAGGACAACATCTGAATAGCTTGGTGAATAAGAATCACCATACATAATGATATCCCAAAGAGTATAATCTTGAACCATAAAATATTGCTCAATTCTCATCCTCCATAACTCAAACTCATTCTGTTTGATCATGGGCAACTTTGCAGCAACATTTGAAACCTGAGCATCTTGTACATCCATTTCTATTTTAGCTTCTAAATCAACTCTATCAACCTTGCTCTGATACCACTTGCTAGGATTGGACACACGGTTAAGGTGGTTAAACCTTGTGACTTTGTGTGTATGATATATTGAGTTAATATGATTAAGTACGCGGAATTTACTTAACCACACTTAGAAGGTTATTTGTGTTGGGGAAATGGAATGGTTATGTTTGTTCTATGACAATGAACAATGAAAATTTAACACCAAACGATTCAATATTATTACTGATAATAATACGAGTGATCTTGAAATATCACTAGGGTTACAACCTTGAATCTTAAGTTTTTCTAACTTCTGATATTCTTATTTTTGTTTTATGTCTTAACAGTTATGAGTTCTAAAATAATAACACACTTAGACATTTTCATATCACTTGACTAAGATCTTCTTTTATAGTCCAAGAAGATCTTTACAATATTGCTTAAAGTCTAGCCGACCTACTTGTTAACTTATCTTGAGAGTGTCAGTACATAAGATACAACATGTATCTGTGTACACAACTTGTTAACTAAGCACATGGGGTAAGATATTATCTACCGTATATTGTTGACCAAAATACAAATAATATCTTTTCATACTTATCCACTTAGCAGGAGAATGGTCATCATCAGCAGCAATGAGAACACTAGCAGCAGAATCCTTCAGCAGCAGAATGTTAAGCCTAGCAGCAGAATCATTTATCGCTAGCAGCAGAATCAAATGTTCTAGCAGCAGGAACAAACATTAGCAGCAGGAACCAAATGCACTAGCAGCAGAATCACACTTAAATGTTTTTCTTTGAATAGAATCCGATATTAAACTTCTTGAATATTTAATTCCCAACAAGGGTTTTGCTCGTTCTTGGATAATCGATTTCTTGTTTAGCTAGAAATCAAAGGTACGCATATTCTTTTATTTGGTTAATTAATTACAAATATTAGATCTATTCTTCCGCTGCATGCTTTGATGTTTATGTTTTATGTTTTATATAATTGTTATGATATACATATTCCAACAGTGGCATCAAGAGCTGTTAATACTGTGTAATTAATTACCAAAACACATAAAATTGGATCTTTTGTGATTATTACATGTTTATGGTGTTCTAGGGTTTTTAAAATTAGTAAACCCTAATTTTTTCTTAGTAGGGTCGATTACCCTAAAATTAATTAAGGGATAATTACTAATATGCCCCAGTTGCCCAATGCGTTTGCTTATCCGACCCGATCTCACAAAATTCTTATACTAGACCAGGGCAACTTGTCTGACCAACCACGGGATGCCACGTGTCTGACCAAAGTACCGCAACAATTGTTGGTACGATGTACATGGAAGGTATTGTTTTTTGGGCAAGTTTTGATTTTTGGGCAACAAATACATGAGCAAATGGATATTTTGGTCATTTTACATGCATTAAAATTAGGAACTTTTTATAGATATTAGTACGATTACAATTCATTACAGAATACAGATTAATACACACACATCTTTTTCTCAACAGGCAAAGCATCACACAACTAACAAATCATAATTCCTTAACACCCTGTAATTCGATATGTCGATTGAGTTGTACAGTTGTAAAATCGCTGTTCGATCTACAGTGAAGTTGCTTACAGATATCAAAGACATTTTGTCAAAGAATGAAAAGCGGGAAAGGTTGTTTAGAAACACAGTCTTTGGTCCGTGGTTGGAAATTCGGTTTTGCGATAATGACTGCCATTTGACGCATTTTGTTTTACAACATCAGGTAAAAGTTTCTAACATATCGTCCGATTCCCCACCATTGCAATTCAAAATTAGGGATGATTTGTTAGAGTTCGGGCGTAAAGAATTTTGTTTAATAACAGGGTTTCGATTTGGCAAAGTCTGTAAAAGTCAAAATAAATCAAATGCATTTCGTGACAGTGTATTTCCTGAAAAAAAGACAGATGGTATAAATTATGTATATGCCACTGATTGTTTGAAACTAGTTAAAGATGAAAATAGGTTATTAGCTGTTTCTGATGATGATGCTATTAGGCTGTGTCTTTTGATAGTTGCTATGTTGGTGTTTATGGGTAATGAAGAAAGGAATTGTATCCCTAATCATATACTGTCTTTGGTGGAGGACTTTGATGATTGGAACGTTTTTCCTTGGGGTGAATACATGTGGCATAAATTTTATCAAAGGACTGTGAATGTTGTTGAAAGACACAGAAAAGATCATTTGGCCAAGTTGAAAAAAACCCCAAAGTATAGTGCGACATACAATCTATACGGTTTTGCTTGGGCTTTCAAGGTATGCCATACTTACTACTCTGTACTAAAGTTCACCACTATATTCATTAGACTATTTAGTATTGTTGTATTTAGTCTGAATTCTGACTAATTGCTATATATATGTATCTGGTGTACAAAATGTTTGTTTTTGTTTTGTATGCATTACTTTATTATACCAGTAATATATACCTTCGGCATATACCCATAGTTTTCTTTTGTAAAAGTATTAATTTTGGTTTTTTCTATTAGATATATAGTTTATACATAGTTTTGAACACGGTTATAACCTACACTTTGAACAACTTTTTCCACATTTTATACATTTTAAACAACCACATATTACAGATATGGATTTTGGAGAGCTATCCTAAAAGTAGCAATTTGTGGGCGAAAGACACGAAGGTCATTCCACGAGGTCTTGCTTGGTCTACATGTCAAAAGTTTAGAAAATCAGACCATAAAATACTTTTTGGACCGGTAAGCACCACACTATCTTTGAAGGAAAATTTATTGGACATTTATTTAAATTTGTTCACATACAAAGTTATTTAGTATTTGGTTTTTTTGGAGTCCATTCCCATTATGACACTTTATGCAACGAAACGCGAATTGAGACAACCGTGGTGTATTGCTAGCATCCCTTTTATCAAGGGTTTGTCTGATCCAGACCTGTCAAGTGCAGAGGATGACCAACAACCTGATAGCGCAGAGGATGACCAACAACTTGATAGCGCAGACGATCACCAACAACTCCATAGGGCAGAGGATCACCAACAAGCTGCTAGCGCAGACGATCAACATGAAGCACCACGTTTAGAAAGTTTAGATAAAAATGATGTTGAAAACGCAAAAGGTGTCCAAGCAAGTGAAGCCAAAAATGAAATGAATGTTTCAACAACTCCTATTTTGGGCAAGATATTTGATTTGCAAACTGATCTTTCGTTGATAGCGAAGCACATAGCATCTGTCCTAAAACAAGACATTCGCGAGCTGTTTCAGAAGGTGGAAACAACATTTTTAGAGTTAGAGACAGTTTTTTACAAAAATTCTGATGGTGGTGTTGTTTCTGTTCAAGAAAAAACCGATGACCCAGATATTCCAGTCGAGTCTGATGTTAACCCTGATATTTACATGGTTTTTATTTACCTTTTATGTTTTATTCTCCTAACTTTATACGAAGGTCAATTCCTCATTAACGTTTACACTTATATCATTTTGTCAACTATAGACCCCGTCATCACCTTGTGAAGATGATGTTGATAATGATGTTACGGGCTGAGATGTTGATGATGATCATCCAATGGAAGTTGACAATCTTGTTTTTTTCAAGGTTTGTTTTTTACTTTGTGTTTTTTGGCATACGTTTATAAGTATCTCATTTTCGCGTTAACGTTTACCCTTTAATCATACATTTAATTCGTTAAATGTTGTATTACTTTGTCAACTACAGGCCACGTCATTAGCTTGTGAAGCTGATAATGGTGTTACGACTAGTGTTGCAGCCCATCCCATGGAAATTGACAAGGAAGTTGGGAAGAAAGGCTACAACGAATCTCAACTAGGTTTGATGGACGTTCTTTTACAAGCATGTCAAGTAGGGGTTACCCCTGACTTCCCTGCTCTTGATGAACATCAACCTGCTACTCAAGTTGGAGCATTTCATGAGAAGGACATAAATCAAACAACATCCCTCGTCCACGGTGATGTATGTTATCTTTAATTAATACTTTCGCAACATACAAGCTTCTTTATTTGCCTATTTATTTATACATCTTTATTGTACCAGGATCACCCAGTGTGTGATGATTTCATGAATTATATAAACGACGAAGCGGATGCGAATGGGGTTTCGTTAGAAGAAATACCGTTTGATAATGAAAATGGTAAGGGTGTTGAGAATGAAAATGTTAGTTGCGTGCATAAAGAACAAACAACACCATTGCAGACAGATGTTGAGGTACATGGTTTATTTTAATTTTAAAAAGGTTAATAAGTGTTTATTTCTATGTCTTGTAGTCGGTGCTAATCACAACCTATGCTATGCAGAAAGATCAAACAACACCATTGCAATAAACAGACAGCAACCAAGGATATGCAAATGTGGTTGGTCCTAATGACAAACCTTGCTTGGACTCTGTTTTTTTCGATCGCAAAATGAATAAAATCCAAAACAAAAAAAAGGCGGCGAAAATTAAAAACTTGGCTAAAACCTTTAAATCAAGGCACGAGAAGTTTTCCGGATCTCTGAATTCAGACAACGTCCAACGCGCACGACTGACAAGAACACCTAGTTGCAGAAAGGAGTCGATTGAGCCTATTGTCATTTTAGAGGTAAAGCACCGTATTACATTCATACTGAAATCAATATCTGGTTGGCCTCTGCTAATATATGTTATGTATCTTTTCAGGATGTCTCTAGAAACCCAAAAACTCGGTCAATTACTGAGTTCTATTCGGCCAACATAGATCCTTTTGTAGAGGTAGTCTGTTTTTTATTCTTAAATTAACAATATTTTGATTCGTTTAATGTTAATCATTGATTTGTTTATTTTAGGATCTGTCTCGACATCCCAAATGCAAAAAGGACAAGGTGTCTTTGCCTTATTCGCTTCGTATTTATTTAAAGCAAAAAAAACCAACAGACTTTAAATTTCCATGGGGCGGTCGTACCATTGTTTCTGGTAGGAATTTTTGGCAAGCGTTGGCATGTCTTGAAGATTGTAAAGGTGGTTGGTTGTATGACTATGTAAGGAACCATCATCACTATCTGGTCAAATACATTTGTATATAGTTTTGATTGAGTAACCAGTATAAGTTTTATAATTTTTGTTTTTTGTACACAGCACTTGGATATATGGTTTGACCTGATGTGGTCTCTTAGACCAAGCAATGCAGATTGGACCTTGGCAGGGTCTCTTTTCGTATGACACATCTTGGCTGGTCAAATGTATAATCATTATTCAAATGGAACATACTACCCTGTGGCTTGGCGAGATGTCGAAAAGGTTAGTTTACCACAATCCTTTTTAATATACAATTGTAACTGTATACATAGTAATTTGTACATTTGTTTGTCTATATTAGGTTTATTTTCCTGTGAATGAACCTGAGAAACACTGGTGTCTTGCTGAGCTTCAACTGCGTACTGGAGTTGTTTCATTTTATGACACTCTTGGGTGTGTCCATGGCAATGGCACACGGTGGTGGAGAAATATGAAGAGAATTTTGCCAAAATAGCTTACCATGTATCTGGATCAGCAAGGGATATTGGCGAGCAAGAGCATATTAGCCAAGGAATATAAAATAACATACCAGTGTCCTGCAATCCCGAAACAAGCAGAAGTATATGGTAATTGCGGTGTATGGGTATGTATTATTTTATACAGATTGTGCCGCAACCAAACACTGGAAGTAGACGACGACGACCCTCTTGAAACATCATTAGCATATCGTGAACGGATGCTTCAATACTTCTGGAAGCACAAGGAGGCAATAAACAAGGTTTAACGGTATTTGAAGGTACTATACTTGATTTATAAATCTATACACTTTTAATTACACAGTTTGCATTCGCATGCCTATGTAGTGATTGAAAACTGTGTTGTTTCACTGTTTGCTATTTGTGTACTTGTCCTATCTAAGAGGTCCCCGGTTTAAACAAATTCAAGATGGTGTGTGTTATTAAACGATTTCTTTAAGTTTCCCATCTTTTTAAAACGTTGCCAATTTTTTTAAAACGTTGCCCTTTTTTTAAAACGTTGCCCAATTTTGGAAGGTAGGTTGCGCTACAGTACACACAAGTACATCAAGTATTTTAATGCCACTTGATATGTGTAATCATAATCAGCGTTGTGGTTTGACAAAGTTTTTTCCATTTGTGAACAGGTATTGGCGCATTTTCTTTCCCATTTGTGAACATCCTTTGAGAAGGTATGAAGTAATGGATCCAGCGTTGTGGTTTGACAAGTTTTCAGTATGGGCAGGAAGTCTCGTGTGATGAGCCTGTGGAACCTGGTTACTGTCATCAATGGAAGGCGTTCGATAACAACTAACCTTAAAATAATTGACTATTATCTAGTAATCATTGTTATTTGTAACCGTTCAATAACACGTAACCTTAAAATAATTGACTATTATCTAGTAATCGTTGTTGTTTGTAACCGTTCAATAACATGTAACCCAACAATTGAATAAGGTTTCTTTTAAGCCTTAAACCATCAACAGTTGTCTTTTAATCTTTCTTAGTAGATCAAGAACCATTTCAGTCTAAAATTCAATGAGAAGTTTAATATCTGCATTAAACAGCATATCAATATTAGAACTCTCTTTCTCTTCCTCCTTCACCTTTTCTTTTACCTCTTCAACAAACATGCCTTTACCCTTTCCTGAGTATTGATGTATAGGAGCAGCAGCAGCTTCATTTTCACCAGCAGTAGAATCAACCTTAGCTTTTTTATCACCAGCAGCAGATTCAACTTGAACGTCAACACTCACCCAGACATCCTGCTGCTAGCCTAAACTTTCTACTGCTGAGGGTTCTGCTGCTCGCTTTGTAACTTCTGGGATTCTACTGCTTGGTTACAAAAGAACAGGGACTGATGTGTACTTTCTTATCCGAAAGGTTTACAAACCCCCAATTCGTTCGATTTAGGGTTTTAAAATCTAATTGGATATCATAATCAGTTTTACGCGCTCACAAATAAAACGAATTCTAACCCTAACACCATTTTCACCTATAATCTTAAAACCCCCAAATCAAACCCTAATCCACAATGACGAAAAGATCTTTCTCAGCTAACCACAATCAAGTTGTCTTTCTTCAAAAGCCCCAAGAAGCTGAAGGTTTTGCTGAGGTAATAAACTTTCTTAATGCTACTCATATTAGGTAAGCATTAACAGGAAACCCTGCTATAGTTATTTCCCACATGAAACAGTTCTATTCTAGTCTCAAGCTCAGAACTAGAAATGGGGAAGAACAATTAAAGGCTAAGGTAGATGGCCAAAGGATAGTTATTTCTGAATCATCTGTAAGAAAAGCTCTTCACTTTTTAGATGATGAGGAAATAATTTGCCTTGAAAATTCTATCATTTTTGAGGAACTTAAAAATATGGGATATGAGAAGAAAACAAATGGTTTAAAGTTTTATAAGGGTCTTCTCTGTCCACTATGGAAATTTCTTCTTCACACCATTCTCCATTGTCTAAGTCCTAAAACTACAGGGTGGAATGAGTTCAGCACAACTCAAGCATCTGCTATGATTTGTCTGGCCACAGGTCAACCCTTTAATTTTTTGGCTATGGTAATGGATGGGTTGAAGAAGAATATTTCTGGAAAATATTACATTTACCCAAGGTTTTTGCAATTAATACTGAATAATCAATTATCAAAACCTAAGGTACATAAAAATGTAAAGGAATGCCCTGTGCTTAAAAGGAAATTATTTTCCTATTTGAAAAAGGATGGAACAGGTTTTCTAGGACTGTAACACCCCTGTTCCCACTCATGTTGTCTTTGGCTGCTAATCAGGCTGAAGGTGCTGAAAACACAACAGCTACCCATCACACAGCCACTTTGGATACCTCATCATCTCACCCTCAAAATACCCAAACACCTAGGATTTCACCAATTAAGAACACTGATTTTCCTCAGACCAGTGTTAGGATGGATGCAGATGAGGCTGCCACAGGTGTGGGAGGTGGAATGATGGAAGGGGCTAACACTACTGCTCCTGGCTTAGTAGCTGGGCAGGAAAGTGTTACCATAAGTAAGACCCCAACCAAGGAAACATCTAATGAAACTGATGAATTGAGGGACACCCACAATGTACAAGATGACAATTCCAGCGATCCACCTCTCAGGCCAGATAACACAGTTCAAAGTGGTGAGGATAGCATGAAACGTATTCAGGAATTCATAACAAAATGTACCACACTTGAGTCCCAAGTTCTTGATCTCTCACAAACATGCGAAGAATTGAAGAAGATAATTAGGCATTTGGAGGGAAAGAAGAGGTCAAGAACAAGGGTATTCAAAAGGCTAAAGAAGGCTGGAATAGCACATAGGGTGAGCTCTCCTGAAGACACAAGTTTGGGGGAGGATGCTCTCAAACAGGGGAGGAATGTGGACAAGGATTCAGGGGAGGCAACCAAGGAAACAGGGGAGGTTAATGAGCTGAATGTTGAAGGTGCTGTTAGGAATGAGAATGTTGAGATGGAAGTTGATAGTGTTGTCAAGGAAGGTAATGAGGGTGTATGTGATAATCTAAAAACTTTTGAGCCTGAACAGATGATCAAACATGGTGAGGTTGTGGTGGAAGCTGTTAAGAGCTTAGGGGAAATGGCCAAGGTTGATTCTGCTGCTGGTTCAAGTCATCCTACTGCTGGTTTAAAACAATCTGCTACTGGAGTTGAAGAAGAATCACTTGATGAAGATGAGCCAAAGTAGTTGAACAAGAAAGAAGCTGAAGTAGTAGACTGGATGGAAACTCGAAGGAAGGAAAAAATAAGAATGGCTTATGATGCTATTATTGCACAAGAATCACTTAACGAGCAGATAGAACATGCGATTAAAACTGATACAGTTGTACACCAAAAAGCCATAGAGCTGATTGTAGATCAGAGTCTAAGTATCCTAGCAAGATCAGCTATACTTGCAGATTTCATTAACTCTAGGAATCAAGGAGTAGCTTTGGATGACATCACGAAAAGTATTAGATCAAGTCAGAAGAGGAAGAGACAACCAACCAAGGCACAGGTCATAGCTGGAATGAAGATGTATTTAAGGAATCAGGCTGGTTGGAAGGCATATCAACTTAAGGGAAGACCAAATGAAGAGATTCAGTACTTGTACTACAAGTACTATAGGAGAGCTCACATGAAATTTCCTAAAGACTTAGAGGAAAGACCTTCAAAGAAACTCAAGACCACTCAGAAGAAATCAACTGAGAAAGTGGAAGTTCATAGAGAAAGAGTGGAATTATCACAAGAGCAGATGAGTAAGATGTTAGTCACAGTTCCAGAAATTCTTCATGTTGACCATTTGCAATCAAGACATCCAATAATTGATTGGGAGATCTACATGGACAAATTTGGAAAGGCTTGGAAGATTACAAGAGTTGGTGGAGGGACAACAGTGTTCAAGAATTTTGGAAATTTGCTAAGACTCTGTGATAGAGAAGATTTGGATACTCTGTGGAGGTTAGTACAAGAAAAGCTAAATACAAAGAAGAAGACAGATGTAAAGGAGCAAGAGCTATGGGTGGAATTCAAGAGATTGTATGAGCCAGATCCTTCAGATGTTTATTGGAAATTCCCTTATTATGATCTGACTACATCATGGGAGTTTTATAGTTCCTGCAATGTGCATCATTTGTCAACACATAATGGAGTAGATATCTTCATGTTAGCTGAATTGGAATATCCACTGAGTTATGAAGTGTTAGCTGTGATGATTACCACAAAACTCAGGTGTGAATGACATTCAGATGTGGTTAAGGATTTACTTCAAAGAATCTATGATCAGTATGAAGCTCTGAGGAAGAACAGAGTTTAATTCAATAAAAAACTTTGTGATTTGGTGTTGATCCCAGATGAGCAGTGATCTTGTTAATTATCTTAGATATGAATCTAAAACAATAAGTATAGAAACTGTTATTGAATTGAAACAATATTAAATACTATGAGGAATCTAATGTTTAATCTTAAGAAGAACACTTGTAAACAAATGAATTATGTCAACAAACACTTCAATATATTAATACGGTTACTCAAAAGTAACAGGGTTACAAAAACCTTGAAGTTAATCGACTTAACAAACAATACGTACCTAACCCTAACATAATTATCTAATAAGGAGTCCTAGTCAAGTTTCCTTTAAGTATAAACCAACACCAGGAGGATGCTTCCAAACGCTCACTTCTTTTTATTTCTACCAAAATCCTGCCCATAGAGTTTTCTTTGTATCTTTCTGATAAGATCAATAACCATTTTAGACCAACGATCAACAAGAAGTTTAGTTTCTCCTTCAACCATCATCTTAAGTGTAGACACAGCCAGAGGGTAATCATTTTCTACCAGCATGTGCATTTGAAGTCCTCCCTGCATTACTAACTCATGAACTCCACATGACTCATATAATCTCCAATGAAGAATTTTAGTACTTCTACCCTGTTGTAGCCACATTCCTCTTTTTCCTTGCTTTCATCTTTAACCTTCTCCCAGTTCGCTTAACACCAATACTGGGCCCCTCTTTCTCTTTTTCCTTAACCTTTTCTTTCATCACAATCCTCCCTTAAACTTGATATTTTACTCCAAAGTCATCAAGTTTCTTATAAGCATAGACCAACACCAGGAGGATGCTTCCAAACACTCAGTCCTTATACTATCTAGCAAAATTCTCCCCATAGAGTTTTCTTTGAATTTTTCTAATAAGATTAATGACACTTTGATTACACCTATCAACCCTAAGCTTAGCATTACCTTCAACCATCATTTTGAGTGTAGACACAACTAGAGGGTAATCCTTCTCTATCAACATATGCATCTGAAGTCCCCCTTCCAGTACTAGTTCATGAACACCACATGATTCATAGTATCTCCAGAGATGAATCCTAGTACTTCTACCCTGTTGTAGCCACACACTATCTTGAGGACATACTTCAAACATCACAATCAAATCTCCCCAAAGTACTCTGTCCAAATAATCTAGTGGCCTTGAAGTTCCATATTTGTTTTTCATTAAGCCCCATAAATTCACCAAGTCTTCTTTATCCATATTCTTAAGCATCTGATTAAAATGCCTAAACATTTGAACTCTGCCACCAACTCTATGAAGCTCAAAACAAGACACCTTCACCACATATCCAGTTTTCCACCCAATAACTGGAGTCTTAGCTTCTAAGGGAGCAGAATCTACAAAAGTGACATCATCATCAGACACAACCTGAGTCATCAGTTGTAAATCAATTGTCTCTTTCTTTTTATTCCCTGGTTCATCACTACCTTCTGAACTACTCATTACCACTGGCTTAGTTCTCTTCTTCTTTCTGGCCTTCATTTTAAATCTTCTCCCAGTTCTTTTGACACCAATGGTAGACTTAGCCTTTACCTCTTTTTCCTCACTTTTCTTATCTTCCTCCACTTCTTTTTCCTTCTCTTTCTCAGCCTCTACCACTTTTTCTTTCTCTTCCTCAACTGTCTTCTTAACTCTTTTGAACTTCTCAAACTCACCTTCTGATCCCATAGGCACAAAGGTCTAAAACTCCCTTTTTGCACTCTCATATTTCTATTGAAGAGACTCATCAGAATACCAATCCCAATGTTTAAGTGTAAGCCCCTTCATGCTCTTGAGATACCTTATTTGATGATCTCTGATTTGCTTAGCAGTAGGTGGTCTAAGAATCTTTTTCTTTTTCCTTTGGCTAAGAAGTTTCTTCTTGTGCTGTGCTTTAAACTTCTCTAACCAATCAAACTCTCCTTGTTCAGCAAACAAATCATCATGCAATTCTTCCTTCACCTTTTTCAATTCCACAGCAGCTTCACATCTAGCCTTTTCCTCATCCCAAGCATTGAACCTTTCTTCAATATCAGCCTGTTTTCTCTGTTTTTCAAGCTCCCTTTCATATTCTGCCTCTTCTTCAGCATGAAGTTTCTTAGCCTCTTCTGCATCAAGTTTTTCTTGAAGATCTTTTGGCCAAAGATGAAATGGAACAACTTCAGGATCAGAAAACTTTTCAGACTCTTCCACCATCTTTTCTTTGCCTTTCCCAGTGTATGTAGGTGGTTAAGTGGGTTTCTTAGATGGAATGGGTTCTCTAACAGTTACACCCTTGACAGGAACCCTTGGAATTGTAGGTGTTGGAGTTGGTTGTTTTGTTGCAGATGCAGTTGTTTATTTTGATGTGATGGGTTGAGTTTGTGATTTTGATTTGGTTCAGGTTGAGGTTCAGATTGTTTTGGTTGTGGTGATGGCTGTTGTTGTTGTGGTGTTGATGATTTTGGTTCAACAGTAGGTTCCTTATCCCCAGCAATAGAACCTTTATCATCAGCAGCAGAATGCCCAGCACCAGCAGCAGCAGAATGCCCTGCACCAGCAGTAGAATCACCCTTTTCCATTTCAACACCATCAGCAGCATTATCAACTTGAATACCACCATCCAAACCTTTTAAAATCTGCTCCTTCTTCCCTGCATCCAAAGCCAATTCATTCCAAGATTTATCCTTAACCACAAACTTTTCATTCTCACCTGAATCCATGTCCATATCAATACCTTCATCATGAACAGCCTTTTCCACATTTGGCTCAGCCTCCCCTGAAGTCTTTGTCTCTTTCCTCCCCTGTTTGGGAGCATCCTCCCCCAAACCTTGATCTTCAAAAGAACTAACCCTTTGAGCTGTTCTAAATTTCTTGATCCTTTTGGACACCCTTGTTCTTGACCTTTTCTGACCCTCCAAAAGTCTGACTCTCATCTTCAAAAGTTTTACTGTGTTTGTGAGGTCAAGAACTTGAGATTCAAGTTTGGTACATCTATTCGTGAATTCATTGATTTGTTTCATGCTATCTTCACCACTTCGATCTGTATTACTTGACTCGAGAGGTGGATCATCAGATTTGTCATTATATACATTGGTTGCCATCAATTTGTCAGTTTCTTTGCTAGTCTCATCACTTCGGCCTGTGTTACCTGGCCCGAGAGGTGACTCATAGACATTGTCAGTTTGTACAAAGGTATCCATCAATTCAATTTGTTCAATCCTGCCCTCATCACTTCGACCTGTGTTACCTGGTCCGAGAGGTGAATCAATGGGCCTAAACTCAGTATCAACCCTAGCTTGATCAGCTGAGTCCCCCTTTTTAGCCAGGTGGCTAAGGTTACCATCACCTGCTTCAGGTTCAAGAGAACCCTCAGCATTAGATGTTGCCATGTTTAAGGTCTTAATTATGTTAGCACTGTCCTGTCCAGCTGCTAAGCTAGGATCAGTAGTGCTAGCCTCTCCCATCATGCCACCTACATCCCCTGTGGCAGCCTCATCTGCTTCCATACCAACACTGGCCTGAGGTTGCTCAGTGTCCTCATTTTGTGAAAGCCTAGGGGATTGAGTCTTTTGGGGTTCATTTGAATTTTCAGGAGTGGGTGTGTGATGGGTAGCTGTTGGGATTTCAGCACCTTTACCCTGAGTGGCAGCCAGTTGCAAGATGTATGTGGACAAAGGAGTCACTGTCCCAGAAAAACCAAGTCCATTTTTCTTTAAGTAAGAAAATATTTTGCTTGAAAGCTCAGGACTTTCACGTGTCCTTTCATGTACCATAGGTTCTTTTAATTGATTATCTATTATTAGTTGTAAAAACCTTGGGTAAACATAAACCTTTCCAGAAATGTGCTTTTTCAACCCTTCAAAAATCATAGCCGAAAAATTAAAGGGTTGTCCTGTGGCCAGACAAATCAAGGCAGATGCTTGAGTTGTACTGAACTCATTCCACCCTGTAGTTTTAGGACTAAGATAATATAGTAGGGTGTGAAGAAGAAATTTCCACTGAGGGCAGAGAAGGCTTTTATAAAATTTCAAATGATCATTTTTCTTCTCATACCCTATATTAGCAAGTTCTTGAAAAATGGTAGAGTTAGAGAGACAAGTTATTGCTTCATCATCTGCAAGATGAAGTTCTTTTCTTACAGATGACTCAGAAATAACTATTCTTTCCTCATCTACCCTTTCCCTCAAATATTCTTCCTCATTTTTAGTTTTGGCCTTAACAGTAGACCAAAACTGTTTCATGTGGGAAATGTATATGGTTGGATTAACTGTTAATGCATACCTAATAGAAGTAGCATTAAGAAAGTCGATTACTTCAGTAAATCCATATGCTTCTGGGACCTTTTGGAGAAATGCAATCTGATTGTGATAATCGAAGAAGTCTCTTTTTGTCATTGTGAAATTAGGGTTTTGATTTTGGGGTTTTTTGATTGAATGGGTAAAAGATGTGTTAGGGTTTGAATTAAAGGGATTTTTGGGCGCACTAAGTGATTTGTTAGATCGAATTGGGTTTTTATACCGTTCGGATCTAATTAGGGCTTTATGGGCGCCAAGTTACAAATTTTACCCTTCGCTTTCAAACTGAGCAGTAGGATTTCAATAGTTGCAGCAGCAGAATGTTTTGCCTGGCAGCAGAATCTTTTGATGCTAGCAGTAGAATGTCTACTGACTCTTTCTCCACCTTTTTCTCAACAAATCAGCATTCCCCATTG
The DNA here is from genome assembly GCA_021014915.2 of Artemisia tridentata subsp. tridentata. Lineage (NCBI taxonomy): Eukaryota > Viridiplantae > Streptophyta > Magnoliopsida > Asterales > Asteraceae > Artemisia > Artemisia tridentata. The sequence continues at coordinate 230,730,633 of CP139508.1, read as the reverse complement.
ACTAATCCTGCAAAAGATTAGTACAAAAACACAAGCAAGAATACTCCACAATAATCACAATCAATAGTTATACTTAGCAGTTGAATAAACAACTAGCAGTAGACTAACTATAACTAGCAGCAGACAACATAGTAAGCAATACAAGCAACTTAGTTGATGAATAACAGTACAAATCCTTACAAAATATTACAAAAACACACAGAGATAAGACTTTTAAAGATTGACCATTCCTATACTAGCAATTAAAAATTGAAATCTACCCACATCAAAACTTTTAGTGAGTAAATCTGCAACATTGTTGTCAGTATGGATTTTAACTATTTGAATTAGCTTTTTCTCATAATAATCTCCTATACGAATATTGTAGTTATCTTGTAAAGGAATCCTTGTTCTATAAAAGGATATCCTAGGTTAAAGTTTATGTATGTATTATTTTGTTAAGATTCAAGGTTGCCCAGTTTTTTTAAGTTATCCATTTTTAAGTTACCCATTTTTTAAGTTGCACATCTTTTAAAAATTGCCATGTAGGTTGCGCAACAGTACACACAAGTACATCTACTTTATTTATTATTTTAATGCCACTTGATAGGTGTAATCATAATCAATGAGACTCCTATATATGTGTGTCATATTTGCCATTGCCTTCTCATACACAACAACTTTATACATCCTACCTATAGCCCACCCATTTCCTCCAAACTCTTTAAAATATGTCTGACAACATACCTTTGGATGTTCAACTAGATATCATGAATAGGCTACCTGTTAAGACTATACTCCAGATACGTAGTGTTTCAAAGATATGGAAGGCAAACATAGATTTACAAACCTTCATCACTTCATACGGTGCTCGTCCCATTGATGAGTGTCTTTTTAATCTAACATTTGATCAGGGTCATAAAGGTTTTATGACATCTGTAGCTGAAAATTTAACCATTACCCCATTTGATTCACATCTAAACCTTGCAGTTATGATGCCTGTCGGCAATTCTAGCGGCCTTACGTGCTTTATGTATGATACTAATACGATGGCTGTTATTTGGAACCCATCCATAAGAAAATTTGTTTGCATATTCATCCCTTTTTACACTAACCAAATAGAATGTTCAAAGATTTCTTTCGATTTTGGTGTCCGTCCGGACACTCTAGACCCGACTATTGTGAAGGTATCCTATCCTGTTTTCCAAACTGGTTTTTGGTATGTGTCAGTCTTTTCATTGAACACTAAGACCTGGACACGTCTCCAAGATATTCAGTTGTCACGTCAGTCAATAAGATTGAAAAGAAAAAGTCAGGCAGTTGTAGGTCGTTTTATCTATTGGGGTGGTACTGAAAGGTTAGTTAGTGCAAAGGGGGTTCCGTACAAGGATTACACTTTGATTTCTTTTGATATGATTACCCGCCAATTTTACGTCATAGAGATACCTTCTCTTTTGAAAATTGTAATGCCAGTTCCTTTTTCTGTTCACGAGCTTGGAAACTCAGTTGTGCTTTCTGGAATGATCATGACTTCTGAGGTCCCACTGTTCAGCGGATGGCTTTTGGAGGTGGATGGTGCATCCATAACACAATTTTCAAATCTATTTTGCATCCCTACCCTGATGGTGAATAAGCTGATTGACTTTACAAGTAACCAAGCTCCAATAGTCGAAGCCACTGTCGGACACATTTTGGGTAACACAATTTTTGTCTATGATCATCAGGTTGGACAATTTGTTAGTTTGGGAATTGAAGGAAATGCTGGTTCATTCTACATCTCTCTGTACAAAGAATCTCTTCTTCTGATAAATCTCCCAGACCGTAGGTTGTACAGTACGTTTACATTTTAAGTTATCATTCTATTGCAATTGTATTATAGAATGACATTCAAAAATATTGTCTAGTACACTTACACATGTTCAAACGTTAACACAAATTTCTTTCCCATATGTGAACAGGTTTACCTACCCTTTGAGAATGTATGAAGTTATGGATCCAGCGTTGTGGTTTGACAAGTTTTCAGTATGGGTAGGAAGTCTAGTGTGATGCGCCTGTGGAACCTGGTTATTGTCATCAATGGAAGGCGTTCAATAACATGTAACCTTAAAATAATCGACTATTATCTAGTAATCGTTGTGGTTTATGATTTCATGACAATAATTACTAATTGTATTATGTTATGTTGTTAGTTGTTCTATTTCTTTACTGCTTGTTATGTTTGTCATCGTTTGCAACCGACGTACCAAAATAACAATAGAGCAACAATAGTTATGTAATAACTATTGTGGGCAACTTTAATGGACCTTTTGGGCAACTAAAAAAGTACTGTGCGCATTAAACCCAAGTGAACACCACCGTGGTCTTGCGTTAACCAGTTTTTCCTAAAAGGTTTTATGAAAACAATTTTTCTCAAACTTTTAAAAAAACCTGGGAATAAGCTAAAGCATATAAACAAATACCAAACAACAAAATACGAGGTTAATTGTCATAGGGTATTCAAACTATACATAAACTACAAAGACAAAGAATTCCACTAAGGCTGTGCGGGAAGCTCGGTGGAGTTTCAACAGCTTCCTAGCCAACTCCCAATTCATCCTCACATTTTCAGAGACTCAAGTAAGGGACAACGAAAAATTAACTCCCAAATTGAACCGGTTTGAAAGTCAACATATAACAATTCCAAGCTCAATAGATTTGGAAAGCTAATAAAAGATACCAAACTAGGAAGAGTACACCAATGAAGTTCAAGATGTTTCAACTCCATATGAGAATATAGTTGGGTTGGAAACATAACTGGTTCACCATACCAGTTTCAAATTGTTAGCTCCTCAATTCCTTCCCGAGCCAAAAACAACAGCCAATCATGAATCTCTTAATAATCGAAGTAATCTTGTCTAAACAGCGGTTTAGGACCTACGGAGAAGACAAACCTTCTTACTTGACCTTTGAGCTGAAGTAGCAGTCTAGTAAGTTGCCTCCCATCAAAATTATTTGTCAAAAAATAAAAGAAATCCTCATCAACTATAACATCGGTGAGCAAAGTCCACTTAAACCTCCAGTTTCTCGCTATACTATCGGTCCTCACCTCATCTTTTAGTGGAAAACGATTCATAATATTAGTGATCACGTTATCTGGCATGTTGCTAATATAATCCGCCATTTTAGGGATAACATTACGTCCAAAAGACATGGTATTGTTGGAATTTGATTTGCTTTTGTGAGGTCTGGAAAATGAGAGTTTGGATTTCGTTTTGAATTTGTTTTTTTGATAAGGGTTTGTCTAATCATGTTGTGTATAGTGGTTTGGTGTGTGGGTTTATTGGTTCCCGCGAAAAAATGTAAATATTTTTCTGAAAAGTTAATGTTAATTATAAATGCTGGGCAACTTGTCAAGCTGGATAGTCAATTGGTGAATAGTTGGGTCTTGTCAAGTTGGGCATCTTGTTATAAAAGCTACTCCCTTCCTGTCCACTAATTTACAACACAACCCAATTTACACCAATACCTTTCTGTCCACTAATTTACAACACAACGCAATTAAATTAGGGCAACTTGTTATAAAAGTTGGGCAACTAGTTATAAAAGTTGGGCAACTAGTTATAAAAGTTGCCCGTTTTTTAAGTTGCCTATCTTGTAAATATTGCCCATTTTTTTAAACGTTGCCTAATTTTGCCATGTAGGTTGCACTACAGTTCACACAAGTACATCTTCTTTATTTTATTTTAATGCCACTTGATAGGTCTAATCATAATCAATGAGACTCCTATATATTCGTGTCATCTACTTTATTTATTGTTTCTACTTTGAGAACCATATATTCTTCTGAACGACTGACTACCCATATTAAACACTTTTCAACCTGTTCACAAATGGGACAAAATTTGTGTTACCTTTTGAACATGTGTAAGTGTACTAGACAATATTTGTGAATGTCATTCTATAATACAAATGCAATTATCATGGTGCATATATGGTTTAACACATTACTGAAAAACAAACAACTTTATGAGAATATAATAAACCAAACCACATTCAAACAACATTTCAAACACAATTTCAAACACAATTCAAACAACTTCTGTTCCATATTCAAATGTCTTCCAAAAAAAATTTCTCACAACAATTTCCATGTCCATCTCGCCAAGATAAGTCTTGTCAATTTCCAAGTCCACCTCGCCAAGATAAGTCTTGTCAATTTCCAAGTCCACCACATGAAAATATCTTTCCGGTTTTTAGTCCACCACATGAACATATCTTTCCGGTTTTGAGTCCACCACAAGAACCAAATACGTTTGGTTTAACAGAGGAACAACTCAGACAAATGGAGCAAGATATGGAAGTCTTCTTAGAAATGAAAGCGCGTGAACGAGAAGAGGAAGCTGCTCGTTTGGAGCAGCAAGCCAGGGATGATGAAGAACGTAGGAAGAATTGGGAAAGTGGATGTTCCCACCTGATTCCGAATCCTCTGAAGATGGTTACCCAGACTCAGATGATACCTTCCATTAATGTTTTTATTATTAATGAATTTTAAGTTTATCTTCTAAATAGGATACATAATGTGTACTGTTTGCATGTGACTCACGATGTTGTGTGGTTTATGCTATTTAAGAGTGGACAACTGGTTGTTTATTTTCACCTACTCTAATTCTACTACCCATTCATACCACTAAAGGCTGCATATTTGCACAACTAGTTATCGTTTTTGGGCAACCTAGTTATCATTTTTGGGCAACCTAGTTTTGTGAGTCACTCTATTAGTTACATTTATAAATCACTCTATTCTTCAACAATATTATCGTTTGTAAATCCATGGAGTGTAAGTTACCAATTTACGAGCAACTCACACACCAGACTGGTACGAGGCAAGTGAATAAGGTGCTCCATGCTCTGCTTGCTAGAGAGAGAGATGATAACATAGGTGATGATAAAGATTATGGGAAGATGATCCAGGAAATACAGATCCGTGTTCAGCACAGGCATGCGATCATACTGGAACTTGAACATTTTGGTTGCCATCGTGTGGTGGAGGAACCTTTGAAATCTATTATGTTAGCGGAGCGGGATGATTTGGATGAAATTGATTATTTGATTGGAAGGCGCAAGGCAAGTGTCCGCCGTGCCGATGAGAGGTCAAAGATCATGAAGATGCTAAGGAATTACAAATGAGTTTCTAGTTAAATCAACTTTTGTTGCACTGTTTGTGTTTAAAAAGTTATGGCAGCCATACTTAATTTTGGTTGTGGGTCATGTTGTCATGTTTCAAGTAGTTTAGTTGTTGCATTATGCGTTTATGAGTCTTGAATTATATGGTACTTCTATCTGGTGTGGAACTGATGTATTTGCATTATGCTTGTGTGGAACTGATGTATTTGCATTATGCTTGGTACTATCTGGTGTGGATATGATTACCATAAGTTTATTAACATTTCAGTTTCCTTTAATTTTTATATATTTATTTATTTATTTAGTTATTATTTATTTTTATTTTTTTCATGCCATTTACAACAACAAACCAACCAAGAAACCGTCCATAGTTAAACCACATATTTTTTGTCCTTTCGAGTCACGGTCAAACATTTATTCCCTCGGGTCAATAATAATGAACCCGATCCCAAATCATCCCAAACATCACAAACAACTAGTTGGAAATATTGAGTTATATTGAGTTTGGAAGTTTATTATTCACAAAGCATGAGATACAACTAGTTGTTGCAACAACTCATTGTACATGGAAAGTCAATACTTGGTAAAAGGAAATTGGAGACTTTTGCGTATAACTTCAATTCAGTGTTTACTTTTGGCGGGCGCCTGTGGTCCCTTTTCTCGCCTAAAGTCTTGGGAACCATTCATCTACCTCTCCAGGCTATTTATACCTATCGATTGTATACGAAAGAACACACACAAACACATATATCCCTTTCAATTCAAAGAAAACTTCAACAATGGCAGCAAATAATGGTAACTTTCAAAATGATGCTGAAGAGTACGAGTGGGTGTTAAACAACGATTTGCTGTTTGACGCAGTGTTTGATCATTTCGGGGATGAACCCGTTGCAGAATATGGGTCGTATAGGCAGGTAGATACGTGGATGAGGGGTCAAATTTTGAACTGGCTGCACGCACAAGACTTTTACTGGGATGAGGTTTGGGGAGTGAATGAGGTGGAGGAGGAGGAAGAAGACGAAGAGGATGATGAAGATGCAGAGGAGGAGGAAGGTGAAGAGGAGGAGGTGGCTCAAAGTGAGGTGCTTCAGCAAAATGCAGAGGATCAGCAGCAAAATGTGGTAGATCAGCAAAATGTGGTGGTGCCTCAAAACCAGGGGGAGCAGCAAGATGGGTTTCAAGACCCTTATAATCTAGAAAAGAGGATTAGCGATCTTGAAATTTTGTTTAAACAACTCAAGGAAAGGAAGAAATTGATGGGAAGCAAGGAAGAGAGCTCTGGTTCTAATAAGTTGTGGTGAAATGGACTGAAGCAGTTTAGGATGATGGTGTTTTTATGTTTTTAGTATGTTTATTATTTAGGTCGGATAATTAGATGTATATATGGTTGTAGCTTTAAAAAAAATATAAATGAAATATTTGATTTAAGTAAGTCAACAAACCAAAATTTGCATAAAAGGTTAAGTGGTGCAAAAATTATCACCAATTATTAGTGTAGTTTTAGGCAACCTTGAGTATGTACTAGCACCATTTACTATTTTTACTTTTAGAACCATATATTCTTCTGAACGACTGACTACACCTTTTATTTTTTGTACTTTGGGCAACCTGGTTGGGTAATTTACGCAACTAGTTATCGTTGTTGGCTAACCTAGTTTTGTGAGTCACTCTATTAGTTAAATAATTTCGAATTTGGAACTTCTATCTGGATATGATTACAATAAGTGTATCAACATTTCAGTTTCCTTTAATTTTCATGTATTTATTTATTTATTTAGTTATTATTTATTTTTATTTTTTTCAAGCCGTTTACAACAACAAACCAACCAAGAAATTAATAACCGTAATGATTATTTTGTATCAATCATTTGGCTATGTATCAATCATTTGGCTATGTGTTAGGGTTTGAATTAGTGTGATTTATGAGCGCGTGAAACTAATTATGAGATCCAATTAGATTTTAAACCCTAATTCAATCGATTTGGGGGTTTTTAATCCGTTCAGATAAGAAATTACATAACAGTCCTTGCACTTACAAACCAAGCAGTAGAATCCCAGAAGTTACAAAGCGAGCAGTAGAACCCTCAGCAGTAGAAATATTTGCCTAGCAGCAGATACTTTTTAACTAGCAGTAGAATGTCTGCTCAACTGCCTTTAACTAGCAGTAGCAATTTTTTAAAGTTGCCCATTTTTTAAGTTGCCCATCTTTTAAAAATTGCCCATTTTTTATAAACGTTGACTAATTTTGCCATGTAGGTTGCGCTACATTACACACAATTACATCAACTTTATTTTATTTTAATGCCACTTGATAGGTGTAATCATACAAATGGAAAGTTAATTTGTACTTGAATATAGGCACCTACTATTGGCTTTTCATTTTGGGCAACGAAATACTGTGTATGCTTGTAGTGAGTTGTACTTTGGGCAACTAGATTTGCTTATATAACTCTTCACCATATACAACACAAACAACACAAGCCATAAAAAAAAAAAAAAAAAAAAAAAAAAAAAAAAAAAAAAAAAAAAAAAAAAGAATTCTTGTACAACAGATAAGTTCAAGGTGTTTATACGGTATCAAGAGATTGTGATTGCCGTTTTACTTCCAAATTCCATCAACTTTGGCAATCTTGTGAAGTATGTATGGAAAAAGTTGAATGTTAACGATGTAAACGCAATACGTTTATCTTACAACACCGGTGCAATCAAAAGGACCCTACTTAATGATGTCGACCTCGGCGTTTTCAAAACTCTTGTTTTGGGGACGACGTCACATGCGCACACAATAATCGTCGACCACGCTTTGCATACCCCTGTCATAAATTTGGATCCAGAACACCAATTGCATCTCACTAATCTTAACTGTATGCCAATCCAACCCCAACCACCCACTTTTGATTATACCCTTCCATATAAGAATAAAGGTGGTTTAAAAGTTCATGATATGTTTGAAGATAAGGAAGAGTGCATGTATGAGATAAGTTTGAAATGTTTAAAAGAAGGGTATGAATTTTGTGTTTCTAAATCGTGTACGGCAAGATACGCTGTCAAGTGTGTCCAATCAAAATTTGATTGGCACATAAACTGTCGTCGATTTGGGATAACTAACCGATTTAGAATCACTTCACTAAACGACAATCATAAATGTTCAAAAATCCAATTCAATCCAAATCACCGAAATGCATATGCAAAAACATTGGCTAGAATATTATCCCCGAAGCTCGGAGATCCGACAAGAGTGTATAAGCCAAAGGACTTTATACATGATCTGAATTTGGATATGAATATAGTCATTTCATACAAACGAGCTTGGAGAGGGAGACAGTTGGCACTGGAATCAAATCAGGGCTGCCCAAAGGCCTCATTTTCGCAGCTGCCCATATATTGTTATAATCTAAAGCTGGCAAACAGGGGCACAGTTGCACACATAGAGACCGACGATGCAAGCTGTTTTAAGAACCTATTTATCGGTTTCGGTTCTGTGGTAAGCATATTATTAAGCTTCTAATCCTGTTTGTTTAGTTGTAAAACATATTTTTTCATAAGTTTATCAAAAGAAATAGCTATGGTTATCATGTCATACATTATTCTAGCGGTATAAATATAGAAAGAAAACTCAAAGTTAATAAATAAATAAAAAAAAAAATCAAAATTACCAGTAGGATTTATGCATATCATATGTGTATACAACATTAATTATCTAGTTTTAATGAAATGCAACAGAATATCACTGAAGCTTAACTTATCAATCATAGAAACACACAAACATGTACCTGCATATGTAGGTAGACCATAACTACAAAATAAACAAAACCAACACATCCATCTTATGTGCATTTAAACAAAAGAAACACATCCATCTTATGTGCATACCGCACCTATCATATCAAACAACAAACAATAAATTGTTATTAGTTTAGATAGTCGTTTGGCAGTTAACAATAAACCAAATTAATATCCAATGGATTTTTTTTTAATTATTTTTTTTCTGTTTATATGTTTTCAACTTGATGTACCATTGTATCTGATACATTGTATTTCACAGATTAAGAGTTTCCTGTGCTATATGCGCCCTCTGATCATAATTGATGCCGCACATCTAAAAGGGACATACCAGGGAACAAATCTGGTTGCCGTTGGAATGGACGGAAACAATCAGATTCTACCCATTGCTACCGGTGTTGCTCAAAGCGAGACTGGTGAATCATGGACTTGGTTTTTGACGAAACTCAAAGAATGCATAGGGGAAGTTCCTAATTTGGCAATCATATCTGACAGACATCATGGAATCACCCTTGCAAGTAACACTGTATTCCCGAATGCCTTTCATGGCTATTGTTGTCGGCATTTGATGTTAAATACAAAGATGCACACCGATACACTGAAATGTTTATACTGGAAAACATGCAAAGCATACACAACGGAGGATTTTGCAAAGCTAATGTCTGATATTCGTTCGGTAAGACCACAGTCTCACAAAAAACTTGTTGAAGCAAGGGTCGAGAAATGGTCATGGGCACATTGCCCTGGGCAGAGGTACAATTACCTAACCTCAAACAGTGTCAAATCCATAAATGCTTTAACAAAGCTTGTGCGACACTGCCCAATAATAACGCTGATGGAATGGTTTAGAGCTCTTCTTCAGAGCTGGTATTACCATCGCCGAGAAAAACATGCAGGTAATAGATGGTCTAATTTTTAATACGTTTACTGAAGAATAATGAAATACTACACACTAAACATACTTTATTATTTTTGGTTAGATGCCCCCGATGATGATCTTTCTGAATGGGCAACTGCGAAAGTGAATGCCAGAATGGCCAAAAGTGAATGCCAGAATGGGCAACTGTGAAAGTGTATGAAGTACGCGACACAAAAAAAGTCATATTGTTGATTTGGAACAGGGTAAATGCACTTGTCGAAAATGGCAGCTTTCGGGCTTACCATGTGGACATGTCTGTGCTGTTGGTAGATTTGCAGGGCTGACTAGTGTGAAGAAACTGGCTAAAGCTTGGTTTTATAATACAACACTTAAAGGCACATACGGAGACATCATTTATCCTTTAAAAGACATAACGATGTGGGACACTCCAGACGACATCGAAGTTGTATCACCCCCTAATGTAAAAAATCGGCAACCAGGTAGACAAAAAAAAGAAACAAAATTCCCTCTCAAGGCGAGGTGCCTACAAGGAGTACTTGTGGAAGGTGTGGAGGGCCAGGACATAACCGCCTAACGTGTAATGCAACTATTGTGAAAGAAAAGGTTCAAATTTTATTTATTATGCCACAATTAAGTAATTGTGATTATTGGCATCTAATGTTTATGTGTACATGTATACAGAAACTATGTTCCAAAAGGTCTGTAACCAAAGGTCCAGCTGGTCCAAGTAAAAAGACCCGTGTGGTGGAGGGTTCATCTAATCAAAGTAACAGCATACAAACCGAGGCAAATGTAGAGTTTCTGCATGGGATGATGAATGCGGTCGAGGCACCCAACTCAAGTCAAACCCAGGAACATCCGAACTCATCCGATCCACACATTAATTTGCTCTCAGATTTCGCTACTCTAGACAACTTTTTATAGTAAAGACCCCCTATCTTTAATCGGTGTGCTAGAATCACAAACACTATATATAAATGTATGCACTCACTTCCTAGTTGGTACTATGTCTTGTTTAAGTAAATATAACAAGTGTGGGTCGTTTGGTGTGTAATAAACATCGGTATTAAACTATGTTATAAATGTGTCATGGAGGCAAACAATTAGCGATCGTGTGTGTTTGTGGTCTGAAGATATACCTATAATATTCAGCAATTGTGTAATGGGAACTGATTGCATAAAATAAATTGAAAATGCAAGTAAATAAATGTACCAACCAGCAATCAATCAGATGGCACTTCAACCATTTTGGATCGCCCGTTAATCACGGCCCTCCTGTATGTTTTTACAACTTGGAATATGTTATCCTTGCTTGATTCAGATTCATTCATTGTTTCCTTTTGTTTCTTTCTACCCTTAAGTATCTTTCTTTCCAGCACATCATCTTCAAGCAGCTTAGATTTACCTTTATCTGAACCATTTGCATTCTCTATTTGTACACCAACCTCGTGCAACATTTTATCTTCCCCAGTTCCACTACCTCCTTTATCGGTACCCTTTTCATTGACCTCGAACCCACCATTTTCATTGACCTTGAACGGAGTTAAACTACAGCAACGCTGGCCAGCGTCCTCCTCTTGCCAAACCATGTTTTTAAATTAATACTTTGACAATGGCTGTTGCTTGTGAGCAATAAACAGGTTTATGGAACCATTGTTCAAGGCATGATAAAAAAAATCTACAAATGTCATTATCAGTGTGTAGTAAAGTTAAACCATTTGCAAGTGACATGTTTGGTTTACAATAAAACAAAGCCCATTTATAACCACCAATGTCATTTATAACATTATTAAGTGGCCTAGTAAAAACACCCCTGTGAGAGGTAAAACACCAAACGTTCCCAATGCACCCATCAACATAACGTAGTGGATCGAAAGCAAATTCCCCATTTTTGTGTACTTTAAACTCAACTTTCATCATAAAAGTTAATTAAACATGAGTACAGTTTATAGTTACAAACTAAAACTTATTATGTAGATTTTTGGCACCCATAAGTAACAAACTAATTACGGTGTACATAAAAAAAATCAATTGATAAAAAAAATTATTAACTGTAACATCATATTTACATGAACATAAAAGGGAATAATATAGTTATGGGAAAGTAAAACAAACCTAGTTTACGTGATATAAAGATGAAAAGGACAGCAATTTTTTTTTTGGATTCGTGTGGTGACAATGACCTAGGATTTGATCTGCCTTTAGGGATATTTTGTTTGTTTGGACCAAAAGGATATGTGGGGTTAGAGTGTTTCCCTTTCAAATTACACGTACAGGTCCTCACACGTGCAATTTTTTTATAAACTTTTACCTTATATTCAAAAATGGTCCCTATATTTTGCCTTTTAAAAGTCAATGTCTATTTGCAGTATGTACTTTGTCACTTTACCAAATTTGGTACATTGTAATTTGACTTCTAAAAGTAAAATAAGAGTGTTATGGTTTAAATCATCTTTTGCACAATCTGCACAAAGTTATGGTCTAAAAGTCTGCACGATCTGCACAAATTACACAGTTATGGTCTATTAGTCAAATTACACAGTTATGGTTTAAACCATCTAAAAGTCAAATTGCACAGTCAAGGTCTATTATAATTCAATTCCATTTAACAAAAAATTTACTTATTTACAAGTACATGAACCAGTTTACCAACCGAACATTGAATTGCATTTACTCTATCCTTGACTATCTTGACTAAAAAGGTCTTTACATTAGGTTATGCATACACACGACCTACTAAACAAACCTATATTCACCCAAACTTTTAAACAAGCTACTCAACCATGACTTCCAATCCATCCATCATTGAAATTTCCTCAGATTCTACATCATCCAAGGAGCTCAAGTCTCCCCAACCCCCATGGAACATTCCTTACAATTATTCAACATCAGTGAAAAAAAAGTCCTACTCTGAACAATTTTCCTCTGAACTTAGTTCTTTGCCTAGCAGGGTCTCAAGTTATCATTCAACTTCTAAGGATGATCAACCTCTTTCAAAAGCTCCAAAAAAGTGTACAAGGTCAGTCAACCCTCATGTTGAAACTCATTCTATTTCAATCCCAGGTAAAAGGGAACAGGTTCTAGGGCTCTGCAATGAGCACATTTGGGAAGGAATCAAAGGAAGAGGGAAAAGAAGCATGCCAGACACAACAGGGAAAGGGAAACAGAAGATGTGGTAGCTTTTGAGGTTTAGTATGCATGACTTAAGCTTTTGATGGTACTTGTACCAATGTACTATGCATCTATGAATGCAACTACTTTGCAATGTAATTAAGTTAAATGATACTTGTTGTTGAAACTGCTTTTCATCTTCTTACATTCAAACGATAATTGGCTATTACAAAAAGAACAAAAAAAAAAAAAAAAAAAGTTTAGGGGTTTGATGCGTGTGGTGTTTTTGCACAATCTTTTGATTCATGTTTGTGTTTGATGTGTGTTGTGTTTTTGCAAGTGAAAGCAGGTTTCACACTTGGTTATACAATAGTCAAGGGACTAAACCCGTTATGGGTCGCAAGTATGGGGACTAAAAAGTGTTAAACCCGGTCGAGTATAGGGACCATTTTTTGAAATTAACTCTAAAAAGTTTATAGTCCTTTTTAGCCAAAATCGGATTTCTACTACTAATAAAAAAATCCTCACACGTGCAATTTTTTTAGTCCTTTTATAAACACCCTAACTCCCAACAGCTTTCCCTTATTTCCCAATTGTCTTAAACCTTGAAACCCTAAAGTATGAGTTCGCGAAATAGAGCGACAACCCGAGTAATTGATGGTAAAATTGAATACTTTTGTAGATGTGCTATTCAACTCACAGTTAAGACTTCAACAACAAGGACAAATCCGGGTAAACGATTTGTAAAATGCTCAGTTTGTGAAGTGTATGAGTTTTTAGATGATGATCTTCCAAGTGAATACTATAAAGATTTGGTGTATGGATTCTTACAAAACGCGAAATGATTTAACAAGACTGTGGAGTACCAGCAGGTGATTGATGCTCTTGATTTGGTGTATGAGCAGTTGTTTTTTATTTTGATAGGATCTTTTGCAGTTGTTTGTGTTGGGTTTAGGATGATAATAGGCAAATAATGTAGTGGCGTGGATTAGTTTTAGTTCATGGAATGAAATGAAGTTGTATCTTTTGTTATTAATTAATATGTTTCCTTTTGCAAATCTAGTGTTTCATATAAAGATTGATTCGTCATCTAAGGCATTGGCATATTCTTCTTCAGGCTTAATCGGATTAAAATGATTACCATTTCCGTTCTTAGATCGTTACATTTTTTGTAATATTGTATAATCGGGTATGTTTGGTAGTACTGATGTCAGTTTGATGGGTGTGCAAGTGGAGGGGTCAAATATTTTGGGCATCCATTTCTTATCTTTTATGGGGATGTGTAAAAATTATGCGCCACGTACCTACTAAAAACACCCGCCAAAATTATTGGTTGCCCTATCAAGACAACCAACTTTATTGCTCCAAAATCTAAATGTGATTAACACAAAAAAAAAATTCACAATGAAATGCATTTTATGTTGAATAAAACAACAAACATTTATATTAACGCACATCAAACGTACAACCCAAAACATGTGCATAAATGTTTTCTTAGTAGTCATAACAAGTAGCAAAAAAAATGTTTAACAAAAATATAACGATGTATCCCAAAAAGCTATAGCAGTGCATATAATTTACTTACAATCTTGCTAAACAACCGGTTGTTCAATCTTGAATTGCGATTTTCAAATTTACATGACAACAACCCTAGATTGCAACCTTCCATCCCTAAGGAACCAACTTATTGTTTTTCCAATACCTCCACTAACCCGCTGTTTGTGTAGAGCTTTAAGATAGGTCAACATATTTCGCCTCCTCAAAGATGAAGTTCGTGACCCAATGTAGAAATTCCTTGAGTATTTATTTTTTGACACACGTCGACCGATCGTAGGATGTACACTAGTCCCACCATGTTCCTGGACTGCAGACCCACCCACATCCATCACAACCTCGTCTGCAAAACAATCATTAGAAAGACTTGACAGTTTGGAACCATGGTAACTGAATACATCATTTTGCCACTCATAAGGCGGCGAGCGAGACCACCCAACATCCATGGCAGGAACATCAAGACCAACGACACCAGGCATGCAATCTTCATCCAAAAAATCAAACCTATCATCAATAGAGTCACTATGCAAAAAATCTTTAAAAAGATTTTTACCTTTAAAATGAATTCCTTTCATTCTAGGTTCTGAAGGAGGTATTCTTAGAGGAGGTGAACGACCTTCTTCCTCCTCCCATGCAACCAGATCAGCAACCGACTTAGAAGTAGCAACTAGCATTGCTTCTTCATGTTTTTTAATCTTTGACAATATTTCGTCATCATAAGAATCATAAGTCAGATTTCTTTAATAGAAACATGCTAGGTTTTGAGGTATATGGGCAACATACAAATCGAGTAAACCATATGAATCAGCCGTGTCATACATCTTTCGCATACGACACTCAACTTCAACCAAATTCAAGCCTTGTTCTAGAGAAAATCTTGGCGAATAAAAATACAAACATCGAATATCTTGATCAAGTTTTAAGCTTAACAAGTCAAGCATTTGATTAAAGTTCATCCTTTTCGACTTACATACCTTCAATGTCATTATTTTCCCATGTTGAAACTTTAAGGTTGGCATTTTTAAGAAAACACCATCATAGTGAATCTCAAACACTAGATGTGTAGTAGTAATGACGTGTGACCTGTACACAACGAACGGAAATTTCTTTAAAATCAAATCAAGTTAGCAACTAAGCATATTACTTTATAAAGTAAAGAAATGTATACCTTTGTTTGATATCATCCGAATCATCTTGGGGGTTTGTAGGGACTTTCTTTGAAAGAGTTTGATGAGGGTAAGCCATGATGGTTTAACAAGTACTATTGTAATATTTTAAACACAAGTGGGACTTAATTTAGTGTTAGTAAGTTATTCGAACGTGTATATAAGAAATGTAAGACATTTGGTTGAATATGGACAAGGAACAAATAGTGAATTAGTTTGTAATATTTTAAAGTAAAGTATATTATAGAGGTATTAAGGGTTGTAGGTATTAGTAACTTGAAGTGTTGTTTTTTTTTGTTTTTGTATTGTTGTATTAACGCAAAGTTATATGCATGCATGTTGGTTAGCTTGACAATGTTTTAGGTAATATAATGTTGTAAACTAATTTGAAAAGGTAAATTATATTGATAACTAAAAGTTTAGAATACAACAAGGACACATAAGATGAACTAAAATAAACAACCAGTTACAAAGGATAATATCTGTGTTTCTAATAAAACCGAACCATCTTTTCACGATACGCTACGGCAACGTCAACGGGGTCATCAACATGCAATGATAGACCATGTGACAAACGATATAGAAATATACACACCCACACACCACAATCACCAAAGATACCCCCTCGCTTTGGAACTTTCTCCGCGAGCCTAAACGTAATGTTATATTCACTCGGACAAATTCCATTCTTATCGAAAACTTTGGCATGGTCTAGAACTAATGGAAGTCGAGCCTGTAGAATAGGATAAAATGTTAGTATACATAGACGGGAGATCTTAAGGGACATTTTGTAAATAATGTGTTTAAAGATTATCCATTTACTAGCAATGTTTGTCTACAAACAGTTGAATTTTTTTGTTTTTTTGGTGATAGTTAGTTCAGAATATTTGTAAAGCTATTAAATGTTTACTGTTCCTTGCTTCATATGCAGTGTTGTAACATTTGATTAGTTAACAAACAAGGTATTACATAAACTTGTTTCATTTCATTATAAGATGAAAAACAAGTACATCCAACACTAGAGGTACATAGATGATAAACACAAAACACAAAACACAAAAGACTAGAGTGACAGAAATTAAGAGCAAGCACATAGCAGGCCAGGGATGGAGGTTCAATAGTTATTGCGCATCTTTGCCAGAAATGAGATTGTATTGAGAACTTTGATTTGAGTTTGACTGATGAGTCTCATCAGTGTCCTATTCTTCTCAAGCTCCTCATCTTGAATTTGAAGCAGCAAATCTACAGACTTAGTTGCGAGACTGGACCCAACCACAGTTTGGAGCTGTTTGATCTGGTCACCCCTTTCCTTGAAATGGCGCGCGAGCTCTACCACCTCCACATGAAGTGACTTTATGAGCTTAAAGTCACTCTTAATATTAGTTTTAAACAAACTAGTCAGCAGATCCTTTAAAAGGTTTTGTTGATCCATTGATATTTGAATTGAATGCTTGTGTGTGTGTAACAGTGAGTAGGGTTCTAAATGTGGTATGAAATTGCACTATTAGATGGATCATTTATATATAAAAGTAGGGTGACCCTTAAATTTGAATTAAGTCAATGTTAATAAATTAGGATATTCAATTGGTGAATAGTTGTTGTTCAAAAAAAAATGGTGAATAGTTGGGTCTTGTCAAGTTATTGGATGCAAATTAAGCCAAATATTATTAATGCGGATTAGAGATATGTAATTATTGTGGCCAGAGAGTGTCATAAACTGCTCCTTTCCTGTCCACTAATTTACAACACAACCCGATTCAATTTGGGCAACTTGTTATAAAAGTTGTGCGAAATAAGCCAAAAATTATTAATGCGGATTAGAGAAATGTAAAGTAAGCCAAATATTATTAATG
This sequence comes from Artemisia tridentata subsp. tridentata, assembly GCA_021014915.2. Taxonomy (NCBI): domain Eukaryota; kingdom Viridiplantae; phylum Streptophyta; class Magnoliopsida; order Asterales; family Asteraceae; genus Artemisia; species Artemisia tridentata. Next base: position 230,713,144 of record CP139508.1, on the reverse strand, counting down.
CGGATTAGAGAAATGTAATGATTGTGGACAGAGAGTGTCATAAACTAGTCCCTTCCTGTGCAATAACATGCAACTTGTTATAAAAGTTGGGCAACTAGGTTGAAACATTGCCCAAATAGACATATGTTGTTTACTTTGAGGTACTTGTATGTGACCTAAATATGGTATTAAAAATAATAATAATCGGTAATTGTATATAGCAACAATGTACAGTTAAATGCTTTAAGTTGATGGGTAAAGCATTTGTAGGGTCAGAAAAAATTGAAGAAGGTTTGGGGGAGCATGCTTTAAGTTGAGGGTACACTCTTTTGAAGACACAGGTTTGGGGGAGGATGCTCCATTGAGTTGTGGGGAAGTGCTGCCGTTGAGTTGGATATGGATAATGGAGACAACGCAGATGAGTTTGTGGTGGCTGATACAGAAGGTATGGTGGAAACTATTAAAGGCTTGGGTGATGATGCTGCTCAAGTTCAAGATGGTTCTGCTGTTGAAGATGTTGCAAAAGTTGCTAAGATTGATTCTACTGCTGGTGTAAATACTCCTACTGCTGGTGAAAAAGAAGTTGCTGCTGAACCAGATAAACATTCTACTGCTGGTTTTAAGGTATCTACTGCTGAGAATCAAGTGTATTCTACTGCTGAGATATTGGATGATGATATCTACTGCTGGTTTTAAGGTATCTACTGCTGGTTTTAAGGTATCTACTGCTGAGAATCAAGTTGATTCTACTGCTGAGATATTGGATGATGATATCTACTGCGGGTTTTAAGGTATCTACTGCTGGTTTTAAAGTATCTACTGCTGAGAATCAAGTTGATTCTACTGCTGAGATATTGGATGATGATATCTACTACTGAGATATTAAGTTGATTCTACTGTTGAGATATTGGATGATGATATCTACTGCTGGTTTTAAGGTATCTACTGCTGGTTTTAAGGTATTTACTGCTGAGAATCAAGTTGATTCTACTGCTGGTTTTAAGGCATCTACTGCTGAACCAGACTGCAACTGAAGTCTACAAAATCATCAACACCAAAACAAGCATCAACACCAGAACAACAATCACAACCACAACCAGAAAAATATGGTATTAAACAAAATAATAGCAACAACGTACCTGTAAGCACTTCCTAACACGGATATACCAGTCACGGGTGTCGTAGTCATATGTGTCGCCGCTATCATAGAATGTTACCACTCCTGAGCGTATATGAAAATGGGCAAGACACCAGTGTTTGTCCGTTTCATTGATCGGAAAAAAAAAAACCTACAATATAAAGGATTTCTGATAAATCCTTATACTATGCGACATATCTATGTCCATAAATACTTATACTTGATTTAAATGGACAAAAGACCAGGCTCTGTAATCGTTTGGAAATATTTTAAGTCTTTAGTGTGTAACCGACGTTGGATTGAGGGAGAACCACATATAGACATGATATAACTGATGCTTCGGTGGGTATTCATGAATAACCGGTAAATGTCAAACAAACCAAATGAAAGTAGTGAAGGGTAAACTGAACCAGATGGTATTTATGAATAATGAACCTTGTATTTAAGTTAACCAAAATGGTCATATAAAAACACTTGAGTCATCATCTAAATTTAACCATACACAAATAAACGTAGTACCTGATCAACATCGCTCCATGGACAAGGATACCACTGGCCATCTGCATAAAACGATGGTGTACCGTTTTGAAAAAGAAGCTGAAAAAAGTAACAACTAACCATCGCCCAGTTTGCATTATTAGGTCTTACATGCCACATGTAGTCAACCCACAAGTCTATGTGCTGCGAATTTAATAAAAAAGAATAATTATTTTAAGAAAGGGTGAGAGGCAACTTTATTTATGAATTAGAGTATGCATGTATGCTCACCTGCTCAGTTAGCCAACCTTTTCTACCAGGGTCTAAGCAAACTAAGCGTAGCCAGAAATTTTGGTCAACGGTGTAGTCTTCGGACCATGGAAATTTACAATTGTGATTGTACCCCGGTTGACCAAGAAATACTTCAATATCATCGGTAAGCCAGACATTTTCCACAGTATGGAACCATCGAGATAGATCCTACAAACGTGGATCAATTTATAAGATAGAATGTAAAAGAGGTAACAAAAGAAAAATGTCAACTAAATTTAGTTCGTGTAAATACCTCAACCCAAGGCTGAACTCTTGTCAGCAATTCAGCAATAGTTGGGTCATTAACGTTAGGATCGTGCTTTTTAATTCTCACTATAACCCGTTCCGCATTGTTTGATTCCGAAAGAGGTTCCAAATAATTTCGCCTCTTGCTCGGTGGTAACCGAGCCAAATATCTTTGATAGTGTTCTGAATTCATAAACGCTATTCTTTTTTTCTTCTTCTCCTCCTCTATCTTCAACATGTTATCTTCTTCCAAGCGCAACCTCTTAGCCTCTTCCTGTCTTTTCATGTTCTCTTCTGCCATCATATTCGCTTCTTCTAACTGCAACCTCTCTTCCTCTGCCAACGCCAATCTCAATTCCTCTTGAATAAGATACTCCTGAAATAGGATATTGCGGATTACATATGTCACACAAATAATATTACGGTATACATCGGGTATACAAATAAGTTGGAATAACGTATTCTACCTGAGCAAGTTCTTCATCAGAATCAGGCAAGGCAATCAATTTCAGGTAAATGTTGTTAAGTGAATCTCAAAATTCAGAACTCGTGTTTGGAAAATGTGATTCAATATCCAGTTTGTCCTGTGAAATCATTATATTTTTTCTAAAAGTACAGAGTGGATGTGAAAGTAGATACTCATTTTTTGAAAAAATGTACCTGCAGTCCGCCAGCTCTCTCACGAGCAAGAACCTGTAAGATTTGAACTTGTATTAAAAACCCGTATATACAGAGTGCGTACTATTGACATATTAAGCTGAATAAAACGCAACCTCAATAATAATCTCAAGTTTCAATACTTGGCGATTCAGCTCAGCAACGACACGATCCTTAAGCCTCTTGGTTGTTGAACTATTACCAGTCCTACATTGAGTGGAATTTACTTTGAACGACTCAGTGACCCGTTTGCGTGCCTTTGCCAACCTGTTAAGATAAGCATCGGAGAGGGTGTAATTGGATGGGACTGCAGCCCTGGGAATGTAGTTTTGGAAAAATTCTTGGCTATGTATCCACCATGAAGACTCGTACTCAGGTGTATTCGGTCTGAGATCAAAATGTGTACTCGACTCCTACAAATAAATGGGGAAAAATAACATATGTAACCTTAAAAGTATTTGACTATTTATTTTACGTAAAATCAACTAGAAAAAGAGTAACCTTTGAAAAAATGTAGGAACGGTCACTTCTTTTGAATAGCGACTTCCTAGACCATGCAATAGCTCTTGGAATCACATTTGGGTCTTTACTCCACCAACGTTCACATCTTTCAAAAGACTCGAGTATCCAAATCTAAACAAATTTTTAAACACAAACATATCAATTTAACAGTCCATCAAAATGTTTGGCTGCAAAATATTATTAATAAAAAGAAATACAAACCTGGAAAGCAAATACAAATCCAGACAAAGTATATGTTGGAACATACTTTGAGTTTTTCTTCAATCCTAAAAGGTGGTTATCCGTTTGCTTATCCATTACATTATGTAGTTGGTCGTATAAATGGGTCCAAATATGTTATCCCTATGGAAATGCATTCCAAGCTTCTAGATTTTCAACCAACCTCATCAATGTGTCATCAACTTGGCATGTCAACAAACGACCCATAAAGATAACCTCTAAGACTAACAAAAGAGATATCCGTATTGCGTCTTCATCACATAGCTTCCGAAACTGCTCTTCATCCTCGATGACACCAATAAGGTCTAAGTTGCACTGGTACAGATTTCACCTTTCGTCACACCTAAAATGCGTGACTATATTCATATAGTCACACACGTTTTTTTGGGTGTGTGTGACAAAAATTCGCACCACCGTAGGTATCATATGGTCCATTGCTTAGTTTGTGGCCGTTTTCATTGAAAAAGAGTGACCAAAACCCGAATATGTGTGACTAATTAGGCACAAGTTTTGTTGGATTCATCAGTATGTGTGACTATTTCCCATCCTATGGCCACATGAAAATATAATAAATGTGACGCTTGTGATGATTTAGTCACACAACTTGTGTTATTTTTTTCGAGTTAGTCACATACAGTTTAAAAAACAGTGGCCAAAAGTGTTAATAAGTGTAACAATATGCTGTTTAAAGTGAAGAAATGTGTATTTTGTGTGACTATTGATCATCCAGTGGTCACATGAATTTTTAGTTTGTGTGGCCTTTTGTAATATTTAGTCACACAAAGCATGTTTGTTTTGGGTATTTAGTCACATACAATTAAGCGTAAAGTGGCCAAAAGTGTTAATAAGTGTGACCATATGCTGTTTAAAGTGAAGAAATGTGTATTTTGTGTGACTATTGATCATCCAATGGTCACATGAATTTTTAGTTTGTGTGGCCTTTTGTAATATTTAGTCACACAAAGCATGTTTTTTTTTTGGTATTTAGTCACATACAATTAAGCATAAAGTGGCCAAAAGTGTTGATAAGTGTGACTATATGCTGTTTAAAGTGAAGAAATGTGTATTTTGTGTGACTATTGATCATCCAATGGTCACATGAATTTTTAGCTTGTGTGACCTTTTGTAATATTTAGTCACACAAAGCATGTTTTTTTTTTGGTATTTAGTCATATACAATTAAGCATAAAGTGGCCAAAAGTGTTGATAAGTGTGACCATATGTTGTTTAAAGTGAAGAAATGTGTATTTTGTGTGACTACTGATCATCCAATGGTAACATGAATTTTTAGTTTTTGTGGCCTTTTGTAATATTTAGTCACACAAAGCATGCTTTTTTTTGGGTATTTAGTCACATACAATTAAGCATAAAATGGCCAAAAGTGTTGATAAGTGTGACCATATGCTGTTTAAAGTGAAGAAATGTGTATTTTGTGTGACTATTGATCATCCAATGGTCACATGAATTTTTAGTTTGTGTGGCCTTTTGTAATATTTAGTCACACAAGGCATTTTTTTTGGGTATTTAGTCACATACAATTAATCATAAAGTGGTCAAAATTGTTAATAAGTGTGACCATATGCTGTTTAATGTGAAGAAATGTGTATTTTGTGTGACTATTGATCATCCAATGGTCACATGAATTTTTAGTATGTGTGGCCTTTTGTAATATTTAGTCACACAAAGCATGTTTTTTTTGGGTATTTAGTCACATACAATTAAGCATAAAGTGGCCAAAAGTGTTGATAAGTGTGACTATATGCTGTTTAAAGTGAAGAAATGTGTATTTTGTGTGACTATTGATCATCCAATTGTCACATGAATTTTTAGTTTGTGTGGCCTTTTGTAATATTTAGTCACACAAAGCATGTTTTTTTTTTTTGTATTTAGTCACATACAATTAAGCATAAAGTGGCCAAAAGTGTTGATAAGTGTGACCATATGCTGTTTAAAGTGAAGAAATGTGTATTTTGTGAGACTACTGATCATCAAATTGTCACATGAATTTTTAGTTTGTGTGGCCTTTTGTAATATTTAGTCACACCAAGCATGTTTTTTTTGGGTATTTAGTCACATACAATTAAGCATAAAGTGGCCAAAAGTGTTGATAAGTGTGACCATATGCTGTTTAAAGTGAAGAAATGTGTATTTTGTGTGACTATTGATCATCCAATGGTCACATGAATTTTTATTTGTGTGGCCTTTTGTAATATTTAGTTACACAAGGCTTGTTTTTTTTTGGTATTTAGTCACATACAATTAATCATAAAGTGGCCAAAAGTGTTAATAAGTGTGACCATATGCTGTTTAAAGTGAAGAAATGTGTATTTTGTGTGACTATTGATCATCCAATGGTCACATGAATTTTTAGTTTGTGTGGCCTTTTGTAATATTTAGTCACACAAAGCATGTTTTTTTGGGTATTTAGTCACATACAATTAAACATAAAGTGGCCAAAAGTGTTGATAAGTGTGACCATATGCTGTTTAAAGTGAAGAAATGTGTATTTTGTGTGACAATTAAGAATCATAAATAAAAAGAAATTTGAAATTGAATAAAACTCGAATGTATATAACTGAACATAATATACAATTGTAATGTCGTACATAATCAAATTCTCAAGTACCATAATTTAAAGACTTTTGACTCTTCGCCGGCCTAGCTTGCTTTAGGGCTTCAATAGAGACATTACTTTTGCGCTTCGATGGTGCTGTTGGTCCACAGTTGTTGTCACTTTTCTTTTCCATTGTACTTGGCGGTGTAACCTGTAGTAACAAAAGACGTTTGTATCAAACATTGAATTATATATCAAGAATTATATATATGTACGTTGAAAAAACACATGTATGTACCTAAAGCAACAATATTTGATTTCTTTAAGTGCCACAGTTTGCACTTAAATGGCGAAAAACAAGAATTTTTGCATGTACATATCAGAAATTATTTAAACAAATGAATAACAAGAAACATGTTGAAATACATACTGTTGGCAGTGCTTGTGTTGGAGACACATTTTGTTCCGATTGGGAATCTGGAGGCCCGTGTTATCGTGACTTAGGCTTTTTCTTAGGTCCGACAGTTTTAGCAGGTTCTTATATGCATATATAAAACACGTTACATTATATAAACAAAAGAATAACAAGAAACATGTTGAAATACATACTGTTGGTACTCCTTGTGTTGGAGACACATTTCCTTGCGATTGGGAATCTACTGTAGACCCTTGTTGGCTTGCATTTGAGGCTACTGGCAATTGAGATGATAAATTTAACTGCACCCCTTGTTGACTCAACTGTGCCATCAGTTGAGTAAGTATTCTCTTTTTTTCTGTAATCTCATTGGACAATTTCTTGATCTGATCATCAGATTCTTTCTGCAAAAAAAAAATATAGGAAATGTTGGGATTAAAAGTCTTCTTGATGTTGTTAGAGTAACTGATACTCTTATTTGTGTCAATGTTGCTCAGCTGGAGTTAGTGATGCTCATGAACTTCAATTACAAATATGGCTAGTGTTTACCACTGCTAGTACACAGTTACTGTTGTTAGGACGCACTTAATACTGCTGGTACACAAGTTATTACTGCTAGTACACAGTTAATCCTGCTGGTATATAAGCATAATAATAGAATTTGCAGTCAAAATTACAAGTGTATCTCCCACTGATGTGATCTCATCATCTGGAAATTCGCCATCGTTGTTTACCCTTCCTTTCAACCACATTATACCACGCGGGGGTTCTTCATCTGCTTCAATCTCTTTATTTTCGATCTAATAAACATCAAATGCATACACACGTAAAGTTAAAACAAGATAAACAAAAATATGAAGATGCATACACATGTGATCTTACCATTTTCTCTTTCAAATAAACATATCCACCTCGTCCCATTTTATGATGATAAATATTTTTGGAACGCGACATTTTAGCTTGATCAGCTATCTTCTAAAAACACAAAATCATAAGGCGTTTACATGTGGTAATGCTGCAAACTGAAAATTATGAAACATATATACTTAAATAAAGATGACTAATTAAAACCTTGTATGCATCGGTGGTCGTGTGGTTTTCCAACTCGACCCAGTCTTTTGATTTCACAAATCGACTATACTTGGCCGGGACTTCATTCAATTTGGAAGGTGTATTTAGGTGGGGCAAAATGTATTCTTCTCTGAGCTTCATTCTGAAAGTCCTTAGCAGTTTACCAAGACGAGTCATTACCAATTTTCTGAATGTCACGTTAACATCAAAATATCGCAGCAAAGATTAACACAATGTTGTTAATTAGTTGCACATAATGTAACTGCATAGATAAAATTATGTAGTAATGGGTTAAAAAAATAGTATATATGTACAATGATTGTTGATATGAATGATGCCTAAAAACATTATTAATACTTCTTGATATCTCTATGTTTTGATAATCACGAAATGTAAACTCATTAAACATAAGCTTATTAAATAAACAAGTATTTAGTTGTAAATATTCATTTCTACAACTTAATCACTTAAGGTATGAATAAACAAATGCTTAATGCATTATATGATCAAAGGAACATTTTCTTAATCACTTGATTTTTTATAAAATGACACAAACATTTTATATCTTTTAGAAAATCATTTTTGGTATTTAATAAAAATGTTTAATCCATTATAAATTTATGAATTCAATTTTTTAACCAAAAATGGCAAAAATGTTTCAGAAAACCTTCCCCACAAAAAGAAAAATCTGAGCAACGTTCGGGTAGGGCGGCCCCCTTAATGTTACTAGGCGGCCCCCTTAATTTTAAGGGGACCGGCACCCTATTTAATGGGACCGCCCCGCTCCTCCAGCTGTCAGATTTTGCCTATAAATACTAGTTCATCCCTGGACTTTTTCCTCACCTTTTGCACCCCCAAACCTTCTGTTCTAAATCTCTTCTTATCTTTCCAAATCCTTTCTAAATCCTTTGATCATATATTCTTAAGCATTGGTTTCCAAGTGATCCAAGCTTCTACCATTCAAGTGCAAAAGAAGAATACTCCTTCAACAACTAGAGAAGAAGTATTGCAACTTAGTATCATCTTGCTACCTAAGTTATTTGTATAATCATTCATACATTTTTGTATAAGTTGTGTATATTTGTTAGATAGGTGGGAGCATTATTGCTTAGGCTAGATTAGTATGTAAGTAGTGAAGTTGTGAAGAAGTTAAGGTGTGTAAGTAGTGAAGGTGTAAAGAAGTAGAAGAGTACATAAGTAGTGCTAGGTTGTGAAGTAGTTGTGAAGCCGGTGTGAAGAAGTTGTGAAGAAGTCGTGAAGAAGTTGTGAAGAAGTCGTGAAGCCGTTGTGAATAAGTTGTGAAGAAGTTGCGTAGAAGTTGTAAGATTGGTTCGAGCTACGATTAGAACTCGACATCTAGCTTTGTGTCGTTAAACCGGTGTAAGCAAAAGTTGTGTAAGATTTTCTCCGCCATAAGGGAGCTTGTTGACCTAGTGAAGAAAACTCTTGAGTTAGGTGCTCGGGGAGTGGAGTCGGGCAAGGAAGGTGTCCTTGTAGCCGAACCACTATAAATCTTTTGTCTCGCGGTTAGATCTTTCCATCGCTATCTTTCTTTTCATTTCATTACTTTACTTGCATTGTTTATTTAAATTTACTTATATTTGTTCATATTGTTCAAGAGTTGAGTTCACATAAATTTGAATCTAAGTTTTTTAAAAAGTAAACAAAGTTTTCATAATAAAATTAAAAAGGCGTAAAACTATTCAACCCCCCCTTCTAGTTTTCCACAATTGGTATCAAGAGCTACGTCAAACAAGATTTTTAAAATAAACTGTATTTTAAAACTTGAATCGATATATGGAATCTGAAAAATATTTAGAAGGGCAATCTATGCAAAGACCACGGCTATTTGAAAGTAATGGTTTTCTTTATTGGAAAAATAGATTCGAAACTTATGTGAAATCAAAAGATCTTGATCTTTGGCATGTTATTACCTATGGTGATTTTCCCCCTATTCAAAATAATCCTTTAATTAAAAAAGATGAAATTGTACCTTTTGAAAAACAAAATGATGATTTGAAAAAGAAACTAGCTAAAAATAATGAGGCAAAAATGGTTATTTTGTAATGCGTTACCACGTAAAGAATACGAAAGGATCTTTATGTGTGAAACCGCAAAAGAAATTTGGAACTCCTTACTAATAACTCACCAAGGTAATAGTTAAGTCAAAGATTATAAAATAGATCTTCTTGTTCAACAATATGAACAATTTACAATTCCGGAAGAGGAATCAATAGATAATGCTTTTGCTAGGTTTAACACTATCATCACAAGTTTAAAAGCACTTGACGAGAATTTTTCTAGTAAGAATTTTGTTAGAAAATTTCTTAGGGCTCTTCATCCAAAATGGCGGGCTAAGGTTATGGCGATTGAAGAATCGAAGAACTTGTCAACTCTTCAACTTGACGAGTTGATCGGCAACTTGAAAGTCTACGAAGCAATAATAAAGAAAGACTCCAAGATGGTCAAAGGAAAAAGAGAGGAAAGCAAGTCAATTGCATTGAAAGCTGGGAAGGAATCTAGTGAAGAGGATAGCTCAACCTCCGAAAGTGATGACGAAGAATATGCAATGGCCGTAAGAGAGTTCAAGAAATTTCTAAAGAGACAAGGAAGATTCACAAGACAACCACGAGATGAAAGAAGATCGCTTCAAAGAAATAGGAATGATAACTACGGGAAAAGGAAGTGCTTTAGATGTGGAAGCCCAAACCATCTCATTGGCGAATGTCCAAAGCCACCGGGTTATGATTTCTAAAGCGCCTTTGTTAGTGGAGCATGGAGTGATAGTGACAAAGACGAAGCGGACAAAGCAAACGACAAAAAATGTCTTATGGCAAAGACATCAAATGAGATACTTTCCGAAACCGAATACTTTAATGACAATAATCAATCATTAGACGAAAAAGACCTAGATAATGAATATAATAGGTTATGCAAATTAGGTAAAAAAGTCATGGCTAAAAATAAATCACTAAAACATATTAATAATCGATTAGAAAATGAAGTACTCGAATTAAAAATTAAACTACAACATTTAGAAAAAGGAAAAGAAGTTTTTATAGAATGTAAAACATGTCTAGAGGTCAAAAATGAAAACGAAAAACTTAAAGATGAAATTTCCAAACTTGACAAGTTTAAAAATAGTAGTAACTCACTTAAGAAAATAATAAGTGGTCATGGAACTTCGGGAGATAAAACCGGTCTAGGATTCAACTCAAATAATGTTTCAACTAGTGAAAATAAAAATGTAAAGTTTGAATGTCAATCTAGTAAACAAAAACCATTAGAGTCAAAACCTAAGTATATACTTATAAAAGATAGAAAAATACCTATTGCGAGTGATGAGGAAGTAAAAAGTTTTTATAAACCATCATTAAAAGCCAAAACCGGATTTTCTAAACCAAAATTAAGATCTAAAACTCCACATCCAAATAGACCAAATAATCTTCATCCTCGGTCTAAAACCCCTTAAGCTAGAAGAAATCAAGGTAGACAAAACTTTCATAATAATAATAATCACCCAATGTGGAATTATTCACTTCAACCAAGTTTCAACCCTTGGGGAATACTTTCACCATACATGCAAATGCAAACCATGTTTGGTTCAAACAATTTTGGACAAATGGGACAATGGGGACCAAGTGGCTAAATCGTCACTCATTGAATTATTCGGAAACTCATCTATGTTTGGCTTCCATAAGTCAATATGACACCTTGAAGCGTTTGAAGAAAATCTACTGAAGACTAAAAGGTACGCTTTCTTTTTAAGTTTATTGTTATAATATATGCTTAGATTAATGACTAGTTATTTCATGCTTATTTAGCTCATAGTGCCTAGTTATCTATATACACATAATAGCTTATATGAATTTACTTAGAACCTAGAATCACTTGTTCTTTTCCCTTTGGCCCTCTTAAGCTATAACGTTTATAATGGAAATCTTCTATATCCACTATTAAAAAACTCATGGTGATGAAGTAAAATGAGTTAAGTGGATTAATCATTAACATAGAAGTAAGATTAGGTTTCTCGCGTTAGAAAACTATGGATGAAACAAGCTCTCCTAGACTATGACATGAAGTTAGATAAGTGTGCGACAACAAAGGAACTATAGATGTTAGGTTATACCCCATTCAACACTCTCGCATCAAATATATAGAATTTCGTCATCGCTATGACCATGGGATATGTAGAAACGGGTAGCATGTGACAATAGCCTTAACCAATTCCCTTGAGCATGAGATCTTTAACAACCATTTTTTAAAATCTAGGATTAATGGTTTTTGTTGTCAAAAATCTAGTATCTTTAAAAATATACAGAAACTTCACATTTTGGAAAAATATTTTTTTTTATGACTATTTCACTTTTCTATTAACACGTTTTACTATCTCGTTTTTCTTCTTAATCTATGTCCATAATTCTGTTTCGATCAAAGTCAAAGATTGGGAATTCTTTTTCTTACCCATTCTTCATAAACACATTTTGAAATAAAACCCAATCTATTTTATTCAAATAACCTTAACATCTACATAAAAACCCACTTTCAAACATTGTTGAATAATGCTAAAAACATTTTTTTTTAATCATGCATGGTGATCTCATATTTGACATCTATATTTATGTACATGACATTTATAAGTGAACTAAGTCAAATCAAGCGGACCATGGTTTGTCTATTAAGATTTTGTTTGTAACAAGTCTAGAAGTCCATGCTATCTTAATTTCACATTTATTGCACATAGGCACACATTAGGATCCCTCAAATAGTTCATTAATCTTCCCACTTACATATAATTAAGAAAATACTTGGTGTAGTTTATTGCTTCCAAGTCCATATATATTACTTGCTTGATGAGTATGTTTACATGCTAGATGAAATTACTTGATTGCTTAATCTCTTTAATTAACATGTTTTGCATAAATATCTATTACATGCTTAATTGCCTCAAAGAGTTGGACTTGCTTGAAACTAAACCCAAAAACACAACCCTTTCTACAATTTTCTGCCAAAAACCCATTTCCAGTAATCTGGAACCAACAGATGGGCGGCCCCCTTAAATCATAAGGCGGCCCCCTTAATATTTAAGGGGACCGGCCCCTTAATTAAGGGGACCGGCCATCTGATGGTCGAAGGTGCTGTTCCCTTTTCTATTTTTTTGCTCATTTCATCCTATACTTCCCAAAATTCACAAACATATCTTATTCCAATCCATCCAACAAATTATCCATTCCTTAATCCCATCAATCCTACACTATAAACACTCCCATTCCTCATAATCTTCCAACATCTCATCACGCCATCTCCCATCAAACAAAAGCCAAAAACCTCAAGGTTAGCAAGGATGACCGTAAAACCCATTTGGAAAAGAAAACCTAACCCCCGAAACAAGTCCATCTCAACAAATGATGTGGCTAAACAAACAACACCTCCACCCACATTTGTTCCCAACTATACTCCCAATCCTCAAGCTCATTTCAATGAACCCTTTCATAAACCTCATCATAATAACTAGCCATCCATCTTTACTCTCAAAAATACACCTTCATCTCATCCATATGATTCATATGAAGAGCATGATCAACCCCTAAACAATGATTCCAATCTCATTCACAACACCTCACATCTTATTCAACCTACCAATGCACCATCCAAAACACTCACCACTCTTGGAATATCCCCTTCTCGCATATCTCCATCCTCATCCACTCATGATTACCCAAGCTCACAAATATCTCCACCACCAAGAGTATCACCACCACCTCCTACCAACTCACATGTTACTTCTATGGTGTATATCCAAACATCCATCCAAAATAACAACCACACTCCACCATCATCACCTTTTTCCAAACACTTTAAGTTCATTGAAGAACTTAAAAAAGCCCATAAGCTTTGTGCTCTTCTTGCCTTACACCTTGCTCAACACAAGATTGGATCAACTCCCTTCTAGCCTTCCTTCATCATAAAATAACCTCAACCTCCACCTTCATTCCAAACTACACATCTCAACCTTAAACCAACCTCATTGAAACCTTTTAAAACCCTCATCATATTGGTCAAACATCCAACTTTAATTGCAACTACACACCCCAATTTCATCCACTTCCACCAAATGACCAAATCCACATTCCCATGGAAAAGGAAAAGTTCCGTGAAGAGATAAACCAAATCCATGACCATAGTGAACTCCTTGCTATGCACCTTGCAACAAGGGCCAACCTCCATCCTCACCCTACTCAAATTGCTTACCTCACCCCCCACAACTTGAATCAAGTTGATAATCATGTCAACTATTGTCCTTGTTGTGTCCTTCTCCAAAAACAAATCATTGCCTTTAATAAACATTTCACTTGTACTGAGTATCTTCTTACTAGATCTCATCCAACACCTCTACTAGCACAACACTCTAACCCTCATTCAACCGATTCCGCTCCACACTCTCCACCTCCAAACTCTCCACCTCCAAAAATATACCTCTATTAATCAAACATCCTTACCCTCACTCAACCAATTCCATCCCAAACACTCTACCATCAACCATCTAAGCATAACTATATGCTTATTTTCCAAGCTCTCGTGACGCAAGCAAGTCCGAAAGCTCTCTTTGGCAATTTATGACCTTTTTCTTGTTATATGTTTCAAGCATACTAATGAATGTCTTGCTATGTGTTCTTAATATTTGTTTGCCATGATTGTTGTTTGCCATGATTATTGTTCTTATATTCCATATTTTGCTATGTATGCTTGTACCTCTAATATATTTTTTGCAAGCATTCCATATCTCGATTCTTTGATGCCCTCAAACGAGGGGGAGCAAACATCAAGGGGGAGTTCTCGCTCCGACAATTTTTGTATCTAAAACTTGTCGGCATAACCTTTTTGATTCCACAAAAAGGGGGAGAAGTGAATATAAACTCACTAAATACTTGTTCAAAAATAAATTTTTAGATTTAATGAGTTTAAGTTTTGTAATCATCAAAAAGGGGGAGATTGTTGATATAAATGATGCCTAAAAACATTATTAATACTTCTTGATATCTTTATGTTTTGATAATCACAAAATGTAAACTCATTAAACAAAAGATTATTAAATAAACAAGTATTTAGTTGTAAATATTCATTTCTACAACTTAATCACTTAAGGTATGAATAAACAAATGCTTAATGCATTATATGATCAAAGGAACATTTTCTTAATCACTTGATTTTTTATAAAATGACACAAACATTTTATATCTTTTAGAAAATCATTTTTGGTATTTAATAAAAATGTTTAATCCAATATAAATTTATGAATTCAAATTTTTAACCAAAATGTTCCAGAAAAACCTTCCCCATGATGAGTGGCCTTTTACTCATCATTTTATACCCGAAAAACCCCACAAAAATGACCAAAAACACCCAAATGGACCATATAATGTTACAAATATCCTTGGATTGTGTTTTATGCGTTGCAGGTACAAAATGATTGAAAACGGGGCAAATATGGACAAAACCGAGCTTGGAATGGAAAAGAGCCGAAAACCGAAGCCGGGAAAGACGATTTTCATTTGGATTTTTATTCGAGCTCAAGAATCTCACAATGGCCCTTGGATTATATTTATTTGGCAAAAATGGTCCCTTGATTAACTTTGAAAATTCGGCAGAAATGGTCCTTGAAGTTTACAACAATTACACCTTTGGTCCTTGGATTAATTCTCATTTATCCTAAAACTACCCTCTAAAAACAATACAACCGGATCCACTAAAAACTAAAACACAACCCACCCTATTCAAACTCAGCCCACATCCGCTAAACATAAACCCAACCCTTGCAAGCCCACTACAAAGCCCATACCCTTAACCCTTAGCTAAACCCGACCCACCCATTCTCTTCTAATAATAATATCAACCGGGGTCAACCCCCCTTTCCAGTCAAATCCCCAATCAATAAAAATCCCTAACCCTAAATACTATTCATCTTCTCCCTTAATCCCTCTCCTCTTAATCCAACCCTAATCCCTAATTACCCAACCGTCCTTTTCACCTCCACTACCAGCCAAACCACCCACATGACCTTGTCTTGGTCCCCCCCACTCCACCTCAGCGATCCGAGGCACCAAAAGAAAGATCTACGGTTCAAATCAACTGTTGTGGGGAGCAAGTTTCATCCAAGGGCTATGGATTAAAGACACGAAGCAATGGGGAACACACTCACACGAAAAACACACTCGACTAGGGTTTTGTGTTTATTTTTTTAGTATAAATATAAGTCGAGTAGCAGTTAGAGGCTAGGTTTATTTTAGCTTTTTTTTTTATTAAGGTATTGTAATTTTATTTTTCAACTGTAATTTACTTTAATTTTAATTTTAATATCAGTTTTTTTTCTTCTTTGAAAGTCTAATTAGTATACTTATTTTATCTGCTTATGAGTTTTTTTTTTTATTTTGCTTGTATTGCTTCATTTGATGTTTGATCAGTTTCGTTTAGTTTATTTACTGCTATTTGCTTTTTTTTTATTCTGCTCGTATTGCTTATGTGGTGATTATGTTAGTTGGTGATTATGTTAGCCCATTGTTGTTGTGTTTAAGGCTCCATGTTAGTTTCTAAGTTGGTGATCAAGATTGGTTTCACTGAGTTTAGTTATAAATGATATTTGATTTATATTTTGGTGAACTCTCAAATAGCTACCTGCACTTTTGTTTTTTTTTTTGTATTTTTGCATCAGCAGACCTCTTAAGTTTTTAGTTTATTTTTGAGCTAGTTTCTGCTTATTTCTGGTAACTCATTGCTTATTGATTATGATTTTTGTTTTTAGTTAGTTTGTAGCTTATTTCTAAGTTGTTAGCTTATTAGTAGCTTGTTTACATGTTGCCACTTTAGTTTTTTTTAGTTCTCATAACTGATTTGACAAGAAGTTGTTACTAAGCTTATTTTCAAGTTTTCAAAAATGTTTTTCAGTTTCAAAAGTTCTCATTAGTTATAGCTTATCAGATTTATAAAAGAAAAACAAAAAAAAATAATAAGTAAAAAAAGACAGACCTGGGACTCGAACCCAGGTCTCTTGCCTCAGACACACACAAGTTTACCACTCTGCTCTTGTTTCTACTTAGATTAGTTTTACAAAATTTAATATTTAACTAAGCCTTCTTTAATTAGCTTCTCAAACTGTTTAAGCTTATAGACAGCTTATCATTTAGCTTATTTCTAAAACCTATTTCACTTTTTATATTTTTCTCAGCTTTCTAATAGTTTAAAGTATTTCCTAAAAAAATTTCAGATTTTATCTTTTTCATTTAATATTTTTTATCATTTATTTTCTTTTAAATAGTTTTAATTTATAAAAAATTATTAAAAAGTCAAAAAAATATTTTTCTTTTTTCCAAAATTTTCTTTTGTCATTTAGAGTTTATAAAAATTATTTTCCTACTCGTAGGATTAATTTTCAAATATTTTACGTTTTTACTCGTTTTTAATTTCCGGTTTACGTTGTTTTAATTTTTGTTTTTAGTAGATATTAGTAACCGAAAAACTCTCGTCATTTCAAGCATTTTAATACCAAACTGTAACGATATTCTCAATTTCACGCCTCGTTGGGACCTCGACCCGGGTACACGCTTTCCCGGTTTATTATAACTTGATTTTTGCGTTGAGCCGTTCCTCGTTGACTTTTCTTCGTGAGAGGTTGACTTGCGAGTTGTTCGACCGGCTAATCAGTTTTTGGCGCCGCTTCCGGGGAGGTGTGTTGCGACAATATCGTCACGGTTTGACGATTAGTGACTTGAAGAACCTTCCTCGTGAAGTTTCGTAAATATCTTGTGAATATTTTTTATCCAAAAATCCAAAAAAATTGAAAAATCCAAAAAACCCAAAAATATTCTTCTTTCCTTTCTTAACCTAATGTTCTTGGTGCATGCGCACACGTAATCGTAGACGTGCTGCCTCATTAGTCGAACCCGAGATTCGTACTAATCCCGATCCTCCCATTGTCATAATGGCGGAGAATCGCACCATGCTTGAACTTCTCCAAGCACCCACCGAGGGTTACGGAGATGCTATTGTTGTTCCCCCGATCGTTGCCGAAAATTTCGAACTTAACCCGGCTTTACTATCCTTAGTAACGTCAAATCAATTTTACGGTTTCGAGAGGGATGACCCTCATTCCCACATTCGATGGTTCAACAAAATTTCATCGACCATCAAATGTAGGGATGTTCCTCCAGAAGCAATCAAATTGCTTCTCTTTCCTTTCTCTCTTGAGGGGGCAGCCCGGATTTGGCTTGAAAAACAACCCCCTCGTTCTATCTTAACTTGGGAAGATCTAGTGTCGAAATTTGTGAACGAATTCTTTCCACCTTCAAAAACCACAAGTTTAAAAAATGAAATTACCAAATTTACTCAAAAATTTGATGAATCTTTTAGTGAAGCGTGGGACCGTTTTAAAGAATTACTTCGCAAATGTCCTCACCACGGTTTTTCCGAGTTACACCAAATTGATACTTTTTACAATGGATTGAACCAAACCGACCAAGATTCTCTAAACGCCGCCTCCGGTGGTTTTATATTGAATCGGACTACGGGAGCTGCTTTGTCCATCATCGAGAACAAGTCAAAGGTTCGCACCTCACAAAGCAAACCGGTTGTTTCCCAAGTGAGTGCTTCGCCTTCTTGTTCACATCCGGTGAATACTTCTAGCACGGATGCTAAAATTGACAAGCTCACGGATTTAATCCAAGCTTTGGTTCTCTCCACTCAGAAAAATTCTTCTTCTTCTACCCCACAAGCTTCTCCACCCGCTCAAGTCAAAGCGGTGGAAGAAAGTTGTGTCACTTGTGGTGGTCCTCATGCTTATTACAATTGTACCGCCACCGATGGCCGTCCTTTTGAAATCAATGCCGTAGCCGGGTCTTACAACCAAGGAGGTACTCAACACCGTCCTCCAGGTGACTCGAGCTATCGTGCTAGCTATCAAGCAGGACCACCCGGTTTTTCTCAACCAAACAATCAAAACAGGTTTAATCAAAACCAAAGTAGGGGGCCAAATGTTCCATATCAAGCCCCTACTAATCAATACCCGACCCAAGGGGTCAATTTCACTCAAGGGTATCAAGCTCCAAATTACTCTGCCCCGATTGCTCCCTCAAATGATCTTGCAAATTACATTCAGACAAATGAGGTGAAAATGAGGTCCATGCAAAATCAAATCACAATTTTGAAAAACGATTTTCAAAATGCTTTGACTAAGCAGGGTAATGAGCTCAAAAGCAAAATTGATCAATCGCAAACAAAGATTGAAAACATGTTTGATACCCTCATCCATCAATTTCAGCAAGCTAATCTAGTTAATCAAGCTAATCAAGCTTCTACTTCAGGAACTCTCCCAGCTAATACAATTCTTAACCCAAAGGGAGAGTTGAAAGCTGTTACCACCCGAAGTGGTAAAGCTTATGACGGACCCTCGATTCCTACTCCTTCTCCGGTGAAGGAAGTGGAACGAGAGTAGGAGGTAACAAAGGACAAGGTGCACACCTCAAGCCCACAAAGTACCGCACACGTCCCACCTCCAGTAACCCAACCTCCAATTCCGGAACCCGATGTTCCGAAGACAAATTCTAAGCCTTCAATACCATATCCTTCAAGGCTTAATGATCAGAAGCATAAAGAAAAAAACAATCAACAAATGGAAAAGTTCTTTCAAATCTTCAATGAGCTGCACTTCGACATAAGCTTTGCAGATGCTCTCGTTCTTATGCCAAAATTTGCATCTAAACTTAAAAGTTTGCTAAGCAACAAGGAAAAGTTGTCGGAGATGGCAAAAACCCCCCTAAACGAGCAATGCTCGGCGGTTATCCTCAAAAAGCTTCCCGAAAAGCTCGAAGACCCCGGCAAGTTTTTAATCCCATGTGATTTCTCGGGGATGGTTCAATGCTCCGCCTTGGCCGATCTTGG
Source organism: Artemisia tridentata subsp. tridentata (assembly GCA_021014915.2). NCBI lineage: Eukaryota > Viridiplantae > Streptophyta > Magnoliopsida > Asterales > Asteraceae > Artemisia > Artemisia tridentata. Next base: position 230,693,623 of record CP139508.1, on the reverse strand, counting down.
CGCTAGCATTAACCTTATGCCACTCTCGATATGGGAAAAATTGTCTCTTCCAAAGCTTATACCTACTTGCATGACACTCGAGCTAGCGGACCGTACTATTACTCATCCGCTTGGAATAGCCGAGGACGTTGTTGTGAAAGTAGGAAAATTTCACTTTCCCACTGATTTTGTTGTGGTAAACTTTGATGCTGATCCTCGAGTTCCACTCATTTTGGGTAGAGCTTTCTTAAGAACGAGCCGTGCTCTCATTGATGTGTACGCTGAAGAATTAACCATTCGTGTTGATAATGAAGCGGTCACGTTTAATATTAATCAGGGGTCTAAATGCATCGTTGCTACGATTGATCAAAAATCTGATATACTTTCAAGATTTACGGTCAAGAGTACGTCACAAAAACGTGCTGAGCTTAAAGCAATGAAAATTGCCCCTGGTTCAAGTCAATGGTTTAAGAGTTGTGCTGAAGTTAAAAGTGTTCTTGATTACGATGAACACGAATCGGAGGATACAACGGAAGTGATGAAAACTGCTAGCTCTAAGAGCGCACCACTTGCCCCACCTCCGGAATCGGTTTATCGTATCGATATTTCCGCACCACTCATTTCCGACTCTTCCCATCCTTCTCCTCCATTTGAGGGAAGTGATATCTATAAGGAAGAGTTCGAGGTTTTCTTGTTTGATGCTCCAATTTCACCGGAAATTGTTGAGCCCGATTGTGATCCGGGGGGAGACGCTCCGTTGTTGGAAAAAATGATATTTGATGAACCATTATTTTCTCTTCCCCCGAAGAAAGTTGTTATTGAGGTAAAGCAGTCTGATCCTGTGGAGCTCGAGCTCAAGGATGCTTTTCCCGAATATGAGAGTTTTGTGTTTAATGATAAAGAGGAGAGTAGTGACAATCCCACTTCTCATCCTGATTATTCACTCTCGGCTTACGAAGCCTTTTCCTTTGATATCGATCATTCGGAAGAGACGGGTAGTGGCAGTACCACTTCCCATTCTTATCTCTCTCTTCCAGAATATGAGTCATTTCATTTTAATGTGAATGATCGTTATCATGAGGAGTTCTCCGATGAACTCCCTCATATTATATCTCCTCCGGAATATGATCATTTCTACTTTGATCTTGAGGAAGATATTTGTCTGGGGGGAGGTGTGCTTGATTATAAGAATTTACTTATTGAAAATTTCATCACAACCCTCCCGCCCAAGACTTTTGATGAAAGCTTTGTCTCTGGTGATGAAGAATTTTTCATGATAATCATGATGATCTTTCTTCTCTTCATCACATTTGGTGTGATCTCTCTTTCCCTTTTCAACTACGGGAGTGAAGACACCATATTTGACCCCGGTATCGCCCCTAATAGTTTCTACTATTAAAATACCGCGGGTATATCTCATCGGAGTGGAACTTTCAAGCACTTCAATGTTTATCCAAACATTTTGAATGAAAGTCCGATGGAGATTGTTTCTTCCACTTGCTTCCCCATGGACAAATGAATTCGGGGTCGAGTCAGGCTCGTGACTCGGTTAGCAAAAACAAGCGCTTCATGGGTGGCAACCCATGCCTATCTTCTATCTTCTTTCTTATTTCTAACACTAAGTGTGGGGGAATTCCTCTACTTGTGCTTTGTGGTTGTATGTTTGCCTTTGTTTTCAGGATTCCCGTAGATTGTGATGATTGATGCGCCTGTTTTCAATCCAGCCGCCCAATATCCTATCTTTGTGTTTATGTTTATCCAGGGATATCTTAAAATCCTTTTTGTGAAAAAAAGATTTCGTTTCCACACTTAGATAGTAGTATTACCTTTTTACGTTCTATAGTGTCGGCTTAGGCCGGTACTTTGAATATTGAGGGCAATATTCAATTCTAAGTGTGGGGGGGAATTCTCATTTGACCGAATTTTTAAAATTTTCACATTTTGTACCTTCTAGTCCCCTAGCACCCCCGTTTTGACCAAAAATTTTAAAATTTTTATCGTATTTTTTGTCTAAAAGAAGTGCTTTTCACAATAAAAATAATTTGCTATACATTAATGCTTCGGTATTAATGGAAGTTTAGACTTGATTAGGCTAGAACAAGGGGAATCCCGACTCTGCTAGAGTGTTGATCTAGCTGCTACCCTTAACATTTAGGCTAAGTTTTTGCGAATTGTGCAAATGAAAATGCTAAGCGTGGAGTAGTTGGTTCTCTTTAGAGCTTATATAAGTAATCTATGGCTTTTCCTCCCAGGAGATCCTAATCTGACTAAAATAAGTGCTATTTTCAAACTTTTGAACGCAAAAACCGTTTTTGTTAAGCAAATAAATTTTTATGCAATCTTGATTTAGAATACTAGTTCAAAGTTTTATTTAAATTTTAGAACAAGCATACTTTCTTACAAACCCAATAAGAATGCAAAATGAAAGTGAGCAATTGCTTGAAAGTTGCAAAAGTTAAAGTTTTAAGTATGAATAAATAAGTGCTCTAAGCTACGGATTCGAGATCGGGCCTTGGATCCTTATTTCCGGAAGGCGTTTAGGTCTTGGCTACCCTCTTGCACCGGCCCTTGGACCTCTAGTTCAGGAATGTGTGAGGTCTTGGTCTAACCACCTTGGATCCTCATTTCAGGAATGTCTAGAGTCTTGGAACACTCCGTTGTAACGGCCCTTGGATCCTTTATTCCGGAAGGTGTAAGGTCTTGGAACTAAACCGTGAAGCTCCGTCGTTTAGGGTACACAAGTAAAAAGTTAGTGAAAAAAAAAAAAAAAAAAAAGTGATGAAAAATGAAAAAAAAAAATGTTTATGTTTGTTTATGAATAAGTGTGAGAAACTTGCTTCTTCTTAAATTTAAATCGAAAGTTGAACTAGTATTCGTCAATGTTGTCTAAAAGTTGGACGGTGATTTAGAAATTATTGACTTCAAAGATCCCGTGAGCTCCGATACTATTCTCGAGGGTGTAAAAACCTAGCCTCCTAAGTTTACTAAGGATAAGCTGAGAAGAAAGTCGCTACATGGAGTGATCTCACCTTTGAATCTCTAATTTCTAAATCATTGTCGGTTTTTAACCCTAATAAATGTCGATTTTTACGATCAAAACTTTGAAAACAAGCACACACACTTAACTTATGAATAATTGTGGGAGTGAAAAGTTAAGTCTCGGCTTACATAGGTTGCTAATATAAGTAGCGTTAGCATTTTACGAAAACGTTTGCACAAGGGCTTTTAGACTTAGTTGGGAAGTATAAAAAGAGGATGACGATTACAATTCCCCGGAGTCACCCATTTTGAGTGATTCTCGTTCCATGATGCCATTTTTGAAAATCAAGCATGTTATTTACGTTTATTATTTTATTTACTTGCATTTTATAATATGTCAAAACGGGGTGTAATATTTTTGGTAACCTTGATATTTTTGATCATTTCATTACTTTATATGATCGGATTGCTAGGGACTAGCAATTACTAAGTGTGGGGGATTGATGAGCGGCCTTTTACTCATCATTTTATACCCGAAAAACCCCACAAAAATGACCAAAAACACCCAAATGGACCATATAATGTTACAAATATCCTTGGATTGTGTTTTATGCGTTGCAGGTACAAAATGATTGAAAACGGGGCAAATATGGACAAAACCGAGCTTGGAATGGAAAAGAGCCGAAAACCGAAGCCGGGAAAGACGATTTTCATTTGGATTTTTATTCGAGCTCAAGAATCTCACAATGGCCCTTGGATTATATTTATTTGGCAAAAATGGTCCCTTGATTAACTTTGAAAATTCGGCAGAAATGGTCCTTGAAGTTTACAACAATTACACCTTTGTTAGGAATATAAATATTCATATGAAGGTTCGGTCACCCCGAGCATCTAATTAGCATTTATATAGCTCGTAGGCTTATATATATTTGTTTAGTATTATTAGTAATATTAGTATTAGCTTAGTCGTATTTATATTTGTGGAGTGGGTCGGGGCTTTCCCCACTGTCAGCTCACTCCACAGCCCACTAGGGGCACCAAATAGTAGAAGTATAAATACCCCTTCCCACACTTGGGAAGGGTTGGAACTCTTCACACATTAATCTAACATATTCAGTTTTCTCTCAAAGGAGTCTCCCTCTCTCTCTAACTTCTCTCTAAAACTTCACCATGGATCTAATCTTCCATGAGCCAAGACCACCCGAATCTTACACACAATCAATATGGTTATTTCCTACAATTGGTATCAAGAGCCATGGTTTCATCTTGGTCAGATCTGTGGTCAATGGTTTGATTTGTTTTTGATTGTGTGTCGTACACTGTTTATGTGGTCAATGGTTTGATTTGTTTTTGATTGTGTGTTGCACACTGCTTCACGTGAGTTTTTAAATGTCAAACACTTGTGTCTATTTAATTCAGCGAATCACATGTTGCTAAACAAATCTTGTTCGAATCATTTGTGACTGCCTTGAGTCACCTATTTTTTGTTTTGGGCTTAAATAGGTGGGCTTTAATTGTCCACAACTTGAGAGAAATGTTGAGTGTGTCAAATGATTGAAATAAGTGTCTCACGTTTAATTTGGTCATATTGATATGAGATAGTAGGAATTTTTGATGCTTCACTGGTCACGTCATATGTATTTGTGCTTCACTGGTCACAAAGAATTTCACATGTCCATGGTGTGTTATTCTTGTAACTTTAGCAAATATGTTTGACATAAGTCCAAATTGCATATGTTTTTGCTGATGTCCATGTGGTATTTGTTCTAGTTGTTCATTTATAATGTCAAGATGTGCTTTGAGCTTTGTTTCACTCCTTTTGTTCACTTGTGTTCGAATATCATATTCTGGTATTGGTCCATGTGGTCTTCCGAGTTGGGAACTTGATTTGCTTTTGGGCCCATGTGTTCTCGTAACCCACCTCATACAAATTCTTATTGTTATATCTAAAACTAAAAGTGGTGTTGTAAATGAGGTACTTGGTTACTGCTAGTGTTTGAAGGATGAAATTCTTGAATGCGGTTTGTCATGAAAGAGAAAAACACAAACACAGATCCGGTTTTTAAGGAAAAGTACGAAAGTGACAGGTTTGACTGGTCAAACGCGGTTTGTCTATGACGCGGTTTGTCTACTGGTTCACAGACTCGGTTTGTCTGTTTAACCCTGGACTCGGTTTGTCCATACAGTCACGAACGCGGTTTGTCCTAGACGCGGTTTGTCCTAGACGCGGTTTGTCTGTTTAAACACTAACTCGGTTTGTCCAGTTAACCACGTACTCGGTTTGTCTGTTTATCGTGAACTCGGTTTGTGTATATAAGACGACGCGGTTTGTCTGTGTGGTTGTCTACCATATCATTGACTCAGTTTGTCTACATCACAGTCAAACCAAAAACAACTAACAGCAACTACAACTCAAGGGATTGCTTTTTAATATCAGAATGAAAAAGAAAGGAGATGAAACTGAACCACTACGACCACTTACCACACACCACAAAATCAATGACTTCAGTTCAAATAACATCATCAGTCCATGTGCGCAAAACTAAAACAACTTAACGCAGGAAAGCCAACAACAGATACAAAACCGACAACATCTACAACTAATTTATAACTCACCCTCACCATCTCAAGACTCGTATACAATACAATCAATAGATCTCAGTTTTTCTCATTTCCGTGCAAACAAAGATCATAACACGAAATGAGTTACACATCACTGATCAATTTAAAGCCTAGCTTCATTCAATTAATATCCGAAACATAAGAAATATAAAAATAACAATCATGTTACCTTTTTATTTCTTGGTTCGTTCAAAACAAGAATACGCATAATGATAAAACCTACCCGAGACCTCCTCTTGGAGATCTTGATGATGCGCCTTGTTTGTGGTATAAACGTGCTTCAGTTTGTGTTTGATATTCGGATTTGAGATTAATGATTATTAAATAGCATGTGGCTGGGTACTCGTGTATCTCAATGTGTATGAAACAACCGAGATGATGCTGTGTTTGTTTGTGCTTCGTGGAGTTGTTATGGAGAGATAAGGGAAGTTAGAGAAAAGATTAGGAGATGTTGGGTGAAGGGGGCGGATTGAATTATGATTGAGATTAGGGTTCGTGATGTTATTGGTTACTGCGTTTGAGGAGAATAGCAAGGAGGCGTATGATTATGATGTAATGTGATTAGGGTTTGGATTGGTGTTAAGTGGGATTTAAATACCCGAAGTAGTAGGGTTATGAGGGATATGGATTTGGATAGGAATCATTAACTGAAGTTAAATGGGCTGAATGATTTTGAAGTGGGCCTATACTGGATTCGATGTTGGGCTTGGATGAGATGGACTAATGTTCGTGGACTGTGATTCCATGGACGGTTTGATTTGCTTTTACTTGGGCCTGTATTATTTACTAATAACACAAGGATGATTCTCTTCTTTCTTTGGATTGAAGCTCTAGTGCTATAACAAAAGGACGTTCTTTTTGGTGTGGGTTTAAATCTTTTTGATGAATATTCTTGGCTCTTATCAAAGGAACGAATGTTAGTTAGGGTGAATCTCTTTGGTTGTTGAAAATTTTGGATATAAGTTTGGACCAAGTCTTTCTTATTGAGCCGTTGAGAACCTGAAATTAATTTGTGTTGAATTTTGGGGGTTCGTGACTTGTGTGAAATTTTGGTTGTTGCTTTTTCTTCATGGAAGAAAATGTTGGGATGACTGTGTTTTGGGTTAATTGGGATTAGAGTTTGGACATAATCACAATAAAGTTGAGTTGTGGAATTGTGGATTTAGCAGCATTGTCCAATTGGTGCCTACGATTTGATGTTTTCGAGTTGAGTTACAGTTGACAAATTGCAATGTGATTAATTGTGATTTGTCAAGTTGCGTGCTTGTCTTATTGCGACTTGACGGATTGCTATTTGACCAGTTACGATATGAAGTTGCGAGTTAACACTTGCGATTCGACTTATTGTGATTTGATTGATTGCAATCTGTCTTGGTGCAATTTGACAATCTGTGACTTGGCCTGTTGCAATTTGATCATGTTGTGATTTGACTTCTGTGACTTGAATTTCGAAGATTGGTATTGCACCTCACTCTTGGGTATTCTGGTTGATTTCACGGTTTCTCTTGTAGTTTTTAGAAAATCCCGCGAAAGATTCGATTTCTCGGTTTAAATCTCAAGAGCTGTAAAATCCCGTGAAATTAATTTTGGACAAGTAGGCTGGACTTGGGTTTAGAAATAATGAAACTTACGGGGTGTGACTAATTTTTCGGGATAAGTTTGTGCTTCAAGATCAGCAGGAATTGGGAAACTATGGTAACTTGGTTGGTGTGTTAATTCACGGGTTGGTGTACTTAGTGTCACAAACATCTCGGGGTGGATGGATGCATGATGTTTGTTGACCCTTGCTCAAGCGTATTTCAGGTGATTAGACCTGGATGTTCAAGAAGTGGATATATACAATTAAGGATGGAAGGTTGGGTATATATCACTACCTATATTTAAAGGAGTTACGTTGTTGTGCTCAATATAGGTTCTAAATCATAATTTAGTGCAAGTTTAAGTCGCGGACTTGTTCTTTATCAAGCTTCATCAAGTGATTGTTGTTTCTCAAGCTTCTAATGGGATTGTTGCTCGAGATCTTCTCAAGAGGTAGTCAGGCTTAAAGACAAGAGGTGATCTGTTTGGAGACATGTGTTAACCTTTACTCACTTAAAAGTCATATACATTTCATCAAGCGGCTTTGGCATATTACGAGCTGAAGTGAATTATTAATCTGCTAAACCATTGATGAGGAGGAAAGCAAGGGGTTACTACGAGAGAGTCTTCATCACCTTCTTCGTTGCAGTAGTTTCATTTGTCTCTCTCCATGTTTTGTGCCTGACAAATTCACATACATCACGGACTCTCAGCTTTGGCAAAAAGGTCATTTCATGTCCTTTTTGAGGGGGAGAATGATCGCAAGTTTCCTAGAAGTTCAGTCTACAGCAGTTTGAAGCTTACTGTTGTGCAGTTAGTTCTTGAATCTATTTCTCAGATAAATCTCAAGAACTGTAAAATCCTGTACACAGTACGACAAAACATTCCACATCCAAGTAGCTGGATCAGACAGCTTTGTTTGATAGGACTGTCTATGAGTCATGGGCTCTTCTAAGAATTTGCGCATGTTTCTTTTCCTTTCTGGCTAGTCAACAGCACAAGATGACCACGAAGTTAATCTGGTATTCTTTATTTGTGATTGAAGTTGTAGTTCTCGAAGGCGTCTACTTATTTTTATCTTGAAGTCGGGGTTGGTTGGATGCATGACTTTCAATGATAACTTGCTCGTGCGAAAAATTTAAGTTGAAGACTTGGGTTATCTAGTTACCAGCAGTCGGGGTAACTATCACTTAAGAGTTACTGGAGTACTCAGTGTCACACGTCATTGACGTTGTCGATAATCGCAAGAGGTGTTAATGTCTCATACTTTGATTGGGTATTGAGCACTTAGAGATCTGCTTGGAGCATTAATTCTCTACACCGTTCTTCTAACATTAGTGCAAGCTTAAGTTACAAATTTGGGGATTTCTTCTTCTGGTTTCAGTATTGGTCCGTCGGGTTTCCTTCATCAAGTGGTCTCTAATCTGGGTTCAAGGTTGGTTAGTTGGCCAAAGGATTTAAAAGGTTGTGATGTGATCTGTAATTCTCACGAAATATTCTTAACCCAAACTGATGTTCACCAAAGCCAAATCAGTCACGCCACATACAATCGGTTACTGTCTCACGGTTTCTTCTTGGTTTTGTAAAATCCCGCGAAAGAACTTATTTCTCGGTTTAAACCATAGATTTGTAAAATTCCGTGATGATGGGCTATGCGCTCTTGACCAGGATCGGGTTAAAACCATTATCGAAGTTCAGTTATAACATCACAAATGGCTGGATTGAGGCTTTTAATTGACAAGATGTGACTACGGGGTTAGTTCAGTATTGTTTATTTGAGGCTGAAGTGAAATTTCATGGGTGCGTGTACTTAGTATCTGAAGATATCGGGGAGGTTGGATGAAGATTCTTCGAGATCCTTGTTCGAGCTTTCAATACAATGACAAGGACTTGGATATCTAGTTATTTTTTCTTTCTCCCTATTACAAAATAACTATCACTTTAAGGAGTCACGTTGTAGTGCTCAGTGTCACACGGAGTTGTGGATATCCAAGAGGTGATGTACGTCTTATACTTGATGGTTGGTTGGTTGAAGAGTATAGAGTACTTAGGGATTCGATGTTGCACGAAGTCTCTGCACCGCTCTTTGTCTCGCATTAGCACAAGTTTAAGTCACAAGTTCGGGTTATATTACTTCAGTATCAAGTTCATCATATTGGGTTTTCTCCATCAGTGGTCACGACTTCAAGCCGACAGAATGATAATGGGGTTGGTAACGAGTTAGATGAGAGAAGTAGTAAAGAGAGAGATAATGACGTCTGTACAATTCAGTGCAGGCCTCGTTCTTCATCATATGACGTCTGTACACTTCAGTGCAGGCCTCGTTCTTCAGAATTATGACGTCTGTACAAGTCAGTGCAGGCCTCGTTCTTCATCAGATGACGTTTGAACACAGCAGTTCAAGCCTCGCTCTTCATCAAATGACGTCTGTACACTTCAGTGCAGGCCTCGCTCTTCATCAGATGACGTCTGAATACCTCAGTTCAGGCCTCGTTCTTCAAAGAAAAGAAAAGTGTACGCTTGAGTGCACTTTATCTTCAAAAGAAGAGGAGTCTTCTTATTAATGGCCATTCTCATCAACAAGACTCATGCTCTTTCCGTGCTTATTCAATCTTCAAGTGGATCGACGCATATTGGAGTATATTTTTATTCACATATTCAACCAAAAATTGCAGTTGAAAGGCATATGCAATTTTTGAGAGGGGGAAAGGGTGAATAAACAACATGTTAGTCTTCAAGAACCGTCAAGCGGAGTTACTTATCGTTGATGGTATTCATATTCACTAGTTCAATCATCAAAAATGGCAGTTGGCAGGCATATGCAATTTTTGAGGGGGGGAAAGGGTGAATATGATTCTACATGTTGATTGATGATTGAGATGGTCATACGACTCCTGAATACGTCAGTTCAGGAGTCGTGCAAACCATGTTTCTCCAACACTACTTCTTCTGTCTATCAAGGTGTTGAAGAACATGGTCATGGAATGCTAATCTACATATTCTCACGGGCTGGTACAATCAGCAACAATGGGTTTCTAGTCAATGCTTCATGTACACGTCATTAGGCTACATGTACACATCATGATGATGATTCCGATTAATCGTAACCATCATGGGGGAGAGAAATGTGTACACCAAGGACGCACAACAGGTTCACGTGATCAGGGCTTAATATCCAGGATGGATAAATACTGTAGATGATCAGTGGTTCAACTTGTTACCTTGGTATTATCGTTTCACTGCTACGTTATGTGTTGATTAATCGTAACCATCAGGGGAGAGAGAATGTGTACATCAAGGACGCACAACAGGTTCACGTGATCAGGGCTTAATATCCAAGGATGGATACATTCTATAGATGATCAGTGGTTCAACTTGTTACTTTGGTGCTATACGTATGACTGAAGAAGGTCGAGTCGTCAGTCTATTCTACGTTCTCTGTTGGGAGTTATCATCTTATGTGTATGCTGCGGGCTGATGGGTTACATGTAAGGTTACTGGAAGGCATTGGGTGAGATGAAGATGATTGGTATTCTATTCCTCCACATTGGGCAATCTTGAAGAAGGTCGAGTCTTCAGTCTTCTCTACATTCAAGAATGTTGAGCTCTTTTCTTACAACTTGATATTTAACTTAATCCCATGACAGTTCTTGTTTGATGAGTTGTGGAGTTAAGTTAGGTTCAAGTTGTTCCGTAGTTTTAGGTTAAGTCCAAATTGATGTTAACTTAACCTCATGACAGTTCTTGTTTGATGAGTTGTGAGGTTAAGCTAGATTTCAGTTGAGACTCAACTTAAACTACCGAAAAGTCGCCTAAGGTTTTTGATGGAGTCACTCTAGGACGGGAGTGTTAGAAGATTAAAGACGGCATGCATTTGGTTATCAAAAGACTTCTTCATATTTCGGGCATTCATCCAAAGTCTTCTTCCTATTATGGGTGATCGTCAGAGGTTGTCAGATTGGGGGAGAGCACTAATTAGGGGAGAGTGTTGAGCCAGAATCATTCCCTGATTGAAAGTGCTCACATTGCTCTTCAGCAACTCAAGTGATGAATGCGGAGAAGATTCAGAATGCTGAGGAGTAATGGTTTCTGGTTCGTATCCTTGTACATATATACTTAGGCATATTTTATACCATCTTGTAAATAGATATATAGAAATCCTGCAAATTGTAAATAGAGAAACGTAAAACCAGAAAAACCATAAAAATTGAAAAAAAAAAAAAAATAGAAAATACCAAAAATAGTTTCACCTAGGCATGTCTTCTGTTTATCGATAACATTTACGGACTTAGAAATGTCATTCAATAATGGCACGGGTCTTTAAATGAAGCTCGAGCAGAAGTTAAAATGGATTCTTAAAACATGTCTAAAATGGCTTGCTATTACTTTAGATAGCAACCCGCGCTTCATATTGGGGAAAGCACGTCGCCAAAAAGACGGCTGTTCCTCCAACTGGGTGACGTTCACCTGGGCATGGATTACTTCATATCCATGTTTCCTGATTTGATGTACGTTTCAGTGCATCATTTCTTGTAAAAGAAGAGAAATCTTCTTTGTATAACAAATAGTTTTCATTCTATGATTCTTCTGAAAATTATTTGTGAGACACTTGGTGAATATGTGTTGTATGAAATTTGTTTATACTTGGATTATGCATAAAATTTGTCACTCAATCAACGACTACACAACCTCATGACAGTTCTTGTTTGATGAGTTGTGGGGTTGAGCGTGATTTTAGTTGAGGTTCAACTAGAATACGGGTCATTGATTGAGGGGGAGAGTGAACTCAAATTTTATATCATCAAACGGAATTATTGGTTAAAACATACTTGTTAGAAATGGTTTTGCAGTTAATGGGGAATTAGTTGAAGAGGATCTTGCTTAAATATATCAAATGACCAAGTGTGTTAGTTGCTAGAAAGTTTAGGACATTATGTGCAATTTGCTTATAGTTTCCTAGCTTTATGTATCTAGAAGGTTCATTTGTGTTACTTTGGAATCCTCGTATAATCCCCAAAATGCTTTAAGACTCAAAACCTAAAAGAAGTCAGAAAACCAATTGTGTTTGATGTTTTTGAATACTCCACTGACATTTGTATGAACTAAGTGAATGAGTTTCAAATGTTGTTTGTCTCTGCTGCTTAATGGTTGTTGATATTGTGCATATGTTCTCAGGATTCGCTTAGGTAGATTGCTATTATGTTAGAATCATGTTCCTAAGATCCTGAATTAAATATTGAAATCTGTGTGAATTGCCATGTTCATGATTGCTATTTGCTCTTCATGCTAGATAGTGGTTTGACGTAGTTCCTGATTGGGGTTTGATTATAAGATGAACTTGGTATTATAATGTGGCAAGCTGCTGAAGGGTAGCTATCTAGGAATAGTGTATCTGTATGTATGTATATCTGTGTTGATATTCTTATGCAGATTCCATAGCCAAAATGTATGTACCAGTTCCCATTCTAACCACTTGATCAGATGTTCAAACTCTATTGATTGGCTCGGAATTCACCTCAACAACAATGTCGGCAACAACAACAACAACAACACTTTCACCACCATCACCACTATTCATCTATTTTGGTCTCGCTAAGTGGGGATCAACGACATTTGCGAAAGATTTGTTGGTGGATGGATGATTGATATTGACTGATTCACTCAGAAAAGCAGATAATTACATCGTCTGCACAAAAAGGTCAATATCATTTGTGTCATAAAAATTACTTTGTGCAAAATGAGCAGTGAATCTCCCTCTTAGATTAAGGGGGAGCAAAGTATGTTTCATCATCAGAACATGTTAAACCTGACCACATTTTCTCCCATGTTTTCTAAATTATTTAAATCAATTGGGATCACAAATCTCAAAAGGTTTGAAATTTTTGATCGGGGGAGAGAATGTGATTTAAATATGAAACCTGATGAAAATGTGATGTTTTGGAAAGTATAATGTACGCTCTCCCATATGTGCTAAACCATTTTATATATCAATGCACATATTGAGGGGGAGCAAAATGTTTTGGATGTGAAAGTAAGCTCTCCAGTAAGTGCTAAACTCTTTTGTATACCAATGCACTTATTGAGGGGGAGCAAAGGATTTGGCATGCATCTTGTGAGCAAGGCTCAGACTTCACTAATGAATTGACGATAGCTAAAGTCAGTAGTCGAAAGGACATGTCCTGGACGGGTAATAATTTCAAGCCAGTATCTGGTGATGTAAGCGTGTCTCGCGAAGGACGTGTCTGAGTAGAATGTACCGATTTCGAGCGACTTTCCTTGAATGTGATCTGGACGGGTAATAATTTCAAGCTAGTTTACTAGTGATGTAAGCGTGTCTCGCGATGATCATGTTCTTGGAAAATCAATCAATTCAAAAAGTGCGAGCTCTGCCTAACATGTGCAAATTTATAAAACAATCAACCGAGCACATGTTGAGGGGGAGCATTTGAAAAATATAAAACTCTCAAGTGTTTGAAAAAATGTGTTTCAGAATCATGAACACTTTGAGAGATTTTTCAATGATTTGGTTTATGGCAATCGTGGAAGTACACCAAAGACCGACCATTTTAAAGAATGTATGGAGTTATAAGGATGGTTAGGTTAGGCTCAAGTTCCCACGATCCCGCCAGAGCCGGAGGGATCTACCCAGGGACAATCCACTAGTTAGTGTAGAAGTCCTTAGGTATGATGAAAAAGGAGAAAAGTGGATAAGGGAAGAGTGCCGACTGAGATGGAGCTAGTACTGGAACAAACCCAACAAGGTACTAGTAATGAAGTCTCAGTAAGCACTGAAGGGGTTGAAGAATGAAAAAGAATTGTATGGAGAAAGGGTGAAAAGAATTAGCCCTCCTTACAACTTAGGCAGAAACCGGGTCAATACATATGCTGTCAGAATCACTTAGTTGATTGCTGGCATTGAAGACAAAGTATCATGGACCCAGTGATACGCTGCACAACCCTCCTTAGCCACTCAAGGTCCCTCAAAGGATTCTTGTTTCAATTGTCACGGAGTTCAATACATTCCTATCGTCTCTCTCACTCCGAGTTAGATGATATTGAATAGGTGGCAGTTCTCTCCAGCCTCCGCTCACTAAATCAAAACGCACTATAGAGTCTAGAGCCACGAGATGCATAAAAAGATCTCATAGGAACACGAATTATTTCTACACTGGGTGTTCAACATTAAGGACACCAGTTGTAAACTTAAGAGTCCTACGCAGATCTTAGCAATCTGCCAGAACATTTATGAGGGAATTTACTAATGTAATTCTCAATGATTGAATGGAAATTCCTGCCAGGGTCAACATCAAGCAGCCCTGAAAGTAGGTCACTTCGGTAATTCTTTATGGATTACGCTTAGTGGTCACGACAGTTTCTAACGGTCTACAGTCGTGGAGTGATCTCCAGCGACTCACCTAATCGTTGATGTGCTACGGTTCGATCTTAAAAAGCCCTCTGTGGGTTTTCGATTAGGAACGGTCTTGGTAAGGATTAGAGAGAGTTTTCACACTATGCTGTTAACAATCTCGAAGTCCGAACCTGTAAGTACCGGATGTTTTATTGCTAACTGTCGTATGCAGGAACTTCTGGCGATTGTAGCTGATTGCTGTTGCAGCTGTTTGCGGTTGTAGCTGATTGAAGTTGCAGCTGAATGCGGTTGTAGCTGGTTGCAGTAAAGATGCCAATCCTCTACCACATGTTCACACTACATCATCTTAATCAAAGAAGTCATGATCAACTTAAAAGACCTTTATCACGGCTTCTGCAAACTCTGATGCTAAAGATCATGACACCAAATAGTGTGAGCATGTCGGCTCAAAGAATAACACATCACATGGAAACATACTCCTGAAAGATGACTTGGAAACAAATGTTGGATGATAAAGTCGAAGAATACTCAAAGATCATCCAAGACAAAGAAAGGTCATCACAAGATCACTGCTGAAAACACAAAGATACAAGACTTTGAAGAATCAAAGACTACGAGCTATGAAGACATCTTCAGAAGACAAAATGCTAGAATTCAAGTTATTATTTCCGGGGTGACCTCCCTTAGGGGGAGATTGTTAGGAATATAAATATTCATATGAAGGTTCGGTCACCCCGAGCATCTAATTAGCATTTATATAGCTCGTAGGCTTATATATATTAGTTTAGTATTATTAGTAATATTAGTATTAGCTTAGTCGTATTTATATTTGTGGAGTGGGTCGGGGCTTTCCCCACTGTCAGCTCACTCCACAGCCCACTAGGGGCACCAAATAGTAGAAGTATAAATACCCCTTCCCACACTTGGGAAGGGTTGGAACTCTTCACACATTAATCTAACATATTCAGTTTTCTCTCAAAGGAGTCTCCCTCTCTCTCTAACTTCTCTCTAAAACTTCACCATGGATCTAATCTTCCATGAGCCAAGACCACCCGAATCTTACACACAATCAATATGGTTATTTCCTACAAGTTTACAACAATTACACCTTTGGTCCTTGGATTAATTCTCATTTATCCTAAAACTACCCTCTAAAAACAATACAACCGGATCCACTAAAAACTAAAACACAACCCACCCTATTCAAACTCAGCCCACATCCGCTAAACATAAACCCAACCCTTGCAAGCCCACTACAAAGCCCATACCCTTAACCCTTAGCTAAACCCGACCCACCCATTCTCTTCTAATAATAATATCAACCGGGGTCAACCCCCCTTTCCAGTCAAATCCCCAATCAATAAAAATCCCTAACCCTAAATACTATTCATCTTCTCCCTTAATCCCTCTCCTCTTAATCCAACCCTAATCCCTAATTACCCAACCGTCCTTTTCACCTCCACTACCAGCCAAACCACCCACATGACCTTGTCTTGGTCCCCCCCACTCCACCTCAGCGATCCGAGGCACCAAAAGAAAGATCTACGGTTCAAATCAACTGTTGTGGGGAGCAAGTTTCATCCAAGGGCTATGGATTAAAGACACGAAGCAATGGGGAACACACTCACACGAAAAACACACTCGACTAGGGTTTTGTGTTTATTTTTTTAGTATAAATATAAGTCGAGTAGCAGTTAGAGGCTAGGTTTATTTTAGCTTTTTTTTTTATTAAGGTATTGTAATTTTATTTTTCAACTGTAATTTACTTTAATTTTAATTTTAATATCAGTTTTTTTTCTTCTTTGAAAGTCTAATTAGTATACTTATTTTATCTGCTTATGAGTTTTTTTTTTTATTTTGCTTGTATTGCTTCATTTGATGTTTGATCAGTTTCGTTTAGTTTATTTACTGCTATTTGCTTTTTTTTTATTCTGCTCGTATTGCTTATGTGGTGATTATGTTAGTTGGTGATTATGTTAGCCCATTGTTGTTGTGTTTAAGGCTCCATGTTAGTTTCTAAGTTGGTGATCAAGATTGGTTTCACTGAGTTTAGTTATAAATGATATTTGATTTATATTTTGGTGAACTCTCAAATAGCTACCTGCACTTTTGTTTTTTTTTTTGTATTTTTGCATCAGCAGACCTCTTAAGTTTTTAGTTTATTTTTGAGCTAGTTTCTGCTTATTTCTGGTAACTCATTGCTTATTGATTATGATTTTTGTTTTTAGTTAGTTTGTAGCTTATTTCTAAGTTGTTAGCTTATTAGTAGCTTGTTTACATGTTGCCACTTTAGTTTTTTTTAGTTCTCATAACTGATTTGACAAGAAGTTGTTACTAAGCTTATTTTCAAGTTTTCAAAAATGTTTTTCAGTTTCAAAAGTTCTCATTAGTTATAGCTTATCAGATTTATAAAAGAAAAAAATAATAATAATAATAAGTAAAAAAAGACAGACCTGGGACTCGAACCCAGGTCTCTTGCCTCAAACACACACAAGTTTACCACTCTGCTCTTGTTTCTACTTAGATTAGTTTTACAAAATTTAATATTTAACTAAGCCTTCTTTAATTAGCTTCTCAAACTGTTTAAGCTTATAGACAGCTTATCATTTAGCTTATTTCTAAAACCTATTTAACTTTTTATATTTTTCCTCAGCTTTCTAATAGTTTAAAGTATTTCCTAAAAAAATTTCAGATTTTATCTTTTTCATTTAATATTTTTTATCATTTATTTTCTTTTAAATAGTTTTAATTTATAAAAAATTATTAAAAAGTCAAAAAAATATTTTTCTTTTTTCCAAAATTTTCTTTTGTCATTTAGAGTTTATAAAAATTATTTTCCTACTCGTAGGATTAATTTTCAAATATTTTACGTTTTTACTCGTTTTTAATTTCCGGTTTACGTTGTTTTAATTTTTGTTTTTAGTAGATATTAGTAACCGACAAACTCTCGTCATTTCAAGCATTTTAATACCAAACCGTAACGATATTCTCAATTTCACGCCTCGTTGGGACCTCGACCCGGGTACACGCTTGCCCGGTTTATTATAACTTGATTTTTGCGTTGAGCCGTTCCTCGTTGACTTTTCTTCGTGAGAGGTTGACTTGCGAGTTGTTCGACCGGCTAATCACCCCACAAAAAGACAAATCTGAGCAACGTTCGGGTAGGGCGGCCCCTTAATGTTACTAGGCGGTCCCTTTAATTTTAAGGGGACCGCCCCGCTCCTCCAGCTGTCAGATTTTGCCTATAAATACTGGTTCATCCCTGGACTTTTTTCTCACCTTTTGCACCCCCAAACCTTCTGTTCTAAATCTCTTCTTATCCTTCCAAATCCTTTCTAAATCCTTTGATCATATATTCTTAAGCATTGGTTTCCAAGTGATCCAAGATTCTACCATTTAAGTGCAAAAGAAGAATACTCCTTCAACAACTAGAGAAGAAGTATTGCAACTTAGTATCATCTTGCTACCTAAGTTGTTTGTATAATCATTCATTCGTTTTTGTATAAGTTGTGTATATTTGTTAGATAGGTGTGAGCATTATTGCTTAGGCTAGATTAGTGTGTAAGTAGTGAAGTTGTGAAGAAGTTAAGGTGTGTAAGTAGTGAAGGTGTAAAGAAGTAGAAGAGTACATAAGTAGTGCTAGGTTGTGAAGTAGTTGTGAAGCCGGTGTAAAGAAGTTGTGAAGAAGTCGTGAAGAAGTCGTGAAGAAGTCGTGAAGCCGTTGTGAATAAGTTGTGTAGAAGTTGTAAGATTGGTTCTAGCTATTATTAGAACTCGACATCTAGCTTTGTGTCGTTAAACCGGTGTAAGCAAAAGTTGTGTAAGGTTTTCTCCGCCATAAGGGAGCTTATTGACATAGTGAAGAAAACTCTCGAGTTAGGTGCTCGGGGAGTGGAGTAGGGCAAGAAAGGTGTCCTTGTAGCCGAACCACTGATGAACTCAAATAAGTACATTTTATTACTATCATTTATCCTATTAATTTGACTTGTTTTACTATATTATGTATGAGGATTGATACTTAATCGTTTACTTTTGTAATTCTCAGGTAAAAACAAGCATTTGGTGAAACTTGGCGATTTTGGACTAATAATGGAGCAAAACATGCATAAAGTTAAGAGTCTACTGAAATGAAGAAGATCAAGACTAATCTGCTCCAGATGCGCCGCATCTCACTCATGACATGCGCCGCATCTCTATCAAGATATCACCAGATACGATCCAAGATACAAGAGGACATGCGCCGCATCTAATCATGGAGTTACGCCGCATCTTCTGGCGGTGTACGAATATTCCTGAATATTATAATCTTGGACCCCACGCGAAGTTAAGTACATGCGCCGCATCTACTCCTTAGATGCGCCGCATCTTCCCTCAGACAGAAACTATAAATACCCCGTAGACCAGACGAATTTAGAGTGCCGAACATTATAACCTAAGTCCGAACAGAAGAACCAAAGGACGAATTCAGTCAAGGAGGCAGCACAAGACACACCTAAATCAAAGATACAAGAGCTGTAAGAAGGTGCTGCATGTGTTTAATTCATTAAGTAGTTTTGTTTTATTGTGTTAGCAAACTTTAATTCATCAGGATTGGTGGCTTGTGTAATGTGACAACGAAAGATTGCACTCCCTTTAATACTTGCTTTCCCATCAATTAAAGTTTATATGTTGATGTCTTTGGTTACTACTTATTAGTGCATTGATAACCTCTGTGTTTATTAGTGGCTTGCGGGCATTTGACTGCGGGACATAATGTGGCTCCCACGGTTATTACTAAATTGATCACTTAGGAATAACTTTTAGACATAAGTAATCATTAAGGGTTTACTCGCCGATAAGAATAGGACCAACGAGAAAGGGTTAACTACATACACTTCATATAAAGCTATCAATATAACAAGTGACAATCTACTTAATGATAAGGACAGCCCTCTTATTGTCTCAAGTATCTATCTGTGTACGTGTGTGCTACTTGCTGATTCGTGTCTATTGGTTCATTTTATTATTTAATTGCAAACAAATCGTGCCAGTCTCTCAGGCTGAAACCCCCCTTGCGTTAGGATATTAAAATACTGATTAGAATAACGAGATAATACGTTCCACTCTTAGTGATCGACACTCTACTTACCATTATCTTCATACTGACCGGGTACACTGCTCGTTAAGTGTGTGTGTTATTGATAAGTCGGCTAAATATAAATTTAAAACTTGAGTAGGCATTAAAACTGCCAAAACTATACTCCAACACACGCCCATCAAGTTTTTGGCGCCGCTGCCGGGGAGTGAATTGTTATTATCTGTTAATTTAATTAGTATTTTAATTAGGTTTTTCTTTTTATTAGATTAATTGCATCATTGTACTATTTTGCATATTTGTTGTATTGTGTGTTAATTGTTTTCTTTTATTTTTGTGTGTTTATTTTTGTTTGTGTGTTTTTATTTTTGTTTTTATTTTTCGTATATTTTCTATTCTGCTATCGTTGTACTGTGCTAAATCAAACGATACGGCGCATCTGATCTCTCAGATACGGCGTATTGCGTTTAATTTTTTTTTAAAAAAATACAACGCGTTTAATTAATTCGATACGACGCATCTTTTCCCCAAGATACGGCGTATCTGTTTTTAATAAGAAAATTTTTTTTCTAAGCGATAAAGTAATACGACGCATCTGCTTTTGCAGATACGGCGTATCTGTTTTTAATAAAAAAAAAATTCTAAACGTTAACGCCATACGACGCATCTGCTTTCGCAGATACGGCGTATCTATTATTTTAATTAAAAACAGTTTGCGAATTATTAAACCGATACGACGCATCGATTTATATCGATACGGCGCATCTTTCTGAATCAAAAATCGATATTTATTTTGAAACGTAACGAAAATACGGCGCATTAACTTTTGTTAATACGACGCATTTAATTTTAATTAGATAAGCTGATTTTTGATTAATTAATTCGATACGGCGCATTCGTAAATTCTAAGCGGCGTATCTATTTTCTGAATAAAATCTGATTTAATTTTAACGTATTAAGATACGGCGTATCCAACTCTTTGGATACGGCGCATCATCTGCAGATATCAGTAACTTTAATTTTTCGTATTCCGTTTTCGTTATTAATTATCTGATATATTACTTTCTCGAGCATACCCTACTGATATTTTTGTGTTGATTTCAGGAAGTGCATGACCAGGAGTTCTACGAAGAACTTGATTCAACCTTTTGAAGATCCTGAACGAGCCCTACATTCGCTTAAAAGGCTTTTCAACACAAGAAGCTTTGATCTTTCAAGTTCACTCGAGCTTGATTACTTTTCTGAAGAAAAAGAGGAAGTTGAAACAGAAACAATGGGCGAAAACACTACTATGGAGGAATACATGAACAACACCCGTGCTGATTACACTTCAGGAGTTGCTAGACCTAAGTTTGATGATAAGTCAAAATTTGAGTTGAAGGGTCAATTTCTCAAAGAGCTAAGAGAGAATGCTTTCAGTGGGACGGAACATGAGGATGCTAATGAGCATGTTGAAAAGGTCCTGGAGATTAAAGATTTGTTTACTTCAGAAGGAGTAACTGACGATCAGATCATGCTAAGAATCTTTCCAATCTCGCTAAAAGGAGCTGCTAATAAGTGGCTAAGGAATGAACCTGCTAGTTCAATCACTACATGGGAAGATTTGAAGAGCAAATTCCTGAAGAGATATTGTCCACCTGCTAAGACTGCTAAAAAGATGGAGGCTATCAATAGTTTCAAGCAAGAGCCTGATGAAATCCTTTATCAAGCTTGGGAACGGTTTAAAGATTTATTGATAAAATGTCCTCAACACTATCTAACCCCTATGCAGGAGATAATATTGTTTTATCAAGGACTGGACGTGCCTACAAGACAGATTTTGGATGCTAAGGGAGCCGTACCTCAGATGAGTGCAACTAATGCTAGGAAAGCGATCCAAGAAGCTGCTGATCATTCTCAGAAATGGCATGATGGGACCTCTACTAGATCTAAGAGCAGCACTAATTTTGACGGGATTGCTGCTATTCAAGCTCAATTGGATAAAATTAGTAGAGAGATGAAGAAGCGAGATGAAAGAGCATATGCTGCCCAAGTTGGATGTGAAAAGTGCGAAGGACCTCACTACACTAAAGATTGCCCGAACAAGAATGAAAGTGAGACATTTGAAGAAGCATATTACACCCAGTTTGGACAACCATTCCGACCTTCAGGAAGATTTAGGGAAGCTAGTCCGGGATTCTATCAAAAGAACAACTTCAATCCCGCTTATCAAGAGAGGAGGCAGACTTTAGACGATACTTTAAAGCAAATTATGGCCGATGCTGCTAAAAGACATGAAGAGAATACTGCTATGATCAAAGAAATCCGAGCTTCAACAGACACTACTACAAGAAATCAAGGAGCTTCGATCAAAGCATTGGAACAACAAATTGGTCAAATGAGCAAGGTTCTTCAAGAAAGGGGATATGGAAGTTTACCGAGCTCAACTGAAACCAACCCAAGAGATCATGTCAAGGCCATAAGCACCACTGAAGAAGTCACTCCTAATATACCTAGAAGATCGATGAATGGTGATGATGGTGCAAGACCCAAATTTTTCTTTAATTCTTCAATCAGCTTAAGGAGACTACTAAAAGAAAAGACAAAGATTGAAGAGGAGATCAAGGCAACAATGAAAGAAGAGAGCTCTGCAACCGACTTAAATGCCTTGCCTCATAAAGAAAAAGACCCAGGAAGTTTTACTTTACCTTGTTCTATTAATGATATATCTTTCAATAATGTGTTAGCTGACTTAGGAGCTAGTGTTAGTGTTATGCCTCTTAAGACATTCGCTACCCTAGGACTAGAAAAATTAGCACCAACTAAGTTACTTATTGAATTGGCTGATAAAACGGTAAAACGACCTGAAGGGATTGCTAATAATATACTAGTTAAGATTGAGCAGTTTATTTTTCCCGTAGACTTTGTTATACTAGACATGCCCGAGGATGTTAAGATTCCTTTAATCCTCGGAAGACCTTTCTTGTCTACTGCCCATGCTAAGATTGATGTGTTTAAGAGAAAAATCTCATTAAGGGTAGGGAATAATAAACTAGTCTATAAGTGCCAAGATCCGGTTAAAAGCATAATTAGAGGTGTTTATGTGCTAGGATTAAGAGAGCGTATGGACCTCGATCTTGAAGCTAGACTTATGGGAGAAACATTGATTCAAAACAACTCAACTAGTCCTAATCATGAGAACTTTGAGGAATTCATTGACCTTAATGTACCTACCGAACTTAGACGTGATGTTGTTAATGATTCTGATGATGAGTGGTATGATTGTGTAGTAATTAATAAACGTAGGAGAGTAGTTGAGAAAACGAATTTGAACAATGATGTGTTTATTGAACTACCACCCCACCTTGCTTATTTGTGCCTATATGATAATAAGAATTTCCCGTCTATCATTTTGTCATCTCTTCCCGAAAGGGACAGGACTTTGTTCATACAGATATTGAAGAAGAACGGCGTGGAAATTAAGGACGAGCAAGGAGTGTTCAATATTACTGAATTGGCGATGAGGGAGCGCGATGTTTCCGACTCCTTCAATGATCGATATTAAAGAGCTGAACGTGAGTCTAACTTGAAGACTCTGGAATAAAGACAAGTGCTTACCGGGAGACAACCCGGATTTATCTTTTTAATATTCTGTTTTCTGTGTCGAGTCAGTCAGGCCGCATGAGGATACGGCGCATCTCCATCCTGAGATGCGACGCATCTCCTGCAATGGTCATATCTTATTTTAATTTTTCTGCATTTTTATTTTCGACTTTAAAACTATTTATCAGTTTATTTTTAATGCGGCGCATCCCTGGTTAAGGATGCGGCGCATCTTTATTCTGATCCGTATTAATTCCAGGCTCGATACGGCGTATCTTCTTCCATAAGATACGGCGCATCGACTGACCTGATGATTTTCAGTTTTAATTTTTAAAGTTTTATTTTTCCTAACTACTAATGTATTATGCAAGTTGAACCTTTCTTATCTTAGGTGTGTTTTAAAGTGTTGGTGGTATTATAGATTCCTGGATTTCCTGTGGATACATCAAGTATGAAGCTTTAACGTTCTAATCCACAAGAAGTTGATTTTTGCTCAAATACAAATGGAGGATCATACCGAGCAAATCTCAGGGGAGTTTTTCTGTTCTAATTCTTTTATTTTCCAGTTTTTAACCTTTTATACAAACAACGAGGACGTTGTTTAACTTAAGTGGGGGGATTGGAGAATTAGAACACTTAACATTTACTTGTCCTAAACTTTTTCAAAAATTATGCTTAAAATGTGCTTAATATATCAAACTTAAAATTTTTTTTTTGCATGTTTTTGTTTAAGATCTAAGTTGCATAACTGCACACATGACGTTATTTTCAAAAATTGTGATTTTTCAAAATTCACAAATCTATGAGTGTGCCGGTGACTTGAAACTTTAGAACTTGGCTTGTATACTATTCGAGACCACCATAATGAGTATTATATTTATATAATTGGAATGACTTGTCTAAATTGGTAAAATTCTAGGATTACACCCAAATAGCCTTTATATGTTATGTGTTATTAACTAACTACACTGGTTAGTTAACCCCCGTATAAACCCATTTGTTACTCTCATTTTTAGAGTAAGATACCCCTAGAAAAACACTCAGAGCCATTCCTTTCGTTTCTTACACCTATGTTTAAAATGTTTCGTTACACCCTTACACTTTAGCCTACCCTGTAGATTAGAATCCGTGGTTGGTTAATTGCTATAGGCAAAGTGTGTTTCCTTACATTACCTGTGTTCGCGTGCGTAATTCATTATCTTTGGTTAGGTCGGGAAATTGCACAATGCAATTGGAGTGAAAGTAAATATTGTATATCTTTGAGTTTATTTTTCGTGTGTTTACTACTTTCACTATTACCATTATTTCTGAAGTTATGAAAAGTATGAAAAAAATTATCCGGAAAGAAAGTTATAGTGATGTGGTGAAATTTTACACATCTATGATTATGTTTCAAGTAAAAAAAAAAAAAAAAAAAAAAAAAAAAAAAAAAAAAAAAATCGAAAAAATAAGAAAAGAAAAAGAAAGAAAGAAAAGTTGGAAGTTAGTTTTAACCAACTTATGTAAAGTTATGTAAGTGGTCGATATCACCACTATTTGTTGTACTATATCTATGGATTGAATGGGAATTGGCAGTTATGGGAACGCCAATTAAGGTTTATTCTTTGATTAAGATCTTGTTGAGTATAATTCGTGTCTACCTAAAGCGTGTATTTCAAGTGTTAAAGCGTGAGTTATTCAATGATATGAGTCTTATTCATGGGATGGTTGGGATAGTGATTAACCACACTTAGGATTTTAATTTATTTGTTTTGTTTATTTTTCATTTTTTACACCAATTTATATCCCAAATGTTATCCATGCCCTTCATTATTCTTTATCCAACCAAACCTTTGATTTATTGAGATTAGGGATTTGAGCAATCTTAAGTATCGTAGTCGTGGATTCGACTATGTATTTATGATTTTGTCGCCCTTTTTGATATATTATTATTGGTGAAGTTTGGACCTATCTTTAGCCTATTCGAGTTAAGGATTTGAGCAATTGCAAGTATCGTGTTCGTGGATTCGATCATGTATTTGTGATTTTGTCGCCTTTTCTGGAATTTGAGATCGATAGTGAAAAGAGAATAATTAACCCTTAAGCCTAAAAACCCTTTTTACCGCTTTAGACTTGTTATTCCTTAGCTTTAGTGGTGGAGATGTGTATACTTGCCAAGCTTATGATAGAATATTCGTCGCGACTGGACAGTTAAACGATTAGATTTGCTTTTATCGACTTATTTTATTTTACTTCTAATTCGTTAAGTGTTTAGTTGTGTGATTATGAAATAAACGAATACATGCTTAAATATAAAAATAAATCCTAACATCTTTTAGGATACATTTTCATAAAAGAAATTCTAAGGTTTACTTGGGGACAAGTAAAGTTCAAGTGGGGGGATATTTGATGAACTCAAATAAGTACATTTTATTACTATCATTTATCCTATTAATTTGACTTGTTTTACTATATTATGTATGAGGATTGATACTTAATCGTTTACTTTTGTAATTCTCAGGTAAAAACAAGCATTTGGTGAAACTTGGCGATTTTGGACTAATAATGGAGCAAAACATGCATAAAGTTAAGAGTCTACTAAAATGAAGAAGATCAAGACTAATCTGCTCCAGATGCGCCGCATCTCACTCATGACATGCGCTGCATCTCTATCAAGATATCACCAGATACGATCCAAGATACAAGAGGACATGCGCCGCATCTAATCATGGAGTTACGCCGCATCTTCTGGCGGTGTACGAATATTCCTGAATATTATAATCTTGGACCCCACGCGAAGTTAAGTACATGCGCCGCATCTACTCCTTAGATGCGCCGCATCTTCCCTCAGACAGAAACTATAAATACCCCGTAGACCAGACGAATTTAGAGTGCCGAACATTATAACCTAAGTCCGAACAGAAGAACCAAAGGACGAATTCAGTCAAGGAGGCAGCACAAGACACACCCAAATCAAAGATACAAGAGCTGTAAGAAGGTGCTGCATGTGTTTAATTCATTAAGTAGTTTTGTTTTATTATGTTAGCAAACTTTAATTCATCAGGATTGGTGGCTTGTGTAATGTGACAACGAAAGATTGCACTCCCTTTAATACTTGCTTTCCCATCAATTAAAGTTTATATGTTGATGTCTTTGGTTACTACTTATTAGTGCATTGATAACCTCTGTGTTTATTAGTGGCTTGTGGGCATTTGACTGCGGGACATAATGTGGCTCCCACGGTTATTACTAAATTGATCACTTAGGAATAACTTTTAGACATAAGTAATCATTAAGGGTTTACTCGCCGATAAGAATAGGACCAACGAGAAAGGGTTAACTACATACACTTCATATAAAGCTATCAATAAAACAAGTGACAATCTACTTAATCATAAGGACAGCCCTCTTATTGTCTCAAGTATCTATCTGTGTACGTGTGTGCTACTTGCTGATTCGTGCCTATTGGTTCATTTTATTATTTAATTGCAAACAAATCGTGCCAGTCTCTCAGGCTGAAACCCCCCTTGCGTTAGGATATTAAAATACTGATTAGAATAACGAGATAATACGTTCCACTCTTAGTGATCGACACTCTACTTACCATTATCTTCATATTGACCGGGTACACTGCTCGTTAAGTGTGTGTGTTATTGATAAGTCGGCTAAATATAAATTTAAAACTTGAGTAGGCATTAAAACTGCCAAAACTATACTCCAACACACGCCCATCAACCACTATAAATCTTTTGTCTCGCGGTTAGATCTTTCTATCTCTATCTTTCTTTTCATTTCATTACTTTACTTGCATTTTTTATTTAGATTTACTTATATTTGTTCATATTGTTCAAGAGTTGAGTTCACATAAATTCGAATCTAAGTTTTTTAAAAGTAAACAAAGTTTTCATAATAAAATTAAAAAGGCGTAAAACTATTCAACCCCCCCTTCTAGTTTTCCATAGTGATGTCAGTCCATAGTTTATCTCTTTCTTCTTTATTCACATTCCTCCAGGAAAGATTCTTCAAACCTATGTGCTCACGAACCAGATCTCCTAAAAAACTCGAAAACAGTGCTCTGTGTAACCCTGATACCCTATTCAATGCATCGAAAGTTACCTTGAGCTTTATTCCACCAGGGTTGCCATATTTCATGCGAAATTTAAATATCTTGGTCATGCCTCTCTTAGCTAGCATCCGATCTGATTGATTGGTTCCAGGCGCATCTAGATCTTTCTCATCAGAATACTTTTCGGATTCATAGTCTATGTTGTTATCATCATGTTCATTATCAGCAGGAAGCAAAAGATGATTATCAACAATGGGTTGAATTCCCATGACTCTTGAGTAACAATGGGTACATGAAAATGATTCTGGCTTTAAGAGTAATGGTGATATAAGAATTGATTTTTGTGTTTTCTTTGCAGTTTTTTTTTAGGAGAGAAAAGAGGGTATAGGAAGAAGATGAATCGTACCTTATTCTTGGTACCTGCTTCTAATTAGGCGATTTCAAAATTTTGGATCAAAATTTTGGCTCCAAATTCTAATTTCAAAATAACAATTGAATTATTTGAAAATTTTGCCTTTAATTTGAACCTGTTTAGTAAAGCATAAACTTGAAAAAATCAAAATTTTGGCTCCAAATGTTATATATCATTATCTTAATCGCAAATCATGAACCAAGATCTAGAACAAAGATCATGAACACAAACTGCATATCAAATCAAGAACTCAAATTTACACATTTACACCAAGATCATGAACACAACTTGACACCATTTAACACAAACTGCTACCATTAAATCATAAACCAACATGAAATGAAGAACACAAAGTGCTACCATTAAATAAATATTTGCAATCATCAAATCAACAACAGAAACTGCTAGCATTAGATCTAACTGTGCAATCATCACATCAAGAACACAAATTGCTACTACCATTTAACAAACCAAAATACTATCATTACAGTTATAAAATAGATACAGTTATACTACTAGTTACCAGTTATTGCACCATTAATAATTACATTTATCCAAATTAAATATCAGAACTGGTACCACATACCATCATATTAAACTAATTATCCTCTAGTTCGTAATAGTCGAGATGATCACCACCTTTACATAATTCTCAACACATTTAATGTACGAGAATTCTTCTTCACGGCCATCGGTTGATACATCTTCTTAATTACACGGCAGTCCCAAGACAATATCCTGAGTAAATTTCTTTTTGTGTGCCTTTTCAACTGGTATTTGAGAGGATTGAGTTTTGGGAGTAGCTTCAGAGGATTCATCTTTGTCATTTACCTACAAGTTGAATGAGTATAATGGATTAAGTCTTGAGAATGTGATAAAGGTAGCGAAACAACACTTATTAAATGGACCATTATTACCCCTTTTGTGTCAGCATCACCAGATTCTTCATCGCTAGAGAAATAGAAAGGGCTCTGTCTCTTCCAATCTGTGTTTTCCCATACCTCCTAATAGTTCAACATACCATGTGTTTCAAAAAATTTAATTTAATGGTATAAAGGTATACAACTTTAGCCACAAACACATAACAACTTTAGCATACCTTGTAGGAAATGATTTTGAATTTGGACCTAGGGATTTTTGCCTTTGAACCTGTTAAAGCATAAACTTGAATAAATTAAAACTTCACACAGCTTTACATTTAACAATAAATTCACACAGCTTTACATTAGAATCGATAACAACCCCAAACATCACCATTTATAGATCAAAAGCCTGTTACTAATTATTGTGCAATGAATCATCAACTGATATGTGAAAACATTAAAAACATACCATAGGATCTTAAGTAGGATCCCGATGTTGAAAACCTTGCGTGTGACATTTGGGATAAAAACGGAACACACGAGAGCTATTGGACTATTCGAGACATGCTACCCGTACACTAACATATTTGGATTTATTTGACTATTCGTTTGGTTATTGTTTGAGTTACGGATTGGTTTAGCGTTTAGGGTTTAGAGTTTAGGGTTTAGGGTTTATATAAAGACTCGTTATATTATAAATTACTCGGGAAATTGATTTTCAATAAAGTCTTTTGACTTGGAAACGTTCGATAAATGAAAGGGTCTTGGTGAAATTTTGTTATTTCCAAAGATTAATTTTGTCGTAAGTCCAAACTTGTTTTAAATCATAAAACGAGTATACCTTGTACTAATAAACGGGATTATGGGAAAATACCGACGATTACCAATCGACTCATCTTAAGCTTTTAAAGATCCTTTGTAAGATTCGGATCGTTTTTGCTTTGTAGTATCGTAAAATCGTAAGATCCTAAGATCAGGATCGGGATCCTGACAAACATGGTCTCACGTACACTTCTAATTTCCTTACTTCGTTATTAACCAAATTTAATAACAAATATCTCTACAACTAACTTTTAATTTAACAATTGTTTTTATTTCTTTCTTTTATTTTTGTCCAAGTCGAGTCAATATCAAGCCGCAACAAATGAGTTATTATTTCCTTTCGAGTCATGGTCAAACATTTATTCCCTCGGATCAATAATAATGAACCCGATCCCAAATCATCCCAAACATCACAAACAACTAGTTGGAAATATTGAGTTTGGAAGTTTATTATTCAAAAAGCATGATATACAAGTCGTTGTTGCATCAACTCATTGTATATGGAAAGTCAATACTTGGTAAAAGGAAATTGGAGACTTTTTCGTCCAACTTCAATACACAGTTTACTTTTGGCACGCGCTGTCGGTCCCTTTTCCCGCCTAAAGTCTTGGGAACCATTTATCTACCTCTCCAGCCTATTTATACATATCGATTGTATACCAAAGAACACACACAAACACTAAAACACATATATCCCTTTCAATTCAAAGAAAACTTCAACAATGGCAGCAAATAATGTTAACTTTCAAAATGATGCTGAAGAGTACGAGTGGGTGTCAAACAACAATTTGCTGTTTAACGCAGTGTTTAATGCTTTCGGGCATGAACCCGTTGCAGAATATGGGTCGTATAGGAAGGTAGATACGTGGATGAGGGGTCAAATTTTGAACTGGCTGCATGCGCAAGACTTTTACTGGGATGAGGTTTGGGGATTAAGTGACTACAGGGTGGAGGAGGTAGGTGAAGAGGAGGAGGAAGGTGGAGTGGAGGAGGTGGTGCAGCAAAATGAAGAGGATCAGCAGCAAATTGTGGTGGAGCAGCAAAATGTGGTGGAGCAGCAAAATGTGGTGGTGCCTCAAAACCAGGGGGAGCAACAAGATGGGTTTCAGGACCCTTATAATCTAGAAAAGAGGGTTAGAGATCTTGAAATTTTGTTTAAACGACTCAAGGAAAGGAAGAAATTGATGGGAAGCAGGGAAGAGAGCTCTGGTTCTAACAAGTTGGGGTGAAATGGAGTGAAGCAGTTTAGGATGATGGGTTTTTTAAGTTTTTAGTATGTTTAATATTTAGGTTGGATAATTAGATGTATATATAGTTGTAGCCTTCAAAAAAATATCAATGAAATATTTGATGTTTAATTAATTGTTTATGGTTGCTTGTGAATGTTTGAGTTCGATCATACTGCTGAGAATGGAGTGGATACACAAAGTTTTTACTGCTAGGCAAACTTTTGTTCTGTTAGCGTAAAATGTTGTACTGCTGGGTAGCCGTTATTACTGTCTGGGTTTTAACCGTGGTTTATTTCTAACCGTGGGTAACTTTTGTCAATTACTTCGCTTTTTTATTTCCCTTCTAATCCCCTTCCATGCCTTTAAAAAAAAACTCGAGAATAGAGCGTTAGGGTTTCATAAATTGGGTAACTCTCTTTCTTTATATAATTTATATGATTTCTTCAAACTTGAGAAACAATTAATTGAAGTCGGTCCAATCATAACCCAGCACTCTAATCAAGCATTTACTCAATTTTCATGGAAAATTTAGAGTTTTGTGATACACATAACCAGGTTGCATTCTTGGAGAAACCGGAAGGGAGTCAACACTTCCACCAGATAGTAGATTTTCTAAACACTACCCACATCATGTATGCTCTTACAGTCAATCCTAATATATATGTCTCTCAAATCAAACAGTTTTGGCGGATTGTTACTACCAATACATTTGAGAATGGAGACAAAGAGTTAATTGCAATAGTTGATGGCAAAACAATAACTATTACTGAGGCATCTGTTAGGAGGCATCTTCATTTAGCAGATGAAAATGGTATTAGTTCTTTGCCTAATACTAAAAATTTTCATCACCTTTCCAGAATGGGGTATGACACATCTTCTCAAATTCTGACTTTTCAAAAAGGATGTTTTGCCCCACAATGGAGATTCTTCATAAATACCATCCTTCATTGTTTAAGTCCAAAGAAAACCTCATGGGAGCAATTCAGTAGCAATATTGCAACTGCTCTCATTTGTTTAGCAACAAACAGGACTTTCAACTTTTCAAAATTAATTTTTGATGGTATGGTGAAAAATGTGGATAACAAATACAAGTTTTTAATGTATCCAAGGTTTATACAAACGGTTTTGAATAGACGGAAAAGTTTGCTTTTATCTCATAAAATTGTTTATCCAACTCCTTGCCTTACTCAAAAACTGTTCCGTAACATGAGCATGGCTTCTAGGGGGTTTAATGGGATAGTAGTTCCACTTTTTGAAACAATGTTGGTTCAAAATTCAAACATTCAGGGTGAAGGATCAACAAGCCCAGTTGAGTCCCATCAAACACCCACAAGTTCATCTGGTTCTCAATCAGCCTCACAACCAAATATGGGGGAAATGCCCCATGATTCACCTCGATCGGGAGGTAACACACCTGGCAGTGATGAGGGCAGAGTGTCACTAAAGGAATTGATGGATATTTGTACCAAATTGAATCAAAGGGTGACTGGGTTGGAGAAAGAACTCAAGGAGACAAAGCAAGAACTCAAGGAGACAAAGCAGTTGTATAGTACTGCTTACAAGAAGGTCACTGAAAAAGTGAAGAAATTGCAATCTAAAGTCAAGTCACTTAAAGCAAAGAGAAAGGCAAGTATTGTGGAGTCTACAAGATCAGATGATGATGATTTAGATGATAACATGGATGATTTTTCCAAACAGGGGAGGAAGACAGCTGATATTGATCAAGACCCCAATATTTCTTTGGTTGAAAAGAATGTTGAGTTTCAGGGGAGGCAAGATATGGGTGAAGAAATTTTGGATGCTGAAAATATTGGTACTTCTCATCAACAAGTTATGGATGTGTATGATAGAAGGAAAAGGGCAGATAAAGGAAAGGGCATTAGTTTTGATGCAGAGGTAGATAATAAAGCACAGGAAGATGAAAGATCAGAAATTTATGATATTGCAAATTTCCTTGATCAAACAAGACTTGCAAATCAAGCAACTCAAGCAATGTTTGATCACGCTCAAGAAGTTCAGTATATGATTGATGCTGATGATGTTTTAAAGGCAAATATTGGTGAACTCAGAGCAGATGAAATGTTGTCCATTGATGAGAAGTTAAGAAAACTTGCTGAACTAATAAATTCCAGAAGAAAGTCTTCTGCAGAAAAAAAAGCCAAAGAAAAGAGGAGTAAACCACCTAGTAAAGCTCAGCAAAGACATACCATGTATGTTTACATGATGAACATGGCTGGATACAGAAGGAAGCATTTCCAAGGTAGAAGTTTTGAGGAGATCAAGAGTGAGTTTGAAAGGGTTTACAGAAGAATGAACACATTTACTCCCACGGGAACAGAAAAACCATGTAGAACTACAAGAAGATATGGTATAATATTGGAGTCTGAATCTTCAAAGAAACAGAAGATTGGTGAAGAAGAAGTACCTACACCAGAGGAAGAAGAAACAGCACAGGAATTAACTGACGAAAGACTCAAGCAGCATATGATTGTTATAATCCCAGAAGCATTGGATATTCATCATCCTATTCAAGCTAAACATCCAATTATTGATTTGGAGATACACAAAGATACATTTGGGAAAGCTTGGAAGATAATCAGGGTAGGAGGACACTCAGAAATTTATAAGTATTTTGAAGATATGCTGAAGATTTTTGATAGAAAAGACTTGGACGATCTATGGAGTCTGGTTCAAGAAATGTTCAGATCTACAGATCGTATACAAGACAAAGAAAAGGAGCTATGGGTGGAATTGAAGAGGTTGTATGAACCTGATCCGAAAGATATCTTATGGAATTTTCGAGCTCATGAGTTGAGTACAAAATGGAGACTGTATGATACATGTGGTGTTCACCATGTATCTACAAAGAATGGAGTGGATATCTACATGCTGATAGAAAAAGATTATCCATTAAGGGCAGCTAGCTTATTTGTTATGTTAGATGCTAAGCTCACAGTTACTGATGAAGACTCAGTAATGGCAAGAGAGTTACTGAGAAAGATCTTCAGACAAGCAAAAAGGAAATAATGTTATTACTGCTTGTGTAAATATTAGTTTTGCTAGGTTTAACGTTGTACTAACAGGTTTAACTTTGTATAGAAGATATTTGGATTTTGTAACAATTTTCTTTAATAAAACAGATAGTCTATAAGAGGAATACAAAAGAAGGTATAATCGAAAAAGACCCAAGGGCGGAGATGGTTGAGTTGTTGGTGTTGTGAAGGGGGAGGTCACAGGTTCGATACCTGTGGGCTGTGGCTTCCTTTTTGGTATTTCCCTCCCCAAAAATTTTAAAAAGCCCCCATTTTTTTCAGCAAATTTCAAAATTAAAGCCCCCCATATTTTTTTAAAAAGCCACCCATATATATTTTTTTCAGCAAATTTCAAAATTAAAGCCCCCATATTTTTTTCAGCAAATTTCAAATTTCGCACATTTCTCACCAATCACAGCCACCACTCACCATCCACCACTTGCCGGTCCGGCCATCAAAAACGGAGGGAGGTTCATTTAGATCTAAATTAGGTAATTTTTTTAATTAGGAAATCATTTATTTTTTATGCAATGGTGAAATTATATTATTCTCGAAATTGTTTTTTTACAATTATAAAGATAGCAAATTCTGCCCACTACA
This sequence comes from Artemisia tridentata subsp. tridentata, assembly GCA_021014915.2. NCBI lineage: Eukaryota > Viridiplantae > Streptophyta > Magnoliopsida > Asterales > Asteraceae > Artemisia > Artemisia tridentata. The sequence continues at coordinate 230,659,437 of CP139508.1, read as the reverse complement.
ATACCCACTGTCCATTGTAATTATACACAAATGATTTGATGCTTATATTGGTTTAATTTGTGACTTGTAGGATATATAGTTTTTTTAAGTTGTACTTTAGGTTTAACATGAATGAAAAATAGCATCTTCAACTTGAAAAACCAACTGTTATTACATAACAAAATTCTGCATACATAGATGCATTGTTGATTGCATAGTTGATTACATACAAGGAGAAAACATAGTACTTGTTACAGTAGCATCATAACATCAAGACTAGTAAAGCTCAGCCAATTATCCTTTTCCCTTTACCCTTAGTGAGTTCAATTGGGCCTTTTCCCTTTCTCTTCTTTGCATGGATTTCTTCTCAAGTTGCCTGATTTGGTAGGCCTAGAACTTTTTCCCTTTTTCCTGGGAATGATAGAGTGTGAACTGGAGGATGGTTTTTGGACATTGTGGCTTTTTTTGAGACAACTTCATCTTCAGATGTTGAATGATAGCTAGAAACCCAGCTATCATTTACAAAGCTACTGTTAAAGGAGCTAAAATCGTCAGAGCTTGAGTCAACAACCTTTCCCTTAGGTGGTATTCTCTTATGAAAGCTACCTATAGGAAGGTAGGGGAAATTTCAATCAGGTTTAGGAGACATTAGTTCTGATGAATCAAAGGATATTTCAATAACATTTGGCTTGGAAGTCATTATGGATGAGGTTTAGTGTTTGACAGATTTTTAATGGTGTAACATTGTGTGTAATATTGTGTTTATGTAATGGCCATTTAAAGTAAAGTTGATCACATAGTTCAATGTATAAGTAAATGCCATTAAAGGCTTGGTTGGTATGTGCAGGTAACTTCCTGCATTTAGGTGTAATAAACACTTGACATTTTAACTTGTACTAAACACTTGACATTGTAACTTGTACTAATCCAACATTTTTCTTAATCAGTTAAATTATACATATTAAATTTGTGGTAAGAAAAAACTTACAAATCAAAAGGCAGTTAGAAAATAATATTGACATTAACATGGCTCCATTAATATTTAACATCATACATCTATTATTACCATTCCATTTACTTCTCAAAAGACATAATAAAAAGCACCCATCTTAAACATCAGAAAAACTACCAACAACATCAACCATGACACCACAAAACACAAAAGACATAAACATAGACAACTAGCATATCAACCACATCAGTAGTCCATTGATCCAAGCTTCGTGATAAAATTGCACAAATCACCTAGACGCTTATGCTTTTGGGCAATATCAACAAGCAACCTATCAGATGCCATCATGTCCTCCTCTTGCATCCTCCTTAAATCAGCAATGCTTTCAAGAGCATAATCAAAACCATATAAAAGCTCTAACTCCTTGATCATCTTATCCCTATTGTTTATCAGCATTCTTTTCTCAGAAACCTTGTGCCTCAAATCATGAACTTCCTAAGAAGTAGCTTCAACCTGTCGCTCATAGTAAACTAGCATCATGTCCTTCACAATCTTTGAGTTTGCAACTGTTGCCAATTCAGAACAAATCACTAGTTTAGTTTCCATATATGATTTTGATAACAAAAAATTTTGAGATTTTTTGTAATTTTTAAATTTTATTTTGGTTTGTTAAGAAGAGATGGAAATTATGAGAGAGGTATGTTGCTTTATATTCAACAACAATCAATCAACACCTAGAGGAAGGAAGATGTATCGAGCCTAGCAATGTGAATAGTGTGTAATGATGAAATAGCCTTCCCCATAATTACTTGCAAGTTGCAAGTTGCAAGTTGCAACAAAAACCATTAATACTATACAGAGTATTATTTTAATTTTGCAATTTGCAACAAAAACCATTAATACTAGATTTTACTAATTTATAGTTGTAATATTTTCAAAATAAACATTTTATCCCACATTAGAGTTGGGCCCAAACGTATCAAACAGTTACAATTTTATATTGGTTTAATTTGTGGCTTGTACTAGCAGTACTAATAGCTGTACTAACTTTCACTAGCAGTAGTATCTTTTATACTAGTAGTGGTAAATACCTGGTTTACTTATGTACAAATGATTTGATGCTCATATTGGTTTAATTTGTGACTTGTAGGAGACATACGTTACCATTTGACCTCAACAATAGCATGGACAAGTCTTGGATGAAAACTAGTAGGACCAAGAAACAATATAGTGCTGGAGTACAAGCGTTTATTCAGTATGCAGAACACAACTTGCAGAAGATGAGGAACATCGACCCACGAGGTAATAAACAACAGCTTAAGATGCCATGTCCGTGTATCTCATGTTTAAACCGCATAGAGCATAAAGTGGAGGATGTGCAGTTCCATTTATTCTGCCACGAGATTAATCAAAGCTACACAAAATGGGATAAACATGGGGAAAATGATGAGCAAGCAACAACTGCCTAAGTACCTGTTAATTCTACAACAGAGGAGTTTGTTGACGACACGGATTTCGAAATGGATTTTGTTCCAAAAATTCCAACAGATGGCCCAGCAACAGTAAACATGGTTAATGCTACAAAAGAATGTTTTGATGAGGCTAACCTTGCCAAGTTTCAACAACTATTATTAGACGCGGAGAAGCCACTTTACGAAGGATGTCCTGACTTCAAAAAGTTGTCCGCAATAGTTAAACTACTCAACTTGAAGGGTAAGTATGGAGCTTCTGATAAGTTCTTTACTGAATTACTAGGATTGTTGAAAAAGATGCTACCTGCTGGCAACGAAATGGTTGAAAAAACTTATGAGGCAAAAAAACTAGTGAGAATGATGGGATCAGGATACAAAAAGATACATGTATGTAGCAACAACTGCATTCTTTACTGGAAGGTTAACAAGGAGTTGACTGTTTGTCCAACTTGTGGGACATCAAGATGGAAGGTGGATAGTAAGACACATAAAGTGTACGAAAACATTCCGGCAAAGGTAATGTGGTACTTTCCAATTATACCAAGACTGCAACGCCTCTTTGAGTTAGAAAGTATTTCAGAAGATCTAACATGGCACGCAACAAGGAGGATAACAGATGGTGTTTTACGTCACCCCGCAGATTCACAGGCATGGCGTACCATAGAAGAAAAATTCCCCGAAATTGCTGAAGATCCGAGAAATCTACGACTAGGAATATCGGCTGATGGGGTTGACGTCAACTCAGGAAATAGGCATCACAGTGTATGGCCAGTTTTATCTGTCATATACAACCTTCCTCCATGGTTGTGTATGAAAAGAAAGTTTATCATGCTTTCGGTATTGATATCGGGATACCCGGGAAATGATATCGATGTATTTTTAGAACCGTTGGTTGATGATCTGAATACCTTATTCGAGGAAGGGGTTGATACATACGATTCTTCTAAAAAAGAAAACTTTAATCTGCGTGCCGTTGTGTTATGGACGATAAATGATTACCCTGCACTTGGTACATTATGTGGCTGCCCATACAGTGGATTCAAAGGTTATGTAGTATGTGGGAAAGACACACACTGTGTTAGACTTTCCACCTCATCCAAGCAAAGTTATGCTGGTCACAGACGATATCTACCATACAACCATCCATTCAAAACGCAAAGGAAGGCGTTTAATGGACAAGAAGAATCATGTCATGCTCTAAATCCATTGACCGGGGAACAAATATACAACGAGGTACAACATATTGAAAATAAGTGGGGAAAAGGAAAAACCTCGAAAAACCAAGAAGATACCAGAGGCAGAGGTGGGAAGATTAGAAAGCAGAAAAGGAAAACAACAGAAGAAGAGGGTAGTTCAAGCCAAGCAAATGAAGCATATTGGAAGAAATTCAACATTAGGTATCGAAAGCTAAGGTATTGGAGGCATCATTCTATTCCGCATTGTATTGACTTCATTCATGTAGAAAAGAATGTTGGTGAGAGTCTACTCGGAACTTTGCTGAATGTTCCTGGAAAGACAAAAGATGGAATGAATGCTCGACTGGATCTGGAAGAGTTGGGGATAAAAGAATAGTTGTTTGCGAGGCAAGAAGCAGACAAAACAACACTACCTCCAGCAGGTTACACATTAACGAATGCTGAAAAAGACATCTTTTGTGAAACGTTAAGCAACATTAGGGTACCACAAGGCTATTGTTTAAATTTCTCTAGTTTGGTCAGCCTAAATGATAGGAAGCTCATTGGCCTTAAATCGCATGACTATCACATGCTAATGCAGGAGTTTTTACCCATTGCTATACGTTCAGTCATGCACCCGCCCACACGATATGCTATTATCAGGTTTTGCTTTTTCTTTAAATCTATATGTAGGAAAGAAATCAGCTTGCAAGAACTAGATAAGATGCAAGAAGAACTTGTTGTTACACTGTGCCTACTCGAGAAGTTCTTTCCTCCGTCATTTTTTGATATTATGATACACTTGACTGTGCACCTAACTAGGGAGGTAAAATTATGTGGTCCCATATGCTTTCGGTGGATGTATCCCTTCGAAAGATGTATGAAGGTTATTAAAGGACATGTGCGAAACATAAATAGACCAGAGGGATGCATTGCCGAGGAGACTATCGCGGAAGAAACAATAAAGTTTTTTAGCGAATATCATAAAACCATGAAAACTATTGGTTTCCCAGCTGATAAACATGTAACCAATGAAGATGAGGACGGAAAGCCATTGTCGGCCGGCAAACCAAGTGAAGTTTCCAGATAATCCTTTCAGAAAGCACATTTGTATGTAATACAAAATCCGGATGAAATTCAACCGTATATTGAGTAAGTATCACTAACACATGTCGATTTCATTGCTTAAAATGTTCTATCAAATATAATAATCAAAGACATTTATTTGTTTCAGGCGACACAAGGAAGTTTTGAAAAGAAAAAACCCGGGTAAAAAAATTGCATTGCTGGAGAATGAGCACAGTAAATATTTTGCTAAGTGGTTACTCGAAGAGGTAATTAGTATGTTGTTTATAATTGTTTGTTTGTTGCTATCATCATAATTATCCCTCCTGTATATGACATTAGATAGAGGTCGACCAGCACACCATTTCATTATCCCAAACACTCCTATTCTTTAATTGTTTGTTTGTTGTTCCTGCAATTTAAAGGTAATATATACTTGTAATGACATTCAGGTTGAGAGAGAGTTAGCGATATCCAATGATAGTGTATCAGAAACTGTGAGGTGGATATCATTTGGACCACGCGCCAGCGTAGTGAAATACGAGGCGTATAACATCAATGGGTATACATTCCGTACGAAAAGTAATGATGGCATAGTTTACCAGAACAGTGGGGTTAGTGTTGAGGCAGTAGATGTTCACATATCCAAAGAAGTTGAAACCACAAGAAAAACATGTTATTATGGGGTTTTACAAGAGATATGGGTACTAGATTACCGTTTCAGGCAAATTCCTCTTTTCAAATGTGATTGGGTTAATCGCAAAACTCATGGGATCAAACGCGATACTCTTGGTTATACGTTGGTAGACCTGAATACTTTCGGCCACAAGGATGATCCCTTCATATTAGCGTCATAAGCAACACAAGTGTTTTATGTGAAAGACCAGGCACAGAAAAATTTGTCCATTGTCTTTAAAACACCTACCAAGAATTACAAAGATACATATGACGAAGTCGATGAGAAGTTTAGTACAGTCATTCACGAGGAAAATGAAAACGTATTGCCAGTGGATATATCAGGAACTTTGCCAGTGAGAAGTTCAAATGGTCACGTAAGTTAATATGTGTGTCTAAAGCTTTATATATCCACATTAGGAATAGGCAGGCAAACACACACTTAACTTTAGACACACATATTAACTTACGTGACCATTTATATCGAATTATGGTCACACTTAATCATGTATGCCTATGGTTTAGTGTGACCATATATGACATTTGGTCACACTGTTCAAGTGTGTGACATATATTTGTCACATTTAAATGCATATCGTGACTATGCTTCAAACTTACTTTTCAGTTGTCACACATTTCAAATTCATATGTGGCTAAATTTTCAACAAAAACTAGCAGTCACGCTTAAATAATGTGTGACAAACTTGAGTATATGATTTAGCCACATACACAATTACTTCGTGTGACCATATATGGATTTTGGTCACACTTTTCAATTGCGTGACATATATTTGTCACATATGTATATATATAGTGTGACTAATGTTTCAACCGTATTTGTATCCGTCACACGTCCTAAATTATAAGTGACTAAAAAATCAAAAATTTTTTTACCAGATACGTATAGTCACGAAAATATTCAAATGTGTGGTTGTAGCCTCAGATGTAATTCCAAAATGGTCACACAAGTCGGATCAAGTGTGGCTGTTTATTTTATTCTGGTACATTTAGTCACATAAAAAAGCGACTGTGTGGTTGTTCAAAAAATAGCACGTGTGACTAAATCCACATTCTGTACCAGCGTTGGTTACAATCAACCCTTGCTTGTCAGGAAATACCCTATCACGAAATTTGAGATCACCAGAAGTGTATAACTCAAAGCTCACACTTCCAAACCGCAACCCCGTCATTAGACAAAACTCAGGATGACCAAAATGCAGAGTATGTCCATCTAGGTAATAGATAAAGGGCATATCATAATGAGAGTCGTCCACTCTTCTTTGTTTCCGTACCATATAGTCTATGAGGTGTGTTTCATGTTCAGAGTATAATAGATCCAACCATTGTCAAAAGCAGGTACTCCTAAACAAGTTCCGTCATTTTGCGTCTAATTTCTGATTTATTAACCAAAAGTTGTTCAGTTTGCTCCTAATGATTAGTTTGGCTTCATAGTCCTAAAAGGAAAAAATAAGTTAACTGAGAACATACTTTTGGTATAAATCAGGTCAATAGAAAAACTATAACGATTAACCATAACATAATGATTAAACATAACAATGCAATTATATGAATGTAGTTCAATAACATGGCATAAAATACTTTTGGTATAAATCAGGTCAATAGAAAAACCAAATAAACATAAAATCAATAACGATACAAAACATATGTAATAAAGATTCGTAATACGATTTACATACCCTATTATACCACATTTTGTCTAATCAAATAAACAATCGATGGTATTCTTGATTTTCTTGGATTACTGTTCAATGAACAGTGATGCTGTTTACAGCTGACAATCAGGCAAAACAACCGGAGTAGATTGGATATTGAAATAATAGTGTAACAAGATAAACAAGCGCGAACATAAACCGAGTATGTTTTTTGTGTGTGTGACAATGAAACGCGATGGAGGGACTGTTTGTTTTTAAAGTTTTTTTTTTTTTTTAAGTTTTTTTTTTTTTTTTTTTTTTTGGTATACGGTCTGCACAATAGTCAATGGAGTAAATAGTGTATAATATGTAAAATGACCAAAAAACCATCTGCCCAATATACGGTTGCCCAACAACTAATAGTTGCCCAAAAAACACTACGTGACACATGTCACCCTCCGATGCAAGCCGCCGTATTGTACGAGTTGCCCTGGTCTAGTATAAGAATTTTGTGAGATCGGGTCGGATAAGCAAACCACTTGGGCAACTGGGGCAGTGTAATAATTATCCCATTAATTAATT